>SJYA01002434.1:2145443-2205850 GCA_006410615.1 Neotragus moschatus | reverse complement strand
GAAACACAGGCAATCCAGTCCATTATGAACTGCAGATAAACAATAGTATTTTAGTAAAGGTATGCTGCATACAATAGTTTAATGTTCTTATTTTGTCTAAATCTAGCACCCCTAACTGCTATCCCTGAAGCCCCTATAGCTCCCCTGAGAAGTCTCTAGACACCAGCTTCCTTGCATCAGAGGCTCCCAACCTGAAGTCATACAAACACATCTTAGGTGTGCACCTAGCTGCAAGGGATTCTGGGAAAGCAACTGTCTCCAAGCTTCTACAGCAGGAGGGGGCTCCACCTCCTGGGGTTGGGGACTTTCTTAGACCACGCTCAGCAGCTGGGTTTGGGTTTCCGCTCTCCCGTTATGTGGAGAGCCTGGGCAGGGTGAAGAACCAGATCCTGCCCAAATCTGTTGTGTGGTCCATGAGATTTGGCTTTTGAGATCTGAACATTTTTTTTCTCAATCCATTTTCTCCACTAAATATGTCTATTTAGATACAATCTCCACTAAAAGGAACTAGGGTTCCTTGGAGAAATGGCTGATTCCAGGACTAGGGCAAATTAAGTACAAGGCAAGCCAGGAACACCATGTGCCAGAAGGCTGAGCCAAAATTGATGGAGCTGTGTCAGAGGACACAGGGCCAGCTGGAAGGGGCTCCTGCTGCTCAAATCTGGGATGACTTGAGCATGAAAATACAGGGAAAAAAATGCAATCCACCACATGAAATAAGGATGAGTCCATAACAATAAATGTGTGTCTATATTTGTATATAACAAAATACACATGAAATATACATTTATAAAATACACTGTGTGAATAAATGAATGAATGGAGGGGAAGGGAAATGTTTTCCTGAGATGAAACTGCCAACGACAAACGTGGAAGGCACAACATAATGAGAAGAAGTAACATTTGATAACCGTCACAAAATGCTTGTTTCAGGGAAGAATCATCACCAGATATTAAAACTGGGGACTGAAGGTTTTATGAGGGTAGGATACTTACACAGTCCCCAAACATCTCACTACAAGATAATTAAAATATTTACCACCAAAAAATATAGGCTCTTCTCAGTGGAGAAACCTGGCAGATATCATCTTAACCAAGATATCAAAATTGACATGAGAACCCCACAGCGAACAGGCACGTGGTCCCTGGTATGAGGCACTAACACTTACAATATCCCTTCTGTGAGATTCCTTCCAAAAACATGTCATCTGAATCTCTTAAGGAAGAAACATAAGACAAACCTGATGTTCACATTCCACAAAACACTTGGTCAGTCATCTTTTTTAAAATGTCAGCATCATAAAAGAAGAGCATAAAGTGAAGAGCTTATCTGGATTCAAGGATACTAACGAGATGAGAAAACTGAATGTGATTCATGATCTGAGATCTTCTTTTGCTGTAACAGACATTCCTAGACAATCGGCAAAATCTGAATAAGGTCTGCAGATTAGATTACAGAATGCATCCATGTTCATTTCCCTGATTCAGATAATTACACCAGGGTTATGGAAGAAAACATCCATGTTCTTAGGAAACGCACACTAAGGTATTTAGAGATAAAGGGGGTTTCATGTCTGCAACTCTCTCTTAACTAATTTAGAGGAGAGAAAGAAGATGATCAAGGAGATGATGAGTGTTCCTATCTGGGGAAGCTGAATAAAGGGCAGAGGGGAATCCTCTGCAGCATTTCTGTGGCTTTTCTGCAAGTCTGAAGTAATGTCAAAAGAAAAAGAAGAAACAAAAATCTGTCTAGTAAGTCAAAAGCTACATAAAACTCACGCCTTTGTTCCTGCTCTTCTGCTATGGCCTCCCTTCCCTGAGAAAAACAGGGGCTGCTGCCTGAAAGCTTAGGGCAGAAATTTGAGGGGAAAAAACACGAGGAATGCAAAACACATTTGTTAAAATGATGATATAAACTAACATGTATATAGCGCTCATGATGTGCCAGGCTTCCAAATGCTTTTTTTTTTTTTAAGAAAAATATTAACTTGTTTGAACACCATAACAACTATATAAAGTAGCTGCTACTATAGCTCTATTCACAATAGCCAAGACATGGAAGCAATCTGAATGTAAACAGATGAATGGATAAAGAAGGTGTGGTACATACATAAAATGGAATATTACTCAAACATAAAAAAGAGCAAAATAATGCCATTTGCAGCAACATGGATGGACCTAGANAGTAGCTGCTACTATAGCTCTATTCACAATAGCCAAGACATGGAAGCAATCTGAATGTAAACAGATGAATGGATAAAGAAGGTGTGGTACATACATAAAATGGAATATTACTCAAACATAAAAAAGAGCAAAATAATGCCATTTGCAGCAACATGGATGGACCTAGAGATTATCATACTAAGCGAAGTGAACCAGAGAAAAAAAGACAAATATCACATGTAGAATATAAATTACAATACTAATGAACTTACCTATGAAACAGAAATAAACTCACAGACATGGCAGATTTGTGGTTCCCAAGGTGGAGTGGGTGAGGGAGGGATGGAGTTTGGGATTAGCCTATGCGAACTATTACATATAGAATGGATAAACAGCAAGATCCTACTGTATAGCATAGGTAACTATATTCAACATCCTGTGATAAACCATCATAGGAAAGAATATGAAAAAGGACATATATATGAGTCACTTAGCTATACAGAAGAAATAAACACACTGTAAATCAACTGCTGCTGCTGCTGCTGCTAAGTCACTTCAGTCATGTCTGACTCTGTGCAACCCCATAGACAGTAGCCCATCAGGCTCCCTCGTCCCAAAACAAACTTTTAAAAAAGCCAAAGTAGCTGCTATTATTGTTCCCATTTCACATATGAGGAAACTGAGGCAGAGAGGTTAAGTACCTCATGCAAGGTTTCACAGATTGTAAGTGGTAGAGCTGTGATTTGAACCCAGGCTCACCAGCTCCAGATTCTTCTTCTGTCCCCTCTAAAGTATCATACAGGGAAGATGTCAAAGGTTCCAACTCTGAGGAGTTGAAAAGGGAAAATGAGACAGAGCACAGACTGGAACCTGAAGCCACATCAGTCACCAATTCCCAAAACGCTGCCCTGAGAGTCACCAGCTCCAGAGGGGCCGGGGCAAAGACCCCAAAGTGAATGGTGGCAAACCCAAGAGTCCAGGGAGACAGCTATCACATGGACAAGCAGCCACCATTGCTCAGCCTGCAGGACTGGTGTCCACCTGCTAGACTGGGTTGAATAGTATCCCTCCCAAATTCATGTATCCCTGCAACCCCAGAATGTGACCTTACTTTGAATTGGGATCTTTGGAAAGGTAATTAGTTAAGGATCTTGAGGTGGCCACATGACCTGGGACAGACATTGGAGTGATGTGGTGAGAAGCCAAGAGATGCCTGGGGCCCCCAGAAGCTGGAAGAGGCAGGAAGGATTCTCCCCTAGAATCTTCAGATTCTAGAAGTTTCAGACTTCTGATCTGCAGAACTGTAAACGTCTACTGTTTAAGTTACTGGATTTATGGTCATTTGTTACAGCAGTTCTACGAAGCGACACCTGCAGTTCTCACCTGTTCACAGGTGAGCTGGACCTGATCTACCCAAGGTCCCTCCTCCCATTCGTCCTCATAGGACACACTTGACAGCTGGATCTCAACGTGGAAAAAAGACGCATTTCTCCAAACTTCTTGCAGCAAGGAGTGGCTGTGGGACCCAAGTCTGACCAAGAAGTATCAGTGGAAATTCATGGGCTGAGACCTCTGGGAAAGCTATGCTTCCATTCTTTTTCTGGTTGAGACAGACTCGGGTTCTCCCTCAGAATTCCAGAATTGAAAAATACACTACCTGGAATAAAAGAGGCGGAATCAAACCGCCATGTGGCTTCTGCCCTTCACGGTGTCTCTTTCCTCCTGGAAGGTCTGCTACGGGATAGAGGTGAAGAGTCATCTTTTAACCACAAGGACACATGCCACTCTCTGAGGATGCCAGAGCAGCAAGCGGGAAGGAACCTGGAGGACTCCCCAAGCATGCATCCCCGGGACCTCCCTGCCACTGTGGTTGAGTCTCCATTACATGCAACTCAATGCATTCCCAGCTGATATTTTCACAAAGAAAATCTAATTAGGATTTGAATTATATTTGACACATATATTGAATTAGCAAATTGTTGATAGAGAAGTGTGCTTATTAGAGACAGCACAAGCTTGGTGCCCAGTTAATCATGGCATGTAGTGGCACTTGGCACAGATGGGTTCCTTTGCTGCCTTCCTGGGTCAGGCAGGGGTCGGGGGACAGTGGGTCTGGACTGGTGCCAGTGGGGTGGAGTGGAAATATCCTTGGACCACAGCCATGAGAAGGTGAGAGCCCACGAGCTGGGAGCCTGCTGGCTGACAGGCCAGCCCATCCCCATTCAGGTGGCAGCAGGGCCCAGAGGGCGGCCTTCTGCCCACGTGGGATCCAGGCCAGGCACTGACAGAAGAATTGGTTTAATGGTCTGTCTCCTGGTCCTTGGATGAAAGCTGCTACCGATTTAGTTGGCCAGGATGAGTCAAAGGAACACCATGAGGGTTTTGAAACCTGGGCCTTCGGCACCAAATTTATTTTTTTAAGGGCCTAAAAGATTTTTAAAGTCCCAGTGGTAGTCTAGGACAGGTCTTGGTGTGAAAAATTGGAAGGAAAATGGGTAAGACAAACAAACAAATCAACCCCATAAAACATGTAATGGTTTCAGGACCACCCACCAAGTTGCAGGGTTTTCACTTTTCCTTTTTAGAATGAAGTAGCCATTGTTTGAGGAGCCAGGATTTCACAGTTCCTGTCATCCCTTCCGTGGGTCCCCAGGGCCCTCAGGGACAGGGCAGGGGAAAGAGGGAACGCAGGTCTCTGCTGGGAGCCAGAATCAGGGAAACGGCTCTGAGGTCGATCTAGTCCAAGGATCTTGCAGCTTCCACTCATAGTCTTCCAGGGAAGAGGCATCACTCCCTCTTCATAAGGCCCATTTCTCTTTTCAAAGTCCTGCCAATCTGAATCTTCCTCATTGTACTTGGTAGAAATCTGTCTCCCTGTGGCATGTACCCACTGGCATTAGTTCCATGCTGCAAAGCAATGTAGTGATACATGTAGCAGCCGTGGGCACTCACCAAGGGCTGAGCGCATCTCAAGTATGACCTCACTGAATCCACATAAGCACCCGTGAGCCCTGTCATTATTGCCCCTTTACAAAGAAGGCCACCAATGCTCAGAGAGGCTCAGCAACTTGCCCAGTGTCACAGCGCTGGTGAAGAGCTGATGTGGGATTCAAACTTAGGCATGTCTGCATCCTGGCTCATAACTCTCAGACCACGTGACCCCTTTGTGGTCCCCGGTCTGCCTCTCTTCACTCTAAACCTTCCTGTTCCATCACAGTTGCTCACGATAAACCTCGGATCGGGCATGTGACCCACTGGTGATGAAAGGAATGCAAAAACAGGCCTGTTGGGGAATCCCAGGAAGGATTTTCTTCCCCAATAAAAGAATACTGTGGGAAAGAGGACCCACCCCCTTGTCCCTTCTTCCCATCTCAGACTCAGTGTGGGGACAGTCTGTGACAGGCTGCCATCCTGCCCACAGAGGAGGGGGGGGAGGTTTGCATGGATGCTGACCAGCTGTCCCAGCATCCCTGAGCCTCTGCCCCCAGATCATCTCCCTTCTGACTTCTCACATGAGATATCTGGATGTTTTCAGAGTGATGATTCTCCAATGGACCCAGCACCAGAAACATCCTGAGGGCTTGTGAACTCAGACAGGTTCTGATTCACAGGATCTGGGTTGGGATCCAAAAATCTGCCTTTCTGACAAGGGGCTACCGCATGGGTTGTGTTAGCTGCCACCTCAAAGCATGTCACGCGGCACAGTGGCCACGATTACTAGAGCACCTTTCAGCCCGCAGCTCCCCTGGAATCACTGCTCTTAGACGCGGTGAGGTCACTGTGAGAAATTCCGTTTCCTAAATGAGCAGCCAGAGGCCCAAACAGGCAGAAGTGACTTCTCTGGCAAGCCAATGGTTAAATCTCCCCCATTTC
The DNA here is from genome assembly GCA_006410615.1 of Neotragus moschatus. Taxonomy (NCBI): domain Eukaryota; kingdom Metazoa; phylum Chordata; class Mammalia; order Artiodactyla; family Bovidae; genus Neotragus; species Neotragus moschatus. The sequence goes on along the minus strand of SJYA01002434.1, from coordinate 2,199,814 downwards.
AATGCAGAAGGCATGGGTGTGATCCCTGGCTGGGGAACTAAGATCCTACATGCCACACAGTGCAGCTGGAAAAAAAAAAAAAAAAACTTGTCCAAGCTTCCTCAGTTGGTAACGGGGTGGGAGGCAGGCCAGGGACCCTTAGGCCAGGGCTCAGTCCCTGGGTCACCTTGTGCAGAGCCTCCTCTGTTGGGGTCCCCAAGCAGCACGCTGGCATTCAGCCTGCTCACACCACTCCTGCACACCTTTGCTGCGTCTCAGACTGACTCTGCAAGAAGGGAGTGCCAGCTCCCTCCAAGTTGCCATTGCCTCCCTAGCCAGTGCATCTTTTGTGTGTTGAACATTTAGGGACAAAAACTTTGGGATCCAAGCTTGCGGCATCCTAGGGGTTCAGAAGAACTTCCTGAAGCAGGAGAAAGAGGTGTGGCACCAAGGAAGCCTGCAGGCTCTGTAGGAGAAAGGCTGGAAGGGCCAATCCCAGTGCCAGGAGGTTGCCGTTGATTTGGGGCGGGACATGTCCATGGCCTTGACAAAGCATTGGTCAGAAAGCTGCATTTCCCAAATATCAGTCGTCATCATCTCATCTTTGTGATTTCTGTGACCCACCCGCATACCTACTTGTGCAGTATTTTTAAATCAACATTTAAAAAGCCTTAAATGGGAACTTCCTTGGTTGGTCCGGTGGTTAAGAATCCACCTGCCAATGCAGGGGAAACAGGTGTGAACCCTGGTCCTGGAACTAGGACCCTACTTGCCACAGAGCAACAGAGCCCGTGTGCCACAACTACTGAGCCTGTGCTCTAGTCCAGGAGCCACAGCTGCTGAAGCCCACGTGCCCTACAGCTGGTGCTCCACAAGAAAAGTCACTGCAACGTGAGCCCAGGCACCACAATGAACAGTAGCCCGCGCTCGATGCAACTAGAGATCGCCTGCCTGCAGCAACGAAGACCCAGCACAGCCACAAATAAATAAACTCTTAAATTAAAAAGCCACAAGTACATTTATTAAAAAGGAAGCTGAGAATTCCCTGGTGGTCCAGCGGTAAGTACTCTTCAGCTTCCCCTTAGGAGGCAAAGGTTTAAGTAAGATTTCACACGCCACTGCCAAAAAAAGAAAAAAGGACCATTAATCCCACCACTGATGGGAATGAGAAGCACGTCTTACAAATAGATGGCCGGCGAAAGCAAAGGCACAGCGTGGGTGGGGAAATGAACACGGTCGGCCAGGAACCCCCAAAATGGTTTGCGGATGCTGGCGCTCGAAACACACAGACACATACGACTCACCTGGACAAAAACAGACCGACGCTGGGGAAGACGACGTCTATTCGGGGCTGAACTGGGGTTCCCCCTCCCCAAATTCATGTGTTGAAGCCTTAATGCCTGATATGTCTGTATGCAGAGATGGGGCCTCTGAAGACAAGCGTGCTCAGTCGTTTCCGACTCTTTGGGACCCACTGGACTACAGCACTCCAGGCAATAATGCTGGAGTGGTCTGCCATCTTCTCCTCCAGGGGATCTTCCCAACCCAGGGACCGAACCCGCATCTGCCCGCACTGCAGGCGTATTCTTTACCACAGAGCCACCAAGGAAGCCCTTCTGGAGATAACTAAGGTTAAATGGGAGTCTACGCGGCAGGAATTGATCCTACAGAACCCGACCTTGTAAGACGAAAAAGAAACACCAGGAATGCTCCAACAGAGGACTCAGTGAGAGTCTCTCAGTGAGAGACCCTCAGTGAGAGTCTCTCAGTGAGAGACCCTCAGTGAGAGTCTCTCAGTGAGAGACCCTCAGTGAGAGTCTCCTGCAGGCCCAGGAGAGAGGCCTGAGAGCAGCCCTCGGAGCCTTCATCTTGGGCTTCCGGCCTCCAGAGCTGTGGGATCGGCAGGCTCTGTGCTGGGAGCCCCAGGGGCAGCCGAGCGGACTAAGATGCTGAGGGAGTGAGGGAAAGGCTGTCGTACTTACCACGCCGTGCGACTAGCTGGCCAGGAGGCAGGCTCTCAGGCCACAACCCAGCCAGTCCGCCGGGAACCCGCAAGCACGCACACACCCACGTCCGCACACGTCCTCACGCCCCCATGTCCTCACGCCCCCATGTCCTCGCGCCTACATCCTCAGGCCCCCACGTCGTCAGGCCCCCACGTCCGCAGGCCCCTACGTCCTCACGTCCTCACGCCCCCCACGTCCGCAGGCCCCTACGTCCTCACGCCCCCACGTCCTCAGGCCCACATGTCCTCGCGCCCACATCCTCAGGCCCCCACGTCGTCACGCCCCCACATCCTCAGGCCCCCACGTCGTCAGGCCCCCACGTCCGCAGGCTCCTACGTTCTCACGCCCTCACGCCCCCACGTCCGCAGGCCCCCACGTCCTTACGACCCCCCGTCCTCACACCCCTACGTCCGCAGCCCCAACGTGACATGCTTCACGCACATCAGAGATGGAAGTCCTTCCACGATTAGCACCTCCACGCCCGTGCACCGCGTTCCCGGGAGGATGGCATGGAAAAAAGTAACCAGCCTGCTGCTAATGCTAAGTCGCTTCAGTCGTGTCTGACTCTGTGGACCCCATAGACTGCAGCCCACCAGGCTCCCCTGTCCCTGGGATTTTCCAGGCAAGAACACTGGAGTGGGGTGCCATTTCCTTCTCCAACCAGTCTGGAACGAGCTTTTAAACGTTTTATTACACAAACGGTTGAGGTGTGCCCGTAAATGATAAGTCCCAGAAACGTTTTAGAAATCAAATCAGTTTTATTGAAACGACAGCAACGTGGTCCCTGTTCAAGCGAAGCACACATAAATTTACAATAAATTTTTGTACATAGGANCCAGTCTGGAACGAGCTTTTAAACGTTTTATTACACAAACGGTTGAGGTGTGCCCGTAAATGATAAGTCCCAGAAACGTTTTAGAAATCAAATCAGTTTTATTGAAACGACAGCAACGTGGTCCCTGTTCAAGCGAAGCACACATAAATTTACAATAAATTTTTGTACATAGGAAGTAGTAAAATACATCATTTTTCATAGAAAAAAGCACACATGTAAGCTGCGGGCTGAGTGAGCCTACAGACAGTATGAAAAATCAGAACATGATGGGAAAAACTGGAAGAAAACCAAAACGTTATATTTTGGGGGGGGGTCCCAGTAACACTGTCGGCCAGATTTATCATCTTCTTATGGGTGAGGTGCTGAAGGCACCGTAGGCACTATTAAACACACTAAATGAGAAAGGGGTCCCTGATTAGTAGGAGAGCTTCTACTTTTGAAGCCCTGTGTTCATTTCTGGAAGATAAATGGTTCCAGTTTCAAAATGTTTGTGAGAGTGAAAAAGATAGCAAGACGTGGTTCTGGGCAAGGAGTTTCTAGTCCATTATTCAGGCCAGTTAATGAAGGAACGAGGAATTTTATTTTTAAATGATAGAGTTCACTCCTATTGGATGTTTCAGACTCTCCCTCGGGCAGAATGCTTCAAAAGCAAACCTACTGAAATTCCCCTGGACTGCCACTAATTCTAAAAACCCAAACTCAGAGTTTGGACGTGGTCACAGCCACCAAAGCCTGGTGACAAGCAGAAGTCCAACAGTGTAATACCTAGCTAGCATCCAGAAGTTTCCAAGGACTCAGATCTTTGGCAGGGACAAGATGAGTATCTGACAGTCTGACCAAATTCTTCCACTCTGACATTTGGAGTCGGACAGTCAGTACTTATGAATTATAACAAGCCCACAGTGTGCAAAGCAAAACCAGTCCTGCTCATTTCAGCTCTGTCAAGGTTAACGGTTTCATTCCTTCTACAAACTCCCTGTAGCTGGGAATAGTATTTACCTTCTGTTTCTGCTCTAATTAGGGATACACTGATGGAAGCACCAGCTTGGCTCCCCAGGTAGAGTTCCTCGTCCAGACTATCTTAATTTTTTCTTTTTAACTTTTGGCTAGCTCTTTTGCCTTCAAAATATGCTGATTGAGGGTGAAATCAACTTTGAAACTGGCATTCATGAAAGTGATCTATTGGCCAGTCTGGTGGTAGAAGGTGGAATTTTACCTTCTGCAAAGAAACACTATTTACAGAAGGGTATTTTATTTCACTGTGGATTCGGGTCGAGGCTTATGAAGTTTTATATGGCGATGGGAGCCAGAGAGCACCACGCTCCTCGGAGCCTCAGGAACATTTGGCAAGAACCGCTCCACAAAAACAGGAAGAGAAATCCCCCGCGTGTGTTACCATCTCTTGTTATTATGCCGCAAGATGGTTTCATAACCACAGGCTGTGTCTCCTTCCAGAGCTGCTAACCTCGGCGAGGAATGTACTAAAGAATGAAGCCATTCCTCCCACTGCAGAAAAATAGGTCATCTGACGGAGGGGGACTCTGCACACTTCAGTGCCCTTTTTAAAGGCAGCAACTAAACAGCCCTCCTTTGGCTGTTTTTAGACATCTTGATGTGACCCACAGAGAACAAGGGGTTGAAATTAAAAGGTGGGCTTCATACAGAATCACTTGCTAAGCAAAGACCCTGGTGGGAGACACAAAAACTAATCTGGGCGGGGTGTGAGCCTCAGCGAGGAGGGGATCAAAGAAGGGTCCTGGTTCATTAGTCCTCAATGAGACCAAAGGTCGAGGCAGCAGACAAACAGGCCACGTGGATGTAGGGAAGGACCAAGAGAAGACATATCTCTGGAATTAGGGCTGAACTCGAAGTCAACCAGCACTGCTGTGTATAAAACCAGCCCGCAAGCAGCAGGACGGGAGCAGGGCAGGCGCCAGGGCAGAGCCCCCAGACCAGCCCGTTTGTCTGACCAGCAAACATTAATCCCATTTTCACCATTGGTAGGGACAGACTGTGTTTCTGAATGTTTTAAATAGCTACCTCTACTCCATCCCTGAAACTCCCCCGCCCCCCAAGTATTCTCCATGCGCCTCTTCCCATGGCTCCAGTGCCTCGCGGTGTCACCTCCAAATCCTTCATTCTCTCCTCTGGTAAGAATCCTCTCTCCATCCATAGAAGGACACCTCCGCAGGGAGACCCCCAGGCCTTGGCAGGATGATCACCGGCTGTCTGCTCAGGACCCCAGGGATGCTCTCTCTTCCCAGTGCGAGGAGCTGAGCCCAAGGCACGGCAGACGGGACGCTGGACGCCAATCAAAGGAAGCTTCCTGACTCCCCACCCACCCCCCCAATGACAAAATAAAAATAAAAAGAGAACCCCTGAAGCCATCTTGAGGACTTGCCCTTCTCCCCAGCCCTGCAAGTTCACTGCCTCACGGCAAAGATGCGGAAGGCCTTTCCGTCTCTAAGGGTCCTCAAGCTGAAAAAGAAGGAAGAGCACATGTTACCGAAAGTTCTGCAGGGATCAAGTTGGGGGTGGGGGANCATCCCCAGGCCAGAGCCCAGGCTCGCTCCCTGGTTGGAGAACCATGATTCTGCAGCTTGCATGGTGCGGCGAAAAAGTGAAAAGCCATGAGAACGTTGAACTCCCGATAGATGGCAAATAATTACTGACACAAAGCATGGTTCCTACAAATAATGCATTGAAGCACATAAATTCTCACTAGGAACTTCATGGGCAAAAATAAAAGAATTGAGACAAGGGTGTTTTGACATGTCGGTCATCTTTACAGTCGACCGTGGCCCATAGCGGAGGTCCCCACTGTCACGCCCCGAGTCTTGCTCACTCTCCTTCACTGTGTCCATCACTCTTCNATTCTCACTAGGAACTTCATGGGCAAAAATAAAAGAATTGAGACAAGGGTGTTTTGACATGTCGGTCATCTTTACAGTCGACCGTGGCCCATAGCGGAGGTCCCCACTGTCACGCCCCGAGTCTTGCTCACTCTCCTTCACTGTGTCCATCACTCTTCCCCTTTGGGACAGTCCAGCGGTGAGGTGAGTGACCCTGACTTGGCAAGGCCAAGCGTGAGTATCAGGAAAGGATGAGGATGAGTGCCAAGAATGACTTTCAGGCACCTGATAACACAGATTTTCCCACTGGCCCTGGTCCGGGCAGCACCTCCCCTGCCCACTCACAGGCTGACAACTGGATTCAGCTGCGCCCAGATCTGGGCCTTGGGTTGTCTACAGAAAGTTCAGAGAGAAGGATTGCTGTTGCTTCCCCTCATTGACTGCACAAGTTCTAACCAGCTATACCCTCATCAGACCGCATGTCCTGGGGGATTTCCCGGTAGCGATGTTGCTATAGTCCAGGGAAGGACTGGAAACCAGAGTGACTGCAGAGTTCCCGGAGAGCGGTAAGTGCAGTCAAGCCTCGGAAAGAGCCCTGCTGCCCACAGCCATGCCGCCCGAAGGCGGCATGTCCATGATGTGGGTTCATCGGCAGGAAGCTTGTAAGCAAGACCCAACAAAGTAACGCAAGAAGGTTATCAAGAAGTTCAAGATTTTCTCCTTCACGAGGGCATCCATTTTTCCAGATTTCTCGCCAGTGGCATAGGGAAATCAGATACTATCTTTTCAATTTCCACCCAAGTTTGGGACAAAAATTTCTTAACTGTTCAGGATTCACACTGTGCTAGAGTGCTGACCCCATGACATTTGCTCATTTGTTCATTATTTATTCACATATACCCATTTATTCATTCATTTAATATTTATGATCGTATGACATGGCCTTCCCTTGATCATATGACATCCCCTTTCACATGGGGCTTCCCATGTGGCTCAGTGGCAAAAAATCTGCCTGCCAATGCAGGAGATGCAAGACATGCAGGTTTGATCCCTGGGTGGGGAGGATCCCCTGGAGGAGGGCGTGGCACCCCACTCCGGCACTCTTGCCTGGGAAGTCCCGTGGACGGAGGAGCCTGCTGGGCTTCAGTCCACAGGGTCATAAAGAGTCAGACACAACTGAGCGCACACACATGATGAATACCCGGCCGGCTACCAAAATTAATCAGGAAAATTGCTTTTTAAAATAAAACTCAAAAGTTAATGGAGAAAACTCTTATGTATCAGTAATAGCAATGATACTAACTGACCTTCATCGAACACTTACTGTATGTAAAGCATTACTCCAGCGTTTGTTGTGATTTAACTCATCCTTTCCTTATAACAAGCCCAGAAGATACGTAATATTATTGGGTTGACCAAAATTTGGTCAGGATTTTCCATAACATCTTATGGAAAAACTCAAATGAATGTTTTGGCCAACCCAATATTATCACCCTTTTAAGATCAGAAAACTGAGGCCCATAAACTTGCCCAAGATCACCAGATCAAACAGGGAGACCTCGAGAGCCTATGATCTTGCTAGTACGCAGTGTGAAGTAGGCTCTGTGAGCACACAGGGAGGACTCGTTCCTTTCTAACTCAGTGTCCGGCTTTGTCTCGAGGACTGAGATGAGACTCTTGTGCGGCAGATGCTCACCCTGAATCTCTGTAGACTGCGCCTCCCCTGGCCACACGGAGGGCGCATTCAGGCCTGCGTGTGGGAGGCAAGAAGGCACGATTCCATGCGGGATACTGGGGACAGCTGTGTCCCCAGACGACTCTGACTCAGAATTCTGCTTGCCAAGAGAATGGGTCTGAACTGTTTGTCCAATCAACAGATAATATGCTTAAGAAGAAAGCAAGGTTATTCCAGAAAAAGCTTTTCTCCGAGTCATTGCTGGGGATCTGAAATCTTTGGCAGAGTGATTCCAATGAATGAACCGGCTCCAAAGCACATGAGATGGCGCACCCAACCCGACCAGGACAGGATCTTACCTATTGCTTTGAAGTCACAGCGAGCCTTAAGGAATTAGAGGAATTTTAAAAAAAATTTTGTGATATCGAGTTTTCTAATCCAGAAGCCCAGCTCAAAAATTTCAAACAAAATCCACAAAATTCACATTGCGCGCTGGGGTTATCAGATAAAATCGATATTTTCTACAAGAAAGGCAATGTATTTGGGGCTATCTTCTGCTCTCTCTTTCTGTTTAATAGAACACTTCCTCTTGTAGCTTAAGTTTGATTTATTTATTTATTTTTTCTTTTAGGACCCCTTAAAGACCATCAGTCTACCTGTTTTACTTTCAGCAAAATGCAAATAGTATATATATATTTAGAATAACTAAGGAAATAATTTGTAACTTGAACAGTAAGCTATTTATTTACTCCAGGAATACACATTTAGAATATGAACATAAATATTTTATAGTCTGTGCCACCACTAATGAAAAGTGAAATCAGCCTGCTCGCAGCTCTGGTTTGTACTGTGCCTTCTTAACAGCATCAAGGACCTGCGTGCAACCTCGCCCCACCCGCACTCCGTCGCTCGGTACCTGCAGGCTCTCCTGAAACAGCCAGCCTCTGAAGTCTGTTTCAGCCTGCCGCCTTCACACGCCGCCTTCTTGCTCTCGCTCAACCCNTAAATATTTTATAGTCTGTGCCACCACTAATGAAAAGTGAAATCAGCCTGCTCGCAGCTCTGGTTTGTACTGTGCCTTCTTAACAGCATCAAGGACCTGCGTGCAACCTCGCCCCACCCGCACTCCGTCGCTCGGTACCTGCAGGCTCTCCTGAAACAGCCAGCCTCTGAAGTCTGTTTCAGCCTGCCGCCTTCACACGCCGCCTTCTTGCTCTCGCTCAACCCTTCCCCTTCCCTGATCTCTCTCTCATCTGGTAAGCGTCTGATCAACAAATATTTATTGAGTACTGACCACNGAGTGTGTGCAAAGTGCCTGCATTGCCTCAGACAAGGACGGACTCAGTTTTTAGGCTAGAACACTTGGAGCTAGGCCACGGAACAGGCAGAGCTGCGATGGTCTCTGGATTTCCCGAGCTGGGGGTGACTGCCAGGCTGCCTCGGCACATGAGAGCCTTTCCTCTTACCCACTCATCTTGCGCCAACACTGGAAGTCAGCAGTGGAAACAGGAAAACGTCAGGAGGAGAGAAAAGGCATCTTTGCTGTCTCCTAGACTATTAAGAAATAAACATGAGAGGCAGGACACTGCTTGCCATGAGCTAATGGCTAGACCAGGTCGAACTGCTCTGGTGGCTCGAGCAGCGAGTCCAGCGCATCTTGGTGACGGGGGCGGGGAAGAAGCAGCATCCTGACACCCAGGCTAGAGCCGACGGCGGAGGCGGGGAGGGCGTGGGAAGGCACCCGGCTCTCCTCCTTCAGCTCCAGGGCCAGCCATGAAATGTGCCTTCAGCAGATGGGGAGGGTGAAAACCACAGCGGAGTGTCTAGAGGAGCAACCAAGGCTGCGAAGCTGGAAGGTGCATTTCGGACTTCTTCACGGACAAATAGCATCTTTCTTTCTCCCTCCATGAGCCGTCTTAAGAGCAGAAGCAGAGGTGACGAATGAGGCGAGGCCCTGCAAGAGAGCTGTGATGGCGGTAAGAACAAGGAGGCGTCGAGCGGTTTCTGGAGACGCACACGCAGAGAGGAAGGTTTCCGCGGAAGAAAGCCAGAGATGGCCTCACGGAAGCACGGTGAGCTGTTCTTTTGCAATCCATTATGACTTTAATAGCCCTTTCTGATTACTCCAGTGATGGAGGGTCTTTGTACGATATTTAGAAAGCACACAAAAGCACACAAAAGCAAATAAAAATCATTCACTATCTTAAAGAAAAACACTATTAACATTTTAACTCTTAAAGATCAAAACGGTTTTCAGAGAAACACAAGAAAGAGATGGCAAAAAGCTGTGAGGACTTGGAGGGAATTCCGTGGCGCCCGGGAGGTAGGGTTCTTCATCCCCAGGCCAGAGCCCAGGCTCGCTCCCTGGTTGGAGAACCATGATCCTGCAGCTTGCATGGTGCGGCGAAAAAGTGAAAAGCCATGAGAACGTTGAACTCCCGATAGATGGCAAATAATTACTGACACAAAGCATGGTTCCTACAAATAATGCATTGAAGCACATGAATTCTCACTAGGAACTTCATGGGCAAAAAAGAATTGAGACGAGGGTGTTTTGACATGTCGGTCATCTTTACAGTTGACCGTGGCCCATAGCGGAGGTCCCCACCGTCACGCCCCGAGTCTTGCTCACTCTCCTTCACTGTGTCCATCACTCTTTCCCTTTGGGACAGTCCAGCGGTGAGGTGAGTGACCCTGACTTGGCAAGGCCAAGCGTGAGTATCAGGAAAGGATGAGGATGAGTGCCAAGAATGACTTTCAGGCACCTGATAACACAGATTTTCCCACTGGCCCTGGTCCGGGCAGCACCTCCCCTGCCCACTCACAGGCTGACAACTGGATTCAGCTGCGCCCAGATCTGGGCCTTGGGTTGTCTACAGAAAGTTCAGAGAGAAGGATTGCCGTTGCTTCCCCTCATTGACTGCACAAGTTCTAACCAGCTATACCCTCATCAGACCGAATGTCCTGGGGGATTTCCCGGTAGCAATGTTGCTATAGTCCAGGGAAGGACTGGAAACCAGAGTGACTGCAGAGTTCCTGGAGAGCGGTAAGTGCAGTCAAGNGGGCCTTGGGTTGTCTACAGAAAGTTCAGAGAGAAGGATTGCCGTTGCTTCCCCTCATTGACTGCACAAGTTCTAACCAGCTATACCCTCATCAGACCGAATGTCCTGGGGGATTTCCCGGTAGCAATGTTGCTATAGTCCAGGGAAGGACTGGAAACCAGAGTGACTGCAGAGTTCCTGGAGAGCGGTAAGTGCAGTCAAGCCTCGGAAAGAGCCCTGCTGCCCACAGCCATGCCACCCGAAGGCTGCTGTCCATGATGTGGGTTCATCGGCAGGAAGCTTGTAAGCAAGACCCAACAAAGTAATGCAAGAAGGTTATCGAGAAGTTCAAGATTTTCTCTTTCACGAGGGCATCCATTTTTCCAGATTTCTCGCCGGTGGCATAGGGAAATCAGATACTATCTTTTCAATTTCCACCCAAGTTTGGGACAAAAATTTCTTAACTCTTCAGGATTCACACTGTGCTAGAGTGCTGACCCCATGACATTTGCTCATTTGTTCATTATTTATTCACANTTTCCAGATTTCTCGCCGGTGGCATAGGGAAATCAGATACTATCTTTTCAATTTCCACCCAAGTTTGGGACAAAAATTTCTTAACTGTTCAGGATTCACACTGTGCTAGAGTGCTGACCCCATGACATTTGCTCATTTGTTCATTATTTATTCACATATACCCATTTATTCATTCATTTAATATTTATGATCGTATGACATGGCCTTCCCTTGATCATATGACATCCCCTTTCACATGGGGCTTCCCATGTGGCTCAGTGGCAAAAAATCTGCCTGCCGATGCAGGAGATGCAAGACATGCAGGTTTGATCCCTGGGTGGGGAGGATCCCCTGGAGGAGGGCGTGGCACCCCACTCCGGCACTCTTGCCTGGGAAGTCCCGTGGACGGAGGAGCCTGCTGGGCTTCAGTCCACAGGGTCATAAAGAGTCAGACACAACTGAGCGCACACACATGATGAATACCCGGCCGGCTACCAAAATTAATCAGGAAAATTGCTTTTTAAAATAAAACTCAAAAGTTAATGGAGAAAACTCTTATGTATCAGTAATAGCAATGATACTAACTGACCTTCATCGAACACTTACTGTATGTAAAGCATTACTCCAGCGTTTGTTGTGATTTAACTCATCCTTTCCTTATAACAAGCCCAGAAGATACGTAATATTATTGGGTTGACCAAAATTTGGTCAGGATTTTCCATAACATCTTATGGAAAAACTCAAATGAATGTTTTGGCCAACTCAATATTATCACCCTTTTAAGATCAGAAAACTGAGGCCCATAAACTTGCCCAAGATCACCAGATCAAACAGGGGGATCTCGAGAGCCTATGATCTTGCTAGTACGCAGCATGAAGTAGGCTCTGTGAGCACACAGGGAGGACTCGTTCCTTTCTAACTCAGTGTCCGGCTTTGTCTCGAGGACTGAGATGAGACTCTTGTGCGGCAGATGCTCACCCTGAATCTCTGTAGACTGCGCCTCCCCTGGCCACACGGAGGGCGCATTCAGGCCTGCGTGTGGGAGGCAAGAAGGCACGATTCCATGCGTGATACTGGGGACAGCTGTGTCCCCAGACGACTCTGACTCAGAATTCTGCTTGCCAAGAGAATGGGTCTGAACTGTTTGTCCAATCAACAGATAATATGCTTAAGAAGAAAGCAAGGTTATTCCAGAAGAAGCTTTTCTCCGAGTCATTGCTGGGGATCTGAAATCTTTGGCAGAGTGATTCCAAATGAATGAACCGGCCCCAAAGCACATGAGATGGCGCACCCAACCTGACCAGGACAGGGTCTTACCTATTGCTTTGAAGTCACAGAGAGCCTTAAGGAATTAGAGGAATTTTTTAAAAAATTTTTGTGATATCGAATTTTCTAATCCAGAAGCCCAGCTCAAAAATTTCAAACAAAATCTATAAAATTCACATTGTGCGCTGGGGTTATCAGATAAAATCGATATTTTCTACAAGAAAGGCAATGTATTTGGGGCTATCTTCTGCTCTCTCTTTCTGTTTAATAGAACACTTCCTCTTGTAGCTTAAGTTTGATTTATTTATTTTATTTTTTTCTTTTAGGACCCCTTAAAGACCATCAGTCTACCTGTTTTACTTTCAGCAAAATGCAAATAGTATATATATATTTAGAATAACTAAGGAAATAATTTGTAACCTGAACAGTAAGCTATTTTTTTACTCCAGGAATGCACATTTAGAATATGAACACAAATATTTTATAGTCTGTGCCACCACTAATGAAAAGTGAAATCAGCCTGCTCGCAGCTCTGGTTTGTACTGTGCCTTCTCAACAGCATCAAGGACCTGCGCGCAACCTCGCCCCACCCGCACTCCGTCGCTCGGTACCTGCAGGCTCTCCCGAAACAGCCAGCCTCTGAAGTCTGTTTCAGCCTGCCGCCTTCACACGCCGCCTTCTTGCTCTCGCTCACCCCATCCCCTTCCCTGATCTCTCTCTCATCTGGTAAGCGTCTGATCAACAAATATTTATTGAGTACTGACCACATTTAACGCTTGCTAAGAATTGTGGAGGAATACAGGGGAGGGAAGTTAACTGCGGGCCTTCCCAGGAGTTGATATTCTGGCTAAGTTAAATGCATACTCTGAAAACAAGCAAGCAAGCACACAAAACGACAGAGCCCTTTAAGCGATTGCTGCGGATACTTCTGAAAAGTGATGGCATTTGAGCAAACCACCTGGACGTGATTTGACAACTGCGGGAATTCGTAAAAACTGAAAATATACATGGGGAAAAATTTATGATCTCTGAATAAAACAGCTTCTTCTGAATTTTAGAACGACTCAAAAACCTTAGTGCACTTATCATCCAGCAGCAACTGGCATTATTACGCTCAGAAAATAGAATACAATACAAGTCCAGAATGGGAAAATGGTGATGACTGAAGCACCAGGAACAGAACCTTTTGGAACTGAGTCTTTGATATTAAATGTTGGACTGTGAAGCATAGGAGAGAAGCAGGGAAAAAAAAAAAAAACTCAGAAAGTGTATAAAACCTTTAAATTAGGGACAGATGGAACCTGAGGTCGTTTCATGAATCCTCGATACATAGAGCAGCTTTAGGAAAGGCCTCCTCTTTGACACTCGGACAAGGCAGCGCTAGGCTGATGTACAGGTGCTGTCTCCTCAGTAGGGGCTTCACACATTGCTCAAAACAATCCTCCTGATAATCTCCCCAGATAATGGCTATTGGTATCATTCCAAAGGTGAGGGAACGGAGACTCAGAGTTTAAGAGCAAACCCAAAGCGCAGAGAGCCAGCAAATGACAGACCAGTATGTGGCTAATGTTACACTTTTACCTGTTTTTGAAAACAGTGAGCCATCTATATTTGTTGGGTGGAAATATCCTCAAGTGTTTCTTATTTCCAGCTTATTAGCTATATTTTAATTTTTTTTTTCTATTTTCTTATATATTTCTTTTGTCTGCTTGATCTTTTGGTTTCTATGAGGGCTGTTAAAAATTTCACTCTGTTAAAAAGTAGACTTAAACATTTCTCCTGAATATTTCCTCTTAAAATTCTGTCACGTTGGGGGTTTGAAAATATATAAGTTAATAAAAAATTTAAATTGTTATATATTCCTGGTGAACTAATACTTTTATCATTATGAAGTGACTCTCTTTATCAGTGAGTTTATTATAGGCTATTTTTTAATGAAATTAATGTGACTCTCTAAAATGTCTTTTATTAGTGTTTTTATAATATACTCAGCTCTTTTAGACATTTTTAATGGGAAATACATTCCCATTATTCCCACCATGGTGCAAATTCAGAATGCCATGATTTATTTTTATTAAAAGATGACCACTTGGATTAGTTTTTATTAGTATTTTTCTGATATTTCCTTTCCAATCTGCTTACATTACTACTATCCCAATAAAGATGTGTGGGATATTTTCTGGTTCGGGTGATTATCAGCTGTAGCCTATGACTCTAGTTAGCACAGCAAGAAATGTTTGCAGTGACTATAGGTACACATACAGGCACAATCTGCTTTCCTTTCCCGATGGATGAAGAACGCTTCTTGTCCATATTTTATTTATGGAGATTTCTAGTGTTTTCTCTGCACTAAACTTTAAACATCTTAAACTATACTGTTAAATTTAGAATCATCTCAAGATCCCTAAGAAGTCAGTGATGCCAAAATAAAAACAAAATTTTGAGCCAAGCAAACAGAGCCAGCCAAAAAAGAAAGAAAGAAAGAATCAAAGAAGTGAACTGAACTGCCCAGAGAACTTGTCCGCTTTCAGGTTTTGTCCTCCTGTGCTGGCACCACTAAGACAGGTCCTTGCCAAGTAGGTCTCCATTTCACCCAGAATTAGAACTCAACCTGGCACTGCTAAGGCTTTCCAGCATGGACATCATCATCCATCATTTCCCACCCCCCTTTTCTTTCACATAATCGCACCCCTTCGGCATTCCATATTTAGTTTGTTTCCTATATGAGATGGGAAACAACAGCAGCCTCACCAGGATGTTGAAGGAACTGTGAAAAAAAAATTACACAGTTTCTGTAAATAGCAGAGAACAAATTACTAGCTTACAGGCTGACTCGAAATCAAGTTTCAGCTCTCACTATCACTCCTGATTCCCCTTCTGGGGAGGGGTTAGATCACTGAGACTCCAAATCCTCAAGACTCATTTTGCAAACACCTAGTATGCTTTCTAGTTCACCTTTCAAGTAAGATGAGTCCTTACCAGGTTTGCAATCATGTACGAATATGCAGACAATATATTCATTCATGTGCACACACACACGTAGCCCACCAACTACAGGGAACACTGTGGTGGGGATACACTTGGGCTATCATTCAATCATTGATAACAAAGTCTAGGCCCCAACCACTAACTCCAAAGAACCTGAAGTTGAATGGTTCTATAATGACTAACACGACCTCCTAGAACTAACACCACAAAAAGATGAATGTTTCAACACAGGACTGGAATGCAAAAGTAGGAATCCAAGAGATACCTGGAATAACAGGCAAGTTTGGCCTTGGAGTACCAAATGAAGCAGGGCAAAGGCTAACAGAGTTTTACCAAAGGTCAACAGAGTTTTACCACTGGTCATAGCAAACACCCTCTTCCAACAATATGAGATGACTCTACACATGGACATCACCAGATGATTAATACTGAAATCAGATTGATTATATTATTTGCAGCTGAAGATGGAGAAGCTCTATACAGTCAGCAAAAACAAGACTGGGGGCTGACTGTGGCTCAGATCATGAACTCCTTATTGCAAAATTCAGACTTCACTTGAAGAAAGTAAGGAAAACCACTGGATCATTCAGTTCAATTCAGTCACTCAGGTGCGTCTGACTCTTTGTGACCCCATGAGCTGCAGCACACCAGGCCTCCTTGTCCATCACCAACTCCCGGAGCTTGCTCAAACTCATGTCCTTTGAGTTGGTGATGCCATCCAACCATCTTATCATCTGTCATCCCCTTCTCCTCCTGTCTTCCATCTTTCCCAGCATCAGGGTCTTTTCAAACGAGTCAGCTCTTCGCATCAGGTGGCCAAAGTAGTGGAGTTTCAGTTTCAGCATCAGTCTTTCCAATGAATATGCAGGACTGATTTCCATCCTTGATAGCTCAGATTTAATATGACCTAAATCAAATTCCTTATGACTATACAGTAGAAGTGACAAATAGATCCAAGGGATTAGACCTGATAGAGTGCCCAAAGAACTATGGACAGAGATTCGTAACACTGTACAGGAGGCCATAGTCAAAACCACTCCTAGGAAGAAGAATGCAAGTGGCTGTCTGAGGAAGCCTTATAAATAGCTGAGAGAAGAAGAGAAGTGAAAGGCAAAGGGGAAGGAAAGATATACCCATCTGAATGCAGAGTTCCAAAGAGTAGCAAGGAGAGATGAGAAAGCCTTTCTCAGTGATCAGTGCAAAGAGATAGAGGAAAACAACAGAACGGGAAAGACTAGAGATCTTTTCAAGAAAATTAGAGATACCAAGAGAACACTTCATGCAAAGATGGGCACAATAAAGGACAGAAATGGTANGCGCACTCAGCACTTCATTGCTTCTCTTACCAAGTGATACTCCACCACATGGGTAGATCACACACCATTAATCCCTTCCTCAGTTGATGGACTTTAGATTTCTTCAATTTTTGGCAAATATAAATGATGCTGCGATGAATATTTGTGTACAGGTTTTTATGTGAATGTATGCTTCCAACTCCTTGTGGGTATATACCTAGGAGTGGAATTGCTAGGTCATGTGTTAAATATATGTTCAACTTTTTAAAAACCTGCCAGACTACTTTCCAAAGCAGCTGCACTATTTTCCATGCCCATCAGCGACACAGAAGCATCTTCCAGCTTCTCCACATCCTGTCAACATTTGTTTTTGCCCCTTTTATAGCCATTGGCTCCCTGTACAAAAACAACTTCCTCGTGCTTTTGATCCAACTGCATAGCATTCTCTTGTAGGAAGCTATTGTGTACTCAGTCGCTAAGTCGTGTCCTGCTCTTTGCGACCCCATGGACTGCAGCCCACCAGGCTCCCTTGTCCATGGGATTTTCCAGGTAAGAATCCTGGAGTGGGTTGCCATGCCCTTCTCCAGGGGATCTTCCCGACCCAGAAGTGAAACCCGTGTCTCCACTGGCTCCGGCACTGGCAGGCAGATGCTTTTTACCACTGCGCCACACTACTATACAGTTAACTGGGTCCTTGAGGATGGATATTTAGCCATTTCTAATGTTTTGCTTTTGCAAACAATGCTACAGAGAACAACCTGGTCCATGGGGCTGCCTATATCTATAGGAGGGCACCCAGGGATAAGCTCCTAGGAGTGGAATTACTGTATCAGAGGATATGCCCACTGGTGATGTGGGCAACCTGCTGAACTGTGTTTCAGGAAGGTTACTGTGATTCACAACCTCCTCAACTATGCACAGGGTGGCCTGTTAACCCACGTGCCTCCAGCACAGCCCCTCATGTGGCTTTTTTATTACCATTCTTTTTCGGTTGAGCTGGGTCTTCTGGAAATGTGTATCAGATGGGAGCCCTTGGCAAGAGGGGGCGGTGGGGAAAGTCCAGAGCCCAGAAACGACAGAATGTTGGTGCCAGAAGCCCTCATGGGCCTGCAGAGGTAGAGGGTGGACACTGTGGTGGGGGCTCTGGAGACCCTGGATGCCCTGCAGGTTTCTCAGAAGCTGATTTCAGAGCCCTCCTCGGGCCTCTGGGCTGCAAGACTTTCCTGGATTCTCTGCCTAAATGAATAGTCTGGGAGAATCACTCAGAGCCACACACCCTCGGCTATTACATGTGCTGGGGACAATTACCAGGGTTTGTGATTCTGAAATTCTACGGATGGGGCAGTGGGTGCCCCCATCCATAGGACCCCCAACAAGCCAGGGAAAGGGGCCACTCAGGCTGTCATCCAGACAGGAACCCTAAGGTTCCTACCAGACATCCCCACTGAACAACCACCCCACCTGGAAGGCACAAGCAAGCTCTGCTGAAAGAGCTGTTTATTTCTGAACACATNTCCATAGGACCCCCAACAAGCCAGGGAAAGGGGCCACTCAGGCTGTCATCCAGACAGGAACCCTAAGGTTCCTACCAGACATCCCCACTGAACAACCACCCCACCTGGAAGGCACAAGCAAGCTCTGCTGAAAGAGCTGTTTATTTCTGAACACATCAGACAGTGGGCCAACTGGGTGTCATGTGACATCAAGTGGGTCCCTCCCGCTGCCTCAGGCAAGGTCCATGCTTCCAACATTTACCAAGCTCCAGTTCTGCTAGGAAAGGTGACAGCTGTGTGTGTCTGATGAAAACCAAGTGTGACCTGATAAATTATAAGACAGCCTCCTTTTCTAAATCTTGCCCTCTGACTCTTTCTAGGTTAGTTTGTAGCTCCCATGAGGGAATGTAAACCAGCACAACATTTCTGAACAATTTTCACCAAAGGTATTGGATGATGTTCCCAAAATATATTGAACAATTTTCATAAAGGGCATTAAAAATCCTACAGCTGGTTCTGAACAAATAGCTGAACTCATCACTTTGTCAGTCACTCAACCAGTATTTACTGAACACCTACTATGTATGGGCACTGGGGTGGTGTCGGGGACACAGCGTTAACCTCACCTGTGAAGGGTTCTTACCTTCACGGAGCTTATGGTCTGGGGGCGAGAGATTAACCGCTAAATAGGTGTAAGGAGTAATTGCAGACAGTGGTGGGTCCTGAGGATCCGATTAGATCAGGGGTGCGGGGCGGGGATAGTGAATGGAGACCCCACAGCAGGAGGGTGCCTCCTTGGGGAGCTGGCATTTTTGTGTAGATGTAAACAACATGAGGGTCCAGCCATGGGAGGTATAGGAGCTGGGAGGGCCCAGGGTTGGGTACCAGCAGGTGCAAAGGCCCTGAGGTATCCAGGAAAGAGAGCAGGCTAGTGAGGGGCACTGTTGTGATGAGGAGAGTGGGGAAGTGGGTGGGGTGATCTGCCTGGTAAGACTCGGAGATATTTTTCTCAGCAGGGCTTGAACAGGAGAGAGACATGCCATGCATCACAGAAAGAGGTCAATTTGGTGGCTGTGGCTATGCTGCTAACAGGAAGTTACCTAAGCAAAGTGTAGGGAAAGCACACAGGTTGTGCAAAGATGTTCTTTGCTATGTTGTTTACAATAACAAAAAAAGGAACCAACCCAAATGTCAGTCAACTGGGTAAAGAAACGATGGTCCGTCCATGCAACAGAATATCATGGAGCCATGGAAATGATGGTGTGGCTATGCCAGGCATGGGAAATATTGGGAAAACACTCACAACTGTTGTTGACTGAAAAAAAAAATTAACAGAACAATGCGGGCGGTCTGATTCCTTTTTCTGTAGAAACAAAAACAAAATCACAAGGGAGTTTGCTGATGGCACAGTGGATAAGAATCTGCCTGCCAGTGCAGGGGCCTCGGGTTGATCCCTGGCCTGGGAAGATTCCACATTACACAGAGCAGCTAAGCCTGTGCACCACTCCTGAGCCTGAGCTCTAGAGCCCACGAGCTGCAACTACTGAAGCCCATGTGCTTCAGAGTCTGTGTTCTGCAACAAGAGAAGACCCTGCAAAGAGAAGGCCGTGTACCACAACTAGAGAGTAGCCACTGCTCACCACAGCTAGAGAAAGCCGTCGGAGACCCAGCACAACCAAAAGTAAAATTAATTGAGAAAACTAAGGAATAAACTGTTACTGTGTAAATAGGAAAAAAATCTGGAAGGAAACCGCTAGAGTGTTTACAGTGGGATTTTCTGTGATAGCTTCTTAAAACTATCTGCACTATTTCTTAAAATTTCTCTAATCTTACTATAAAAAGGGGGTGGGGAGGAAGGGAAAGAGAGAAAGGAAGGAAGGAAGGAAGGAAGGAAGGGGGAAAGAAAGACAGAGAAAGGGGGGAAGGGAGGGAAAACCAGCACAAAAGCCCCTCTGAGAACTGGGGAAGAACCGGAGCTGGCCTGGGAGGCCTCTGGGGCGTCCCCAGGGTCACTGATCTACTTGACGAGCTGGCATGGGCGCTCCGGGAAAGGTTGAGGCACTGTAGCCTCGGGGGGTGTCACAGCCCAGCCCTGGGGAGTGAGTCCAGGCTTCCGACGGCCCCTCGCCTGCCCTGGGCACCAGTGCTCAGCTCTCTGAGCCAGCAACTGTGTCTGGCATACACACTGCTGCACCCCAACGCTGCCTCCGTTTGTTATGTAATCTTACCCCATCCAGTCCCCGCAGCCCCCCGAGAGATCTCCAGGGTTCCTTCCACTTACAGAAAGGGAAGCAAGGCTCTGAGAAGTGACGTGATTTGTTCCAGGTGCAGCTGGAACACGGATGCAGCTCTGTGGATGCTCTGGGACCCTTTCCCGACCCTCACCCTAAATGGATGGGCTGTGGCCACACCACTGCTGAGGACCACACTGGCCAACCCCACATGGCAGTCGGGGTCAAACGCCGGGAGCCCCTTGGGAGGGGGGAGGTTGCAGGTCCACCAGGAGCCAAAAGCATAAGGCTTCGTCCTGGAAGCTCACTCCTGCGGGCGAAAATAACTCAGGAAGTGGTTGGCGTTTGGCAGCACACGACAGAGACTGGATTAAAGAGAGAGGACAGGGTACCTCTGTCCTGGGATAAACGGTCCACTAGTTGACAGCTAACCACAGCGGGTATGGAACCCAGCAACAAAAGGATGGCAGAGGATTGCTCTCCTGGCTTTAAATGTGCGACATCTTTTTTAGTACTAAGCAATATCACTTATATGCATACATGAACATGTATGTATTTATATGTATAGTGTGTTTTACATACATAAACATATTTTTAAATATTCTAATCTGTTCTCTCAGATTCTTACCCTCTACTGATCTTCCAGGAAACTTCAAGAGTCAGACAGAAAGAGTTCCAGATCTTATCTATTGGACCTTGGAGTGGTTAATCCATTTCTCTGAGCCTCAGTTTCTGCTTCTGAGGACAGAATTCACAAAAGCACCCCCTCCTCAGGGGCCCTCATCCAGGGAAGGTTCTGGATCAGTGCTGTGCACGTGACCGGAGCTCAAGCCCTGGGCCGTGGACAGCGTCACCCCACGAGACTGAAACCGCCTTCTCTCATTAGGGGAATGGTGGGCAGGTGCATGGCGGCGAGTGAATTATCCGCGCATAAATAAGCCCAATCCCCAAGGATCGTCAAACCTCTTCATCTCATTTCATGAAATAGAAAATATTTTTTAGGAAAAAAACAATTTCAGAAAATATTTTTTTAGGGAAAAAATACAATCTACATTTTCATTTTTATGTGTATTCCCTGGGGTGGGGTAGGAGAAGCCTGGAAAAGTTATAAAAAAGCAGTTAACAGAGATTAACAGAATGCTTATAGGAGCTCTTTTTTTCTAATCCCTAGACATATTATTTAAACAGAAAGTGAAAGTGTTAGTCGATCAGTTGTGTCCGACTCTTTGCCGACCCCGTGGACTATATAGCCCGCCAGGCTCCTCTATCCATGGTATTCTTCAGGCAAGAATTCTGCGGTGGGTTGCCATTCCCTTCAGGGGATCTTCCTGACCCAGGGATCAAACTTGAGTATCCTGCATTGTAAGGACACGCTGACTGAGGCAGGGGAGATTGCCGGCCCAAGGACACCCAGCTGGCGAGCAGTACAGAAGGGTCCCAGATGCCATTCTTCACCATCTGAGTTACCAGGGAAGCCCTATTATTTAAATAATAAGTATTTCTCTTCTAATTAATATTTGTAAAGTTTACAAAAAGTGTACCTTAGGAGTGTTAAGGTTCACCTCAGCCCCTTCTTCGGTCAACAACTTGTCTGCAGTGAGAAGTCACATGTGCTGGTTACCAGCCTGAGTTCAAGTATGGGCCCTGCCACTTATTGGTGGGGTGCCCTTGGGCAAGTCCTTTAACCTCTCTGTTAAGCCTCCCTTTCCTTATTGACAAATGTGGGTAACTGTGGTCTCTGCCTCATGGGACTCTTGGGAGGTGAGCTGAGCTAAGGGTAGTACAGATCTGAGAGTGCTGGGAAACAGGAGCAGGGAGGGAGGGAGATGCTGGGGGAAACCAGCCCAGCTTAGTCTAGCCAGCCTGGGGGAGAGTGCAAAGCTCATTTCATCTGGAAATAATGGCCCAGTGGCTTCTGCTTCCCAGAGTTTCTGCACAAGTTCAGAGAGTTTCAGACACCTGGCCCTCGAGACTCCCGGAGCTCACGGTGGTTACCGAGGGCTTGAAATGCAGCTCACCCAAACTGAGACGCGTTCTGTGTGTGAAACACCCTCTGGATTTCCCAGCTCTTTTGAGAAAAGAGGAGTGCAAGTTTCCCACCAACTCTTCTTCTGTTCATACATACTGAAACAATAATAATGTTGATTCATTGGATGAAATGAATGTACTCTAAATTCTCCCTTCTGTTTCTTTTTCGCTATGATTACTAGAAACCTTAAAATCCCCATGTGCTGGGGAAAGAATCACACACACAAAAAAGAGGATATATGTGTATGTATAACTGACTCACTGTCTTGTACACCTGAAACTAACACAGCACTATAAATCAACTATGCTCTAATAATTTTTTTTAATCCTGTATGTGGCTCACGGTATGTATCTGGGACATGCCCCAATAGACAGAGGCCTCTGAGGACGAGAATTTTGGCTTCTTCTGTCCCTGCTGTGGCCCCAGCCCCAAGGACAGTGCCCAGGACACAGGAGCTGCCCCATAAATGCTAGGCCAGGTGGCCTACGATTCGGGTAAACATCACTCCACGCATATACCATCAACCTCCATAAACAGGTCATTGTGACCAAGAGTATTATCTGTCATTGTTTGGTATATTTCCCAATCTCATTGTGAAATCTGTCTTCAAAAATCAGTCCTGGCCTCAGGAAAAAAAAAAAATCCTGAACTGATTTTCTTCCAGATGTCCAGCTTCTTTCTGAGACTATCCAGACAAACCCAGGTCCCAACATCTAAAGTTCTCCCGGATTCCTTTTCCTTCCATTCTTTCATGGGCACGTGTGTGAGAGAGAGAGAGTGCCTGTCATCTTACGTGGTCCCAGTTCTGCATGGTCATCTTTCAAAACTTTCAGGAAATCCTTTTCTAGAAAAAGACAATTGCTAAACTAAAGACACTTTGACGCAGAACCAACTTTTTGTCCGTGTACTAAGAATTCTGTTCAGGAGGTTTTGTTTGTTTGATTGATTGAAGGATTCCCTAAATTTAGAACGTGACTTTCTGTGAACAGGCTACTGTATGTCCAGTGTCCACATCTCCCTTGGGACAGCCATGACCACTCCAGGGGCCCTGCAGACACTGAGGACAGAGTCACCATCCTCAGGCTGGGTTCCCACAGTCCCTAATTCCCTAATGGGAACAGGCTCCAGGGAAATTCCTCAGCCCTGATCCGTACGCAGAGGGGCTCTGAGGTCCCATCTAAAGAAGGGGAGGAGGGGGCTGCCCTGCCCAAACATCTCTTCAGAAGCCACGTCACCACAGAGGCCCCTCCAGACGGTAAGATGGGGCCCTCCTTGGTGTACTCGGCTCCCGGCACCACCCTCCATAGCAGAGACACCTGTGCCCTGCTACTGAAGTTGTTATTTCTGCACTGTCTGCCCTGCAACTAGGTAACAAGTCCCAGAAGGGCAGAGATCGGGACTATGTGTTCCCCACTGGGTCCCAGTGCCTGGGACATCGTAAGGGTTCACCCCGTGTGTGACACTTGATAGGTGAGAGCACGCGGAACGGATGGATATCAGGACAGAAGAGTAATTCCTGCACAATGCTTTCTCCCTTGTCCTGGAATAATCCATATAGGCTACTTCCTACAGTCGCATTACCTGACCCTATGTGAAAAGAACCATAGTGTCCTGAGGTTCAAAACTAGCCTTGAGGTGTCATAACAGCCAGACCAGTGGGTCTGTTAGACACTTGCTCTAAGCCGCTGGTGAGTGCTTTGCACGTACTTTCTCATTTAATCCTCACAGCAGACACTGGCAGAGGCCTGGGGAGACTGCCTGCCCCAGGACGCCCAGCTGACGAGCAGTGCAGAGGGCTCCCGGCTGCCCTCAGGCCTGGCCTCATGTCCCCCTCATGTCCCCTCTGGCCTGGCCTCTCCCCTCTGCACATGCAGGGCAGACTACCACCTGGCGCCCACCCATCCCGGCATGCCCCCGCAGATACACAGTGCATCACAGACTATCAGAAGTACAGACAGCGCAACTGTGTGCCGGGACGTGGCCGCCCTGCATCACCCCCTCTTGCAGCAGCGGCCGGCCTCCAGCAGGCGTCAGGGGCCTTGAGGGCAGACCCACGCTTCCCAAGTGTCTGTCCCGGGTGGGCCAGAGAATGTGCTTCTCTAGCAAACTCCCCATCAATTTGGATGCTGCTCTTGGAGACCCACTGCCTTCCCCAACACTGGAGATGGCTGCTATCATTTTCCCTCTACAGGTTGGGAAGCTCATCACAGATAGCTGATCACAGATTTCACCCTGCACGACCTACTCAGGGGGAAAGAGCCCAAGAAGGAAGGGAAGCAAACTGTCTGCTTAGTGGAACCTATCTGAGTAGTGCAGAGGGCATCAACCACTCCGGGGCCTGGGAAAGGCTGCCCGCAAGACACAGTCAGCCCTCTGTATCCGCTCCACATCCACCCGTGGCTGTGGAGTCGTGGATGTGGACAGCCTCCTGTTCTTCGTCATTGTATATAAGGACTTGGGGCTTCCCTGGTGGCTCAGAGGTAGAGAATCTGCCTGCCAATATGGGAGACGTAGGTTTGATCCCTGAGTCGGGAAGATCCCCTGGAGAGGGAAATGGCAACCCACTCCAGTATTCTTGCCTCGGAGATCCCATGAACAGGGGAGCCTGGTGCGTTATAGTTGATGGGGTCACAAGAGTCAGCCATGCCTGAACAACTAAACAACCCCAACAACAATAAGGACTTGAGCATCCTTGGACTGGGATATCCTTGGGGGATCCTGGAACCAAGGCGCCGTGAATGTCAAGGGGCAGTTACAATGACAGTATTTCAGGCGGGTCCTTTGGGGAGAGAGAACTACAGATGGACGGGGGCAGTTAACAGTGGGGAAGAAGGCACTTTGGGGGACCCTCTGTCGGTCCCCAGTCCTCCCTAGAGACCCCCTTGTGTCCCAGCCTCGGGCGGAGGTGGAGCTGCTGGGGTCCTCTCAAGGATATGAAGGCCAGCCTATCAGCTTCTCACCAAGGCGTTTTCTCTCTCAAAGGGAAACAGTGAACTCGAGAGATGGGTGTCCTGGGATTTCTTTCCAGTCCCACCAGGAAATTCCACCTAATCAGCTGCTTCATTTCCCTCCCATTAAATCAATGGAATTTCCCTTCATTAAACTTTTCCCACACAGAGGTTGCAGGCTTTGAAGGAGAAAACGCAAAAGCCATTAACTCCACGTGTTCGGGGCTGATGGCTATGACCGAGCACACCCCGTGCGCCCCTACCCCCTGCCAGGATCCCTGTCACTTGACTCTGCAGGGTCCGCCCTTGCAGCGCCCCAGGAGGCTGGGAGAGTGCAGACAGTGGCAGAGTGCCAGGGAGCCACGACAGCCCGGGCTTCAGGGGGCCTGGCACAGTCTGTACCCTTGACTTTATATTCCTTTTCTAAAGTGCTCCCCAAGTATAGCATCTTCGTCATTTCCCCTGGTGTGGCTGGCTAGCTTGTGCGCCCCCACCCCCAAGTTCACATTGGACCTCCTAATCCCTGGTGCCCTCGGAATGTGACTGTACTTGGAGAAGGGGACTTCAAAGAGGTGATTAAAGTAAAATGCGGTCATCAGCGTGGGCCTCAGTCCAATGTGGCTGGTGTCCTGGCCAGAAGGGCTGGGCAACACCTCCGTCAGCCTCGCAACACCCCACAGAGGTGGGAACTATAGTTCTCCCCATGTTCCAGGCCAGAAAGCAGAGGCTCGAGAAACCAGGCAACCAGCTCTAGGTCACAAAGTTGGGAAGAAGCAGAGCCTAGGTCTGCTGCACTCCAGACTCGGCTCTTAGCTGGGTAAAGGAATGCAGCTTTATTCTGACACAGCTAGAGAACCGCTGTGTGACTATAACTCAATCCCTTTGTCTTTTGTGGGGAGGGGCGGGGGCCATGCACACATACATACCGAAAAAGGACCACAGGGATGCACACCAAAGATCTCTAACTCCCCCGGGCGATAGGTAATGGGTGATGGTTTTCCTTGAGGCTTTTCTGACATCTCTAAATTGTCTACAAAAACAATTGTCTACAAAAAAAATGTGCTGGGCAGAGAAACAAGCTCTTATTTTGAAAAAAGAAAGGAAGAGAGAAGAGAAGGACAGGCTTATCCTGGGTGTTCTACTGAGAACACGCGCCAAGTCTGCCCAAGCTTTATCTTAAAGGGCACTGGCTGTGGCCCTTCTCCAATGGCCCCCACAGGCCTCAGGTGTTAAGTATCCGAGAAAGCAGCCCTACCTTTCAGACTGGACTCCATTCCTGAGCGAGCCCACATAGGTCTTCTTTTTATCCACAGGCATCACGTCCACATAGCCCCCACTCTCGTTCCGGATGACCCCTGCGTGCACGGCGGTCTTACAGATGCTGGAAGTCTGAAAGTGCAGAAGGGCTGTGATTAGTGTCAAGGTCAGGCCTTCAGTCATGCCCTGATGGGGTCAACCATGACTTGGCTTGCTGGTTGGAAGGATGTTGACCCCACCAAGCCCTAGGAAGTGACCATCACTACCTTGATTCCTCAGCGGTCTCTCCAGGGAGACCTGGCCTCATCCCTCATTTATTTGTTAATTTTTTGACAAATATTTTCTGAACACCTACTATGTGCCGGGCACTGTACTAGATGCAAGAGGATTCAGGGGGAACAAAATAAAGGTTCTGCCTTCACGGAGTCAAGAGAGCCAGACAAACAAATACACAAATGAGGAACTCACCCGTAAAGAAAACAAAACCTGATCATGAGATAAGATTAAGGGCTCTTTTAGAACAGTTAATACGGGAAGACTCACACGCACAGGGGAACGTCTCTGGGAGGAGTGTCCCAGGAAGAGGGAGCAGCCCATGCAAAGGCCCCGGAGTGCAGTGAACTTGTCATATCCAAAGAATAGAAAAAGGGGCCCAGGTGACTAGAACACAGTGAGTCAGACAGAAAGTGGCAGGAGACAATGTATAGCAAAACGAATACAGTATTGTAAAGCAAAACAAACTAAAAAATAAAAAATTTTTTTTTAAAAAGAAAGTGGCAGGAGAGGGGGAAGGAGGTGAGCAGGGGCCAGTCACTCCGGGCTGTGAGGGCCATGGAGGCATCTGGGTTCACTCCAGGTGCCACATGAGCCCCTGTGTTTCANATTGTAAAGCAAAACAAACTAAAAAATAAAAAATTTTTTTTTAAAAAGAAAGTGGCAGGAGAGGGGGAAGGAGGTGAGCAGGGGCCAGTCACTCCGGGCTGTGAGGGCCATGGAGGCATCTGGGTTCACTCCAGGTGCCACATGAGCCCCTGTGTTTCAAGCAAGGGCAAGAGATGCTGTTTTCTAAAGTCGTCGAGTCATCCAATCCCTGGGTAAGACAATCGTCAGGTTCAACTTCCATTAGGGTCTTGAGTTATCCAGCAGGACAATGCTCTTCAGACTGGGTTGTCTGAGAGTAATTAATCAACATTTCTCAAAGCTGGGGAGACTCATTCAGGGCTGGGGAGGCCAGTGCTTCTGAAAGATGCAGGCTCCTGGACCTCACCCTGACGTACCTACAGACTCAGAACCCTCCCTTCAGGTAAGGGCCAGGTGACGCTGAGGCCGACTCAAGGTAACACCCTTCTGCTGTCCTGTGTCTGGCCTGTGCTGGACTCTGACACTGGCCTTGGCAGTGAGCCTCCACCCGCACTGCAGCTGCGGCGTCTTTACCTAGTGATGCCCTTCCTATCCCCCCTCCCCGCCGATCCCACAGATTCAGCTGCTCTGGGGTGAAGCCTGAGGCTGAGTGTCGGTCAGGTGCAGCCAACCCACCTGTGGCGGCAACAGGCTCCCTCACGGTGACTGAGCTTATTGAATACCAGCCCTGGGCTGCTTTTTGCTTGTCATCTCATTTCATCTTCCAGTGAGATGGGTCACTATGTTATTCTCATTTTATGGTCCAGAAACACAGGCTCAGTGAAACTGGACAGCATTGCCAAGGCCCCGAAGACACTTCATGGTTTAGTAGAGATTCCAAACGAGATCGGGCTAAGGGTCAAGTCTGTGCCTCTGTGGTCAGCAGAATAACGGAAATGCCCACTGAAGATGCCCACCCTCATCCCCGAACATGTGGGGACGTGACCTGACACAGCACAAAGATTTTGAAGATGTGACGAAGCTAGGGACCTCAAGACGAGAGGGTCCTGAATTACCCCAGTGGGTTCAGTGGAATTCCAAGGGTCCTTGCAAGAGGTAGACTGGAGGGTCAGAGGCAGAGAGAAAAAACCAACAGCCCGGCAGACTTCCAGCTCCTGCCACATCCCTTCCAAATCCAGGCCATTCCAGACAAGCTGCTAGTTTTGTAGAAGGAGGAAAAAACACTCACAGTAGAAAGCCCTGCCCTGCCCACTCCCTGGGAAGTTAATATTGCTGTTAGAAGCTGGAGAGTCTCAGAGCCGACTGGCACCCTCACACTAAAGATGGGAGAACCGGATTTCTTGCTTCCTACCACTGACTGACCTGAGGCGCTGAAGGCCAGTTTTTCTAATCCCACGTGAACATATCTTGTCTTCAGTTCATACATTAAACAGATAAGGGCCGGATTCCTTAGCCTGAAGCAGGCTCCAGGGCATCTGTGAGGCCCTGAGGCTACAGGCAGAACTCTGTGGGCCTAGAGGGTTGGCAAGAACTTTTGAGGTTTTAGCACTGAGCCTGGGAAACCCAGCATCCCAGGCAAACTGGGATGGTTGGTCAACTTTATCAATACTAAGAAGCCTTCTCCACCCCCACCTCCTCAGAGGAAGGATCCACAACTTTGCAGTTCTTAGAAGGGTTTGTGTCCCTAGAAGATTAACAAGCAATAAGNGTTTTAGCACTGAGCCTGGGAAACCCAGCATCCCAGGCAAACTGGGATGGTTGGTCAACTTTATCAATACTAAGAAGCCTTCTCCACCCCCACCTCCTCAGAGGAAGGATCCACAACTTTGCAGTTCTTAGAAGGGTTTGT
Organism: Neotragus moschatus; assembly: GCA_006410615.1. Taxonomy (NCBI): domain Eukaryota; kingdom Metazoa; phylum Chordata; class Mammalia; order Artiodactyla; family Bovidae; genus Neotragus; species Neotragus moschatus. The sequence continues at coordinate 2,170,693 of SJYA01002434.1, read as the reverse complement.
GTCCCTAGAAGATTAACAAGCAATAAGTCTGCCCCATCTCAGAGAGAGGCAGGGAGACTCTGCGAAGGAAATGATTGTTGTGGAATCCTCCTACGTTCGCTGTTTGCAGGGCTCACTGGGGCTCACTGCCCAGTAGGCAGGACTGAGGGTTCTTCCGTCTCCCTCTCTGTATTGCTCACGTTCTGTGAGTGACCAGATCCAGGGCCTGCCCAGGAGGCATATCCTCTGACTATAGCTGCCAAGAGGCTGGGTGCTCCGGTGTTGGGGTCCTCTGGACGGTCCTCTGCCCTGGCCCTCGAGGGTGTCTGGGCACCAGTGGTACAGAAGTTCCCGTGACAACAGCAGGCATGGGACCCTCACGCCCAGCACCTCATCCTCCTCACTGCCTGGGCTGGTGATCACGGCACACGCCTTTCACTGCTGATGGCAGACAAACACTCTCCTCCTGCTTCCTCCTCGCACACGTCTCTTCTCACCTCTGCTTTCCCAAAGGTACAAGGTATCTGCTCTCTCTCCTCAAGACCCGAGGCGACACCAGCTTCATTGTTCAGTTACTTGGTGGTGTCCCACTCTGCGACCCCACGGACTGCAGCATGCCAGGCTTCCCTGTCCTTCCTCATCTCCCAGAGTTTGCTCAAACTCATGTCCTTTGAGCCAGTGATGCATCCAACCATCTCATCCCCTGTCGTCCCCTTCTCCTCCTGCCCTCAACCTTTCTGAGCATCAGGGTCTTTTCCAGTGAGTTGACTCTTCACATCAGGTAGCCAAAATATTGGAGCTTCAGCTTCAGCATCAGTCCTTCCAGTGAATATTCAGGGTTGATTTCCTTTAGGATTGAGTAGTTTGATCTCCTTGCTGTCCAAGGGACTCTCAAGAGTCTTCTCCAACACCAACATATCGGCATCACCAGTATCTGGATACTTATTCACAAGCACTATCAACAGAGATCTGGTCTCAGCACCCCTGCCCTCACCACTGGTTGGCTGTGTGGCCTTGGATGACCTATTTTAACCCTCAGAGGCTCTATCTTCTCAACATAAAGCAGGGATCATCATAGGTTATTTTTCTGAGCATTTATCACTACAGGACAAGTTCTGAGTGACTGATTGATTAAGTAACTCGCAGTAACCTGCACATATCATTATCATCATCATTATTATTATGGCCATCGTCATCACCACCACTATTATTCCCTCTTAACGGGGTTTAAAGGCTTGCCCCAAATCACTGGGCTGGCAAACAGCAGAGCCAGGACTGCTGCTCAGAGCCGGCAAGCTGCACACTATTCCATAGGGATCAAAAGACCCCGGGAGGGGCTAGCAAGGTGATTATGTAAAGATCAAAGGCTAAATGCAGGCCTGCACACAGCAAGTGCTCAACAGACGTCAGGTAACAAGACAAACACCACCACAATCATTGCTCTCACCACCACCATTATCGAAAATTCCCACAGGACTGTCATCTCCAACAGAGGGGAACTTGCTAGAAATGCAGATTCCCTGGCGCTACCCCAAAACCCCGAGCCTGAAACGCAGTGGGGGTGGGACCCAGAACTCTGTCTGAACAAGCTCTCCGGGGATTCTGGCACAAGCACAAGTGTGAGAACTCAAGGAGCCACAGAGGGAGATGGGACAGATAAGAAAACTGAGGTTCAGAGCAGGGCAAAGCTTGTCTACCATCCCAGGACTGTTCAGTGTCACAGCTGGGGCTTGAGTTTTTTGCATCTTCTGACCTAGACGTGGTTCACAGGCTGCACCCTGGTGCTCCTCCTGCCTGCAGCTCACCACAAAGTGCGGGGTCTGCCAAGTAACGCTTGCCGAGGGAGGCACTATTGGGCCTTCGAAGGCCTGGAGACAACTCTCCCAAAATAAATCCCTTAGCTAAACAGACATTTTCCAGGGGCATCATCATTTCCCAGAATACAGAGTGACCTAGAAACGGAGGCCAGAAAAGAGCCTCTGGGACGGACGTAGTTTTCTCTTTCTTTCTCCCTTCCTCCCTTCCTTTTTTTTCAAAATTTTCTCAAGAGATGTTTAGGCATTGACTACTGCTGTATTTTTATCTGCTTATTCTTTTAACAAACATTAACTGAACAATCATTATATGCCAAGCCCTGTCATGGGCACCGGCACAGTGATGTCAAAAGCTCAAAATCCAGTGAATAACTTAGAGACTGAATACAGGCTTTCACACAGGCCTGTTCACACATGTGTATTCATAAGTGCAGCAACATACATGCAGGCAGAACAGACCCAAAGACAAGACGCGACCTCGTCTGCATCTCGCCTTCGCCACTGCCCGTGGCGTGATCTGGGGCAGGTTATTCTGAGCCTCCCTGTCCGTCTCTGTAAGATGGGAGCAACAATACCTAGTGATGGTGTTTTTAAAAACCTATAACAAAGTAAAATGTAGCCTCATATTATTATTGAAATTTCATCGAGTTCGCCTTGCATTTCTAAACTTTTCTTTTCTTTTTTTTTTTTGCTTTATATGTTTGGCTGCTACACTGTTTGGAGGACGTGGACTTGATTTTCACATCCACATAAACTACCTTTTGTGCCACTGCGTAATGAATTGTCTCGTCCCATTCAGTATGTTTAAATTCCACTTTATCAGATAGCAATATTGCCACTCCTGCTTTATCTATTTGTCTTTTTGTACTTTACTAGAATCATCTTGCTCGTCCTTTTATATTTAAAGCACTTGAAAATCAAAGACTTTGTCTTTCAGTAGCAGGTTTTGGCTTAAATATTTGGTATAACAATTGATTCACGTTGTTTTATTCCTTCATTAAACTTTTAGAGCTCCATTTTGGCTAAGCACCTTTCAAGGAGAAGAAAAAAAAAAAAGGCTCATTTAAAGAGGAGAGGGAAAAAAAGATGAGGGGTGGGGGAAGGTCAGTCATGAAGTTTGCTCTGACTTTACAGAACTCAGTGAGCTCACATTACAGGAGTCTAGAATAAATGAAGGCAGATGGAGGCAAAGGTGGGGGTGGCGATAGTAGATGCAGGGGAACTACAGAAACAAAGATGAGGAAAGCGGAGCCAAAACATTAGCTGGGGTTGAGTGAAGCTGATCTACTCAGGGACTTTCAGATCTAGAGGGTTCCCTGAACTAGAAAACCCCAGCCCTGGCTCATTCTACAGAGAGGTGAATGGCTTGGTCAAGAGGATCACAGAGCCTGCTGGGCAGAGCTGTGACCGTATTCACATCTCCTGGGTCACCATGTCCCTAAACCCTGGAGCACAGGAGAGAGAGACCTTGGTCTGTTGGAGCCAGATCTGCAAACTCTTATCTGTAAGATGGATAAACAACAAGGGCCTACTCTGGAGCACAGAGAGCCATATTCACCATCCGTGATAAACCAGAATAGAAAAGAGTATGAAAAAGACTACGTATGTATAACGGAGGCACTTTTCTGTACAGTAGAAATTAACACAACTCTGCAAATCAACTATATTTCAATAAAACTTGAAAAACAACCAAGCTAAAGTTTCCCTGCTAAAGTTAGGATGGAAAAATGGAATCTAATAATAGTGGTTATTACAAGTAGTAAATTGGTGGTAGTTTGCGTTTTCTTCTGTGTGCTTTTTGTTCAGGGTATGTACACAGCCAAAAAGAGATGTGATCCGTGGAGAAGACCAATAGCTACACAAGCAGCAGGAGAGCCGGAAAGGCTATGAAGTGTCCGGGGCAGTGCCGTATGGGATGCGTGGCAGCCTTCACGGGAGAAGAGCTTGTCAGTGAGGGAGCAGGAATTCAGTGCATCAGACTCTGAAGATGTCTGGGTAAGAGGAGGTACACCCATGTCTGTGTTCATTAGCACACATTGGTGGAAGCACAAATACTTCTGAAAATGCAGAAACTAGAGCACTGCTAGCAGAAATGGATGGTATAAATTTATCTAGAGGCACAGGAATGAGACTTTAAATTTCTGATGTCCAGACCCTGGAACGTGGTTTCTGTGGAGCGGTCACTGATAAGGCTAGAATACTCACGTCTGCATAGATGTTGCTTCCAAACACGGGAGCCCAATAGGACGGCTCGTCTTTGCAGTGCGCTGGACAGTGAACTCTGGAAAACAAGAAGCGTTTGGGGAATGGTTATCATCAGCAGAGAACAAAACTTCTTGAGAAAAGCAGCTGGCCCTCTTTATTTGCTCATCAAGATTTAGTACTTAGATGAAAGGCAATTATTACCACAGTCGACTCTTTAAGAAAAAATACATACATACCTCTCTCACTCTAGCAGTGATAAAAGATATTTTGCCTTTTCTTAAAAGTAAATGTAGAAGTTTATTGACATATACACACTACTGTATATAAAATAGACCTACTGTAAGATCCCGCTCTAAGCTACTGTATAGGGTGAGGAACTATACACTCTGTAATGACCATAAGGAGAAAGAATCTCAAAGAGTAGATATAGATGGAAAGATCGAGGGCAGGAGGAGAAGGGGCTGCAGGATGAGGTGGCTGGATGGCACCACCAACTCAATGGACAGGAGTCTGAGCAAACTCCAGAAGACGGGGAAGGACAGGGAAGCTTGGCGTGCTGCAGCCCATGGAGTCATAGAGCGTCTAACGCTACTGAGCAACTGAACAACAGCAATAGATGCTTACCTAAACTGACTCACTTTGTGGTATACCTGAAACTAACACGACATTGTAAATCAGCTACACTGCAATCAAACTGTTCTTAGAAAAGCTCTTCCTGTTAAAAGACGTGCACAAACAACGAGGTAAAATGAAACAGAAATCTAACAGAGGTGAGTATGCAATTGTAAGGAGTGATATCTCCCATTCTTGGGTGTTGGCTGCTTCACGCTGTGGGTACCTTATAGAGATTGTAATCAATAGTTTTTTTTTTTNCAGCAAATTCTGCCCTGTGTTTTCAGGGGCTCTGTCCAATCCATATCAATTTTTTAAATGAATGGGGCAAAATGAAGCAGACTCTGGAACCCTAGCGATTCCTGGGCCCCTACTCAGAGAACTCATGTGCCTTGCACATGGTCAGTGAGTCTTAATCTGTTGGAAGACATCTTCCCCACTTCCTCTAAGGAAACCGGCCCAGTTGACCAGGCAAAGGTCAGTGGGTGACAGTTAACAGATGCTCAGAGGTCTGACAGTGTGAGTGAGACCCCAGGTCACAAGTAGGGGGCCGTGGCAGCTCTCACCTGCCCCAGTGCACGGCCAGGTTCTGTCCGATGGACACCAGCAGGCTGGTGGGCCCATGCTCCCAGATGCATTCCTGGGCCCAGGCCGTCGCCGACTTCTCCAGCTCTTCATCCCAGGTCTGCAGGGGACGAGAAACGGGCACCAGGAGGTAGGGTCAGGAGTGTGTGGAAGAACTCAAACCGCACAGACGCCCCCAGCTCGGGCCCCAGGACGACCCTAAGGACCAGGCTCAGCTTCCGCGACACGACTCAAGGATCAACAGTCTCTGCTCTGCAAGAACCTGGAGGAGCCTGGATGCTCAGAGCTCCTGCTCATCCCGTAACTTGTTGGGAACCCTGGCAAGCCCCTCCTCTCAGCCTCAGCCTCCTCATCTGTGAAACAGGAGGATGAATAACCTGGAGATGTATGGTGGTCATGGCTGTGCAATGGTGTGAAGGCACCTAATGCCACTGAACAGTGCATTTTAAAATGGTTGACATGGTAAGTTTTATATTGTGTATATTTTACCATTTTATATATATATATATATATATACACATATATTTCTTTATACACACACATGCTAAATCGCTTCAGTCATGTCCAACTCTTTATGACCCAATGGGCTGTAGCCCGCCAGGCTCCTCTGTCCATGGGGATTCTCCAGGCAAGAATAATGGAATGGGTTGCCGTGTCCTCCTCCGGGAGATCTTCCTGACCCAGGGATCAAACTCACATCTCTTATATCTCCTGCATTGGCAGGCAGGTTCTTTGCCACCAGTGCCACCTGGGAAGCCTGTTATATAACCCTCTCTATATATACACACATACACACACACACATACATATAGACTTTTTTTCTAAGTAGCAAGAAATGCTTTTAACTCACCCAGTCCTGCTCCCCTCTAGCAAAGCCCACCCTGAGTCAGGATCTGGGACAAAGACTCTGCCACCTACTCCCCTCCCAGCCAGCATAGGATGCATATATAACTCCCTGGAAGAGAAACCGGTGAGCCAGGTGAGGGAGACCACTTCTCTCTTTCGAGAAACTGACACCCAGTGCCCTCAGGCTATGAGCCAGCGGCTGCTCGCCCCCTCCCAGAGTCTCCTGGCAGGCAGGAGGCCCAGCCCCGCACACAGTAGGTGCTCACTGACAGCCTGTACGGGGAGGGCCCTGGGACATTCCAGGAGACTGGTTCACCAACCGCAGGACCCCAGCATGGAGCCACCCCTTGCCCCAATCTCCAGTCCTGTGTCTCCTTCTGGCCAAGATAACTGCACTCCTCAATATCCAGGGGCAAGTCCTAAACCCAGACAGGCTGGCTCCAGAGCCTGTCTACTTGTAAAACCTCAAAACAGGGTGTCTTAACTCTGTGGAGTTTTACAGTCCACCTCTTGGGATGAGCCTGTTTCCAAGGTCTGTGGCTCAAAGCCCCAGGAAGCGGGGCTGAGCGGGAAGCCATGGATCTGAGACACTCTCTCCAATCAGTGCCGCCTGTTGTTGGGTGGATGGACGTTGGCAGGCAAGGATCCTGGCAGGGGGCAGGGGGAGCCTAAAAAGAAACCTACCCTAATTCTCTCCATCTTTAACCCTAAAGAGCTCTGCATGGCTGCCCTGCACATTAACATTTTGAAAGGGTGCCCACTCTGCCTCCTAAAATTAGCACAGCCCCTTCAGAACAAACCCCTGGACTATTTTCTTGAGGGAAAAAAAGAAATGGCTTCATAAGGAGTCCCCAGGGGACAGCCTTGCTCAGGCTCTGCCCGGGCGGCATCCACTCATCCCTGGTGACGGGCCACCTCATCGGCCACAGCAATGCCTAGGGGCCCACAGCCACACAGGCAGGTGACCAACCATGAGGGTGACCGAGGTCAGAGCATGATCAACACAGAGAGCGGCAGCTGAGTCCAGAGCAGAGGAAGGAGAGGGCCAGGGCCTGGACTGCGTGGCGCTGGATACGGGAGTGACAGGGTGCAGATGCCCAGGGTATACAGAGAGGGGCTGTACACACAGCACCCCGAGACCTCTCAGGCCGCAGAGGAGAAAGGGAAACAAGCTAACCAGACAGACCAGGACTCCTGACAGGAGGCCTCGGGTGCCAGGCAAGAAGCACAGAGGGCCTTCGAGGCTCCTGCCAGGAGAAAGGCTGAAAGAGTAAAGATTGAGGAATTACAACGTGATACCAGGATTCAGAGGGCAAGATGGGAGGTGAGTCCCCCTCCAGGGCTGAGGCTGCCCCGCTAATCAAGGTGAGAACACCACAGGCAGGGAGGATGGAAACAGCCAGAGAAAGAGCCCCAGATACCTAGAGGGGCAGCAGGGTGGGGTAGAGTTCAGACTGAGCGTACACAGGTGAACGAGAGCGTGGGCCCTGGACTCAGCTGGACCCCGGTCGGAATCCACCTCTGCCTCTGCCAGCTGTGTGATCCCGGGCAAGTCTGTAAAGCTGGGGGGAACCACGGTGCCCACTTCATGGGGCCGAGAAACCTGGACGTGGAGACACGTGAGCGAGAGTGGGGCTGGGGACAGGCACCTGGAGCTGGTTGCTCCTTCTGTTCCTAAGTGTGGGGGCTTCTCTTGAGGTACAGAGGACCCACCACCATCCCTTCTCGGCCTCCTCCTCCCAGCAGAAAGCCCCACGGCTCACAGACTCAGCTGCCCCTTGCTGTGTGGACAGAGGGAACACCTGAAGAGTGGGGTGGAGACCATGTGCACCGAGGCCACGGCACTAGCACAGCCCCAGGGCTGAGCGTCTGTGCTGGGCATGTGACGGGCATGCCACCAGCTGCCAAGTGAGCAATGAGGCCCAGCCCAGCTAAGGAGACACTGAGGCCAGAGCCCAGCCCGTGACCCTCGCCGGCCCCCGCCCCGAGCCCCCATGCCAGGCCTGCCCCGGGCCCAGCACTCACCATGTACTCCATGTTGGAGGCAGGCGGTGACACCTGGCCCCGCAGCTTATTGTGAAGCATGAGGATCTCCTCCCGGTCTGCCCTGGAGATGGCCCTCCGCGCCCGCGAGTGGGGCTGGTCCTGCTGGTATTTGCTGAGCAGCTTCTCTAAGTGTGTGACGTTGGGCAGGAAAAAGCCGTGGGCTCCGCAGAGCAGCAGCACCAGCCCCAAGGGTACGACGCTGGTCAGGACACAGCTCATGGCTCCACGCTGGCAGCAAGGGCAGGGAGTGACAGTGGCCTGGGTGCCTGAAGCAGAGCTGGGTGCTCTCGTGCCCTGAAAGGAAGCAGAGGGCAGCCGGAGAAGTCGGTTAGTGCCAAACCCGCCACGGCAGAGAGTGGACCAGGCACTCCTCTCTCCCCACTATGCAGATGTGGAGACTGAGGCTCACGGAAGCTACACCAGCAAGGTCTGGCAGGCAGGAAGTGGTGGAACTGGGATTCAAGCCAACAACCTCCAGCATGGCAAGCGGCCCGATGCCACATGGACATCCTGGCTCGGTCTCTCCCAGACTCAGCTTCTCGTGGTGCCTCCTTTTCCTCCTCTGAGTCAGCATCTGGACTCATTCAGGGCTCCGGTGAGTCTATGGCCTGAATTAAACTCCATCTCCTGCCCCCAAAAGAGACTGCTAAAGCCATTTCACGTCAGCAAAGGATGTGCCGTGAACCAACAGGGGTAGCATACTTCCTAGTCCCTGTGAAGTAAGACTCAGTTCCCAAACTGGCCATCAGGCACCCCCAGACCCATCCCTGCACAGGCGCCTCCTGTCACGGCCCTTCCATGGGGTGTGTAACCAACACACCCTTCGACACAGCCTCCCAGGGCCCAGCCACATGCTCTGCTAACTTGATCCTCAGAGAAAGAGACAGGGCCTCCCAGGGGTACTTGTGTACCCCACTCTCACCCTGCCCCTGCCTGGCAACCCCCCTCAAACAGTCCAGCGTGCAGCCTCCCCCGGCCAGCTTCTGACAGCGGGCCCATTACGTTACACACTGCCAGGTGTGACCCTCTTCGCTGCTGAGTGAATGGTTCATATGGGTGATTAGCACCCAACAGCTGAATCAGCGGGGCAAAGGAAGGGATAGAAGATGGTGGCTGGGACTTCCAGACCTCCCGGCCCCTCTTGGGGCTGTGCTTCCCAAGGAGTGTTTCTGGAACCCTAGCTCTTGACACGTGCCGGGCCAGGGGCCGTGGTGCACACCTCATGGTCACATCAGTTGGGATTCGCCCCCTCTGAGATCCACAGTGCCTGACGCTCTCATTTTATGACCCGTCAAGGATCTTCATGATCCGTCCTTGCCTTTGGGCTCTGGGCCCTTTTCCCAAACACCGCCTCTCACTAACCTTTCTTCCTTGGCAGGCATCTTAGGAAAAGCTGTCTTAGTCTTGGAACACACTTACTAATTCTAAAATTCCCCAGCCTAAGATAATTTATTAGGTTGAGTTTCCGCTATGCCTGTGCTCCTTCCCAGAGCCCTTCCTGAGCCTCTGCAGGGGCCAGTCGCCTCATCCATGTCATCTCCAGCCCTCATGACAACCCAGGAGGTTGGTGTGCCCTTGTGACCACTTTACAGATGGGGAGGCTGAGGCTCAGAGAGTTGATCCCAAGGCTGCTTACTGGTAAGACTCAAACCCAGGTGTGATGTCCCTGAGGGCCTGGGGTTTTCCAGCATGCTGCCCTGGTTCCTCTGACCTTGGGGGGCCAGGAGTCACACTATAGATCACCAAGTGTGGTCCTCCTGATGGCTAGTTGTCTGGTCCAAGAAGACAAGACAGGGCTTGTTGTTCACCCTTGTTTGTTCAGCCTCTCGCCTCTGTTTCACCCCCAGGGAGAGTCGGTCAGTTACCCAGTGACCTTTATAGGCTCCTATTTTGTGCTGCACACTGGGAGAGGAGGACAACAAGGCACTTCCCTGGCCTCAAGGGGCTCCCAGTTAGGCTGGGAGACGGGCGGGGAAGCCCCCAAGCCCTGACCAGTGGGATAGGCTGGCTGAAGATAGCACGGAGAGCTGGAGGGAAGGCTCCAGAGACCCCTGGCTGGGCAGGGAGGGAGGCAGCCTGGAGGCTGGCCCACCCAGAACTCCAGGAGGTCCCTCTGTCATCTCCCACGTGAGCAACAGCCAGGGTTTCGCTGGTTGCTTTGGCGTGGGGCTGCAAGATGGCAGTGGAAGGCGGGGATCCTCTGGGGCTTGCCCTGGGCACCCGAGAGGCCGAGCACAGAGCCTGGAGCCATGGGAATATGGCAGTTCCCATCTCCATCCCTGGAAACTCTCCAGGGTCCTGACCAGGCTTACGCTTCAGATAAAAGCAGCCGACATCCAGGCGGAGGCCCGGCTCCGTGGCCTCTTAGCCAAGGAGTTCCCTCTGGGGCAGAGCCACAGAGACCACGGGAGGACTTCTGTGTGCTCACTCGCTCCGTGGGAATCAAGCCAGTACTGCAGACGCTCCCAGGGTCCCTGCTNTTACGCTTCAGATAAAAGCAGCTGACATCCAGGCGGAGGCCCGGCTCCGTGGCCTCTTAGCCAAGGAGTTCCCTCTGGGGCAGAGCCACAGAGACCACGGGAGGACTTCTGTGTGCTCACTCGCTCCGTGGGAATCAAGCCAGTACTGCAGACGCTCCCAGGGTCCCTGCTGCCTCCCTGCTTAGTCACACCACCATATATGACCATTTCTCAGCTGCAGAGGCCAGACTGAAAAGGATGCCAAAAAGTACTGACTCTGGGTTAAGATTTGGGACAAAGCAGGAGCAAGACTGACATCACAAAACGACCACTCGGTTGTCACAGAAACATCCAATTTGCTTTACTCTGCACTTCAGCATCCTGAAGGGCAGGGCACCCTCAAAGGCATGAAACGGGAATTGTTCACATGACTCAACTGGACCAAAACCTCGGTTTGGTTTAAATCACCAATGGGCACAATTCAAATAACTCTCAGTAGGGGGAGGGGTAAAATAAGTGTGGGTTGGTGTGGGTGGAATATTATAAAGCAGGTAAAAGAAAGACCTGGAGTTCTGGGATTGTCAGCAGCAACAAAGCTCTAATCCAGTGTTGGGCCAAGAAAGTTGTAGAATATTATGCTAATGGTACTATTTATGTACATTTTAAGGCATATAAACTATATTTTGGACAAGTTTGTGGATATTATAGGTGGATATGGATATATATGTATGTGTATATTACACAGACATGTATTATATGTGTTTGTACATATATCATATGGTATGCGTGCACGTTTGTACAGTGAAACCAGTTCATGCTGGTGGTTGACTCTAGGAGGGAAATTGAACCGGGAAAGAGAATATGAGGGGACTCATCTTTATATTTACTATATTGTTTCTGCTTTAAAATCTCAAGCACATGTGGCAGAGAGTAAGCTCTGTTCATGCAAGGTGGACCAGGTGAGTTAGCTGGAATTGTGATGCAGTAGCCAGAGCAGGGCGTCCTTGGGGGCCAGACCTCACCAGTGAGTGCCCTCTATCCTTTGGACTTGTCTACTTCAAATTTTTTAAAAATAGTAATGAATAGAAGAAAGCAAAATGCCAAAGCATGAAAGACAATGAAACCACTTCTGGTTCAAGTGCACCCTCCTGGCATGTTCTCCTGAACAAGGGCGACCTTATTCCAGAAGACTTGGAGAGCCGCCTTCACTCTGAACGTGGTCCATGGCCCACAGACGAGGCCTTCCCTCCAAGGTTCAGGAGAGAGCTGATGAAGCCTCGGGTGGAGCTTCAAAGTTGGGAGAACCACGGGGTTTAGTCAAACCTTCCCCTGGGGAGAAACACAAGTGAAAAGAGGCGTTTCTCCAAGTGGCTTCTCCACCGCGACACAGTCGCTGGCACAGACATGCCAACTTGTCTTGGACTGGGCCATTCATAGCATCATGTCGGGTGGCACTGCTAGGTCTGAAAGTGGCCTGGTGTGCCTGCAGCTTGGGGCGGGGGCAGGGAGGGGTGGGCTTGGGGGCTGAGGGAGCCATGCTGGGGAGGGGGCAATGCTTGGATCCTGATGGGTTCTAAGTCTGGGCCAAGGAGACATGGAAGATTCAAGCAAAACTGTAGCAGTAACAGGCCTGGTGTCCCAGAACTTTATTCCAGACCACAGCACAGGGGTGGCACTCAGAGGGAAACAGAATCGTGGACTGAGCTATGCCTTCTGCAAATTCTGTCATCGGAGTCCCAACCCCAGCTCCTCAGACCACGGCTGGATTTGGATATAGGGCCTTAGAAGAGGTGGTTAAGTTAAAATGAGACCATACGAGTGGGCCCTGCTCCAGTATGGCTGGTCTCCTTGTAAGAAGGAGGGATTGGACCCAGACACGCACAGAGGGATGAGCGGGAGGGGACCGCCGTCGACACGCTGAGGACCAATACCTACAAGAAAGCAGCCCTCCCGGCACCTTGATCTTGGACTTCCAGCCTCCATGAGGGTGAAAGAATGAATTTCTGTTGTTTGAACTGCTTGGTCTGGGATGCTTGGTCCTGGCAGCCCTAGCAGACTAGTATTAATACAAGCATCAGATAATAAATGAGAATTAGGTTCTAAACATCCCATGGTGGCTGTATGGAAGTGGGTGACGGGGCAACAGAGAGGCAAATCGGGTGGCTGAGACTGAGATTGTGGCTGGAACCTGGGTGGAGGCGATTGCTGCTATGTCTCAACACAAGGCCATCGGCCGAGGCAACTTCGCCAGGCCCCTGGTCTGGGCAGACTATTCAACTTCTGCTGTCCAAACAGCTCGATCAGAACTTAGGAACAAAGCACTTCAGCCCCCTTTCCATCTATAATTTAGAAGAAACTGACTCACAGACAGAGAGCAGATTTGTGGTTGCCGAGGGGGATCTGTTCGGGGGAGGGACGGAGCAGGAGGCTGGGGTTAGCAGAAACAAGCTACTATCTACAGGATGGATAAACTCTCCTACTGCAGAGCACAGGGAACTATACTCAGCATCCTGTGATAAACCAGAGTAAAAGCATACAAAAAGGAATATCTATAATGGCAGCCCACTCCATGCTCTTGCCTGGAGAATCCCAGGGACGGAGAATCCCAGGGACGGCAGAGCCTGGTGGGCTGCCATCCACGGGGTCGCACGGAGTGGGACACGACTGAAGCGACGCAGCAGCAGCATATGTGTAACTGAGTCACTTTGCTGACAACAGAAATAAACACAGCACTGTAAACCAACTATACTTCAATAAAATACTTTTTTTTTAAAGTCTTCCAACGGACACCCACACACTGCCACCTGGGGCTTTCCAATGACAAGTACAGACTCCTGCCAGGGAGGCCGGTGGGGGCTTACCTAGAGGGAGACCCACCGCATGCCCATGGCTCCATTTCTCACTCCACCCTCCTGGTGATCCAGGGGTTTGGGTTCTACTGCTCCCATCTGACAGATGAGGAGACTAAGGCCCCAGGGGTCTTTGGGAACACACCCAAGGTCACACAGCTGCCAGCAGAAAACCTGGGGTTCGAACGCAGCTCCGTCTGGCCTCTGAGTCCCCTCCTCAATGCCACCACGCCTTCCCCAGGGTGAGCTTCCTCGGGGATTTCCCATCACCACCCACACAGGGCAGGACCCCCGCAAACGACCCAGCTCACACGGTGACCCTCCCCACCCTTCCCTGCTTTCTGGGCAGATGGCTGGGCTCACTGGAGACAGGCCCCACTCCCACTCCAGGTCAGCCAGTGACTCTGTTGAGAAGAAGGTGCCCATGTGTCATCCCCAGGGGAGTGAAACGTTTACGTCATGGTGACACTGCACCATGACATGCCCCGTCACCGAGCCTAGCACCCACCCAGCCTCCATCTGCCTCTGACTCAAATATGACGCCCGCTCTGACTCTCTCTGCAACCCTCCAGCCCTCCTGACATCCCCGAGGGGCTCACACTTCAGGCAAGCGGGTTATCCAAGCTCCCTCTGGGGCCTGGAGATGGAGGTCAACACTCATTGGCTCTTTTGCCCCCCGCTTCTCCCAGGGTGGCCAAATGCAGGCTTCATTTCCAGAGAAGCCCTCTCCACTCTCTGTCCCTGGCCTGCTACCAACAGCATCAAACACCCAAGTGAATGTCGCAGTTGACAGAAATGCAGACTCGGAGAGGTCTCCTTGGCGGCAGTTGAAACTCCCAGCCTGAGAGACCACAAACAAGATAAGGGCACCAGGGGTGGGGTGCGGGGGCGGGAAGACACCGACAAAGCTTTCAAACCCCTCAGTCTACAGCCACTCAATCTGGGGTTAGATTCCTGCAGCATCGCCCCAACTTGTGGGATACATTTGGACTCTGGCTGTTTTCCACTCCATTTTCTGGAAAACAAAACTGAGCCTGGGTGATCTTCCATGGTATTAGTGAGGTCTGGGGCTGGATTAAGGTGGACCAAGACTTGAGATCCCACTTCCTGGAAGCGTGGAGGGCTTTGTACACTTTGCTGCTGCCACAAAGCTCTGCCATCACCCTCCACCCCGCCTAAGAGTCTGTGGATGTCAAGGGCACCCACAGCCCCACGTGCCCCCAATCCACCTTGGGGTCTCCTGACACTCAACTCAACTCTCAAGAGCAAAATGAAGAAAGAGAATGTGGATGAACCTGGAGGCGTCACTCCGCCCAGGCTGCCTTCGCCTGTGTTTAGGAAAGTCTGCCAGAAAGATGAATCTTCGTGGGACCCGCCAGCTAGCAGCCCTGAGGCCGTGCCAAGCTCTCTGCTCCTGCACACGCTGTTCCCGCGGCTCAGCCTGTGACCCCGACCTGCTGCACCCCCGCTGGGGCCCAGCAGATGAATTCCTGCCCATGGGGGTTAGGACTCAACTTTGGGGTCGCAGCTTAATCATGGCCCCAGACCTGTCCGCCTTGTTCACCGCTGAATTGTCAAAGTCTGACCTTGTCGGAACGAGGAGATGTGTACATTCACTTCGTAAATATTTATAGAACACCGTTGGTGTCTTCATCAGTGAATAAGATCGACAGGTCTGCAGGCGTGATTCAGCTCCCGGAGGTTTCCGGAAAGTGGTGACCCTTTGACTCCTCCACTGAGTCTTCCTGTGGAGCAGAGACTGATCTGTCTGTGAGGGGAGGAGGCAGGCTGGGATCAAGGGATGAGGACAAGGAACTATAGGGTCACAACATTACAGGGTTCATTGTGTGGTTAATGGCTAATCGTATTGGTTATGACAATAATAATGATGCTAAATGCTCCACAGACCCATTGTTTGGAGAGATTTGAGGAAGACTGGGATTAATAATGGTGAATGAAGTGAAAAAGGCTATTCTGTCTTATTTCAAAGCCTCTGCTTTGAGACAAATCTAATTTTTAAAACTCCTATTAGATGTCTAATGCTGGTGGGGATGATAAAAAAACAAAAGGCCTCCCTTAAATCTGAAATATGCTTCAGTTCCCTACATGCCTGGGGCCTCAGCCACTTTCTCTCAGCTTTCTGGGGAAGTGATGACTCGAGATGTCACAGACAGGGTCTGCAGCATGAATATGATCAGCTGGCCAGGAACCGGATTCACAATGACAGTTATCCGGCTCAGTGGCCGTTGCTGCCCTGAGCCTGGGTCTCCTTCCAGGGCTCAGCTGAGCCATGGGTGTCAAGGAGCCAGGAGCCTGCCTCAAGTCTGCTCATACTGGTTGCCTTGCCAGCTAGACTTGGCGCTTCTCAAGGGGCTGGAACCAGTGCTAGACTGGCAAATGTTTAATAACGGACTTTTGGAAAACCTTGAAATACTCACCCTAATCTGTAGTGTCTACCCATTCCCTTGGTGTAAATATCCCCACCACGGCAATTTCAAGCCATTGCTGTAGGGTCACTGAGTGTGGAGTTTCTGGAAAGAGTCCCACGCTAACACACTGTGATACAACTTTTCCACCATACACATGGAGTAGACGGCAGCCACCCCGAGGACAGAGAGAGCAGTGAGGCAGGGCAAAAGATTAGGATGCAACAGGTTTTGACTAGTTACTACTTTTATTTTAAATAAGATTTATTTCACTGTAAGTTTATATAACATACAATGGTGGTTGCGTGTCCAGGGAACTATACCCAGTATTTTGTAATAAACTGTAAGAGCAAAAATCTGAAAATATGTATATGTAGGGCTTCCTAGGTGGCACAGTGGTAAAGAATCCACCTGCCAATGCCACAGACCCAGGAGACAGACCCCTGGGTGGGGAAGAACTCCTGGAGAAGGGCATGGCAACCCACTCCAGTATTCTTGCCTGGAGAATCCCACAGACAGAGAAGCCTGGCAGGCTACAGTCCAAGGGATTGTAAAGAGTAGGACATGACTAAGTAATTGGGCACACACGTGCATACACACACATACATGTATAGACACACACACATACATGTATAGACACACATACGTATAATTGAATCACTGTATTGTACACCTGAGACATACACGACACTGGACATCAACTATACTTCAACTGAAAAAAAAAATGATGGTGGGATTGAACTGGCCCACAACTTTTCCAGAAACTTAACCATCGGCTCCCACAAGCCAGTATGAGCCAGCTCCAGCATGGCACTGGCCGACTGGGTCTTAGTCAACCTGAAACTTCGGGGCGTATTAACTAGTCAACAAACATCTCTCACCAATCACCCAGCCAACATGTGATGAGTGAGGACAAAGTGGCTGACCTTGTTCTGGGTCCTCTACTCCCAGAATCTTATCTTTTACCCTCTCTGCAGACTGTTGGGGTCACTATGACTATGATCCCTATTTTACAGATGAGGAAACTAAGGCTCAACACAGACGAGCAACTTGCTCACAGTCATGCAGAATGCCTGTGGATGACGGCAAGGAGCCTGCCTGCCTTGCCCTCCAAACTATCAGGGCGGTTCTGACTTGCGCCCCTATGCCAGCAGGAGCCCCCACAGCTAGCCCCAAAGGCTCCAAGCTCCCTCAGGAGCACAAAGGAGAACTCAGAATGTGACTGAGGCTGAAGGCAGAGCAGAGTCAGACCCACAAACCACCCAGAAATTCCAGGAATGAAGTGGCGGCTGGGAGGAGGGGGGCGGGACACCCCAGCCTGTCTCAGGCAGATCCCAGGGCTGGGAAGAGCGGCTGGCTAAGTACCAGACATGCCGAGGGTGGGGATCTCCCTCCTCCATGGGAGCCAGTTTTCCGTAAACCCTTCTCGACAGAATTAGGGAAAGACCACGGAGGACTGTCCCTTCCTTTGTCAACTGTTCTGCCCCCAATCCCACAAAGACGGACATTAGGCTTCACAAAAAAGGCCACCCCCACGGGCAACTTCTTTCCTCCTGTCCCCTTAGCAAAATATATGTACTTATGGGATACATGGGGCAACAACTCGGTACGTTTAACTGAATATTATATGTAAAACCCATTCCGTTTTTTAAATACTATGCAGAGAACATACACAATTCTGAACAAAGAGAGCACTTACTCAACAAATATTCGCTTAATCTACTCTGTGCAGGAAAAAAAAAGAAAAAACAGGTTTGTTCAATGCAAGCCAAAATAATATANACGCTGAACTGAAGAGGCCAGACTCCAGTGATGAAACATCCATGCTGCCCTTGATGTAAAGTTTAAAACCAGGCAAAACCAACCTACCCCAACAGAAGCGCAGAAATGGTTCCCCTCGGGGGTGGGGCTGTGGGAGGGACCTGGGGGGGAGTCAGGCTCTGTTACCTTGGGGCCAGAGCCTGCACATGCGCACTTGGAGAAAACGCCATCCCTCTGTGCAGGAATGCATGTGCTTTCTTCTCTAGAATGTTGAACTTTAATAAAAAGTTTAGGAGAAGAGTTAAAGAGGTTCTGGCTTCGGTTGGAAGAATGCCTCCCCAGAAGCAGGAGAAGAGCACTGTGCAAGAGAAAACCCTCCAGGCTCTCCCCTGAATATCAGTGCTGAGACAAGTCCGGGGCCTGGACTCCGACAGCCCTTCGAAGTGAACCTGAAGGTGCTGGAGACCAGAGAAAGCCCTGTGCGGCTGGGTCCTCCCACCTGGGCCAGACAGCAACTCTGCCAGACAGGGCCCGGTTCATCCTGGTCTGAGAGGGCACTTTGTCCAGCGATGCCAAAGCTGAAAATATCTCATTCCCCGGGAAGCCCGGCCTTGACGGTTCCTGGGAATAAACAGTGTTTTTAAAGCAGCCAGTGCTTCCCCCCATGAGAACAGACTGGCTGTGTTGGGAGCCGGCTGGGGGCAGGATGGAGAGACGCAGCGGACATGTACAGACACACAGATGTATTTTGAATGCTGGAGAGGAAACAGCCCATTCTTTCAGAGGGGCTGCTTAGGGGTCACAACAGATGGACTTCACAAGCTCCTGGGCACATGGGCTCTAAACACTGCTGAAGGAAAAGTCTGGAACCCTCAGGACACTTGCTCAAGCCCTAGAGCAATGGGTGCCAGCAAACCCAGCGTCATTCTGGAAGAAAGGCCTAGGAACATGCCAGCAACTTGCTCTCAGGGTCCTCGACGCTGGACAGAAGAGGTCATTCTAGCTCCCAAGCCACTGGCTCTATCCCTGCCACATGACTTCTCTGAGCTCACACTAGGTCCTGTAAACAGAACCGTCTGCCCCAATCAGCCGCCCTGCCCACCCCATTCTGGGCCCCTGCCAAGGGAAAGTCTTCCAGGCTTTCCCGGGCAGTGGGTCCCACCCTGGAGCCTGCACCAGAAAGTGCTGGAAGTCGAGCTAAAGCACAGATTGCTGGCCCCACCCCCATAGCTTTTGGAGGTCTGCAGTGCAGCTGAGAATGAGCATTCTGACAGCTCCCTTGGGTGCTGCTGCTGGCCCTGGGACCTCACTTTGAGAACCGCTGCTCTAGGTGGCACCAGCCTCTCAAATCTCCCCATGCTACACCTTGGTCCGGTGTTTCCCAAACTCCAGCCCTTGGCACACCCACTACCCCAAGCTTTGCCCACCTTCCTACCATCTCCCTGTTCTAGTTCATATTTCTTATTTTTATTTGTTGCTTCGCTTTGGGAGTTCAAAGAAATTTATGTTAAAAAGGGAACCTTCGGAACTTCCAATGGTTGAGACTCTGCACTTCCAATGCAGGGGACACAAATTGATCCCTGGTTGAGAACTAAGCCCACACGCTGTGCAGGGCAGCCAAAAAATTAAAAAAAAAAAGTGGGGAGGAGGGGCCTTCTGTGATCAGCATGTGCAGAGAGCCTGGTCCCTCCCGCTGCGACCGGAAGGCAGGAGTGAGATGAGCCTCGGTGAACGCGCAGCAGAGCTCGGGCCAGAGGCCTCACTGTAGAGGGAGCTCTGCCTTTGTTGTAAAGGGAGGTCAGTTTTGTAAAGGGTGGGTTGCTCCTGGGTCAGCACACAGGCGCAGTCACCTTGGGGACAGGCCGGGATGGGCTTCACACACTGCAGGGGACATCGATCATCCCACCGTGACCTACTCTCAGGTACGAAGGCCACACCGTGACTCCCCTGTGCCCCGCAGCTCAGAGCAGGGGATCCAAACTCAGCATAGGGCAGGCTCCTCCACCCTGAGCCTGACCCCCAGACCCCTAGACCCCAGACACCTGAGCTTTCTGTCAGTCTCAGGGTGCCAGGGGAGCCCTCCTCCAGGCCTCTGCACTAACATGGCCCCCTCCCAGCACACCCCTCAACGCCCCACCCACCCACAGTCATCTTCCCTGCCAGGAACACTGCCTCTTTGCTCTAAAACAACTTCTCTGTGTGCATGCTAAGTCACTTTAGTCGTGTCTGACTCCTTGAGGCCCCATGGACGGTGGCCCACCAGGCTCCTCTGTCCATGGGATTCTCCAGGCAAGAATACTGGAGTGGGTTGCCATGCTCTNCCTGCCAGGAACACTGCCTCTTTGCTCTAAAACAACTTCTCTGTGTGCATGCTAAGTCACTTTAGTCGTGTCTGACTCCTTGAGGCCCCATGGACGGTGGCCCACCAGGCTCCTCTGTCCATGGGATTCTCCAGGCAAGAATACTGGAGTGGGTTGCCATGCTCTCTTCCAGGAGATCTTTTCAACACAGGGATCAAACCCAAGTCTCCTGGATCTCCTTTCACCACCGAGCCACCAGTAAAAGAACTTCTAGGATCTTATCAAATCAGCCGCAGCAGTTGCCAGCTGGATGCCCGTCCCTAGTTCTAGAGAGATCCAGAAGTTTTCATTCCAAAAGGACGTCAGGGAAGGGTCCATTCTCGGGCCACTTGACTACAAACAAAATGGAAGCGAAGGATTCTTTTCCTTCCAGGATTTTACCATTCTGCACTCACAGTGGGAAATGACCCAGAAACTTGGACTGAAAATGTGGGATTTCATAATTTATAATATTTTTTTTAAATGATGGTCCAAAAGTTGCATAATCCTCATTAGGACTTTTCCTTTTTCCTCTGAATTTGTGGTTTTTTTCTAAGCTGACACAGCACTTGGGGCAATCAGAGAAGATAAATTTCCCCGGGGCTGGACCACAAGAAACTGTCTGTCCCCACAATCTTGTGTTGGGGGTTGTCTATCACCAAGTACTCGCAAATGCACAGCCTGGGATACAAGATGTTCCCCAGCATCTCTGACAGGAATCTCTGCCAGTTACTCTACGGGGTGAGGGGTGGGGAGATACTGTGAACACTTCCCCCAAAACACCCAGATGCCCCATTCTCTACGCTCATGGCAGAGGGCCTTGATTCCTTCTGGAANAAATGCACAGCCTGGGATACAAGATGTTCCCCAGCATCTCTGACAGGAATCTCTGCCAGTTACTCTACGGGGTGAGGGGTGGGGAGATACTGTGAACACTTCCCCCAAAACACCCAGATGCCCCATTCTCTACGCTCATGGCAGAGGGCCTTGATTCCTTCTGGAAGGAGATGATCTCAGTTGATGCCTCTTCAAGACGAAAGTCAAGAAAAAGGGACACATCATCCTTAATAAGGTAAAAATAAGGTTACCGTGGGACCCACCTATTCTCCTCATAGGGGAAGAACCAGAACAACTGAAAATGGGTGTACAAAAAAGAGACAGATGTCAACAGCAGCATTATGCACAACAGCCAAAAGGGGGAAATGGCCCAAACTTCCAGCAGTGGGTGAGAGGATCGCTAAGGATGGTCTGTCCTGCCCATACCATGGAAGTGCATTCGACCACAAAAAAGGGCCCAGCACGGACACAGGCTCCAACACGCATGAACCCTGACCATGTCATGCTCAGTGAGAGACGCCAGACACAGACAGTCACATACCGGGTGGTTTCTTTTACACAAAACGTCCAGAATTAAGCAAATCCAGAGAGACAGAAAGCAGATGAGCAGTTGCCAGAGGCTGAGGAGGACAGAATGGGGAGTGACTGTTAATACTGTTTGTAAGGTTTCCTTTTGGAGTGATGAAAATGTCCTGGAATTACACAGTGGTGATAGTTTCACAACACAGCTAATGTACTAGATGCCACCAAACTGTGTACTTTAAAATGATAAATCTCATGTTATTAGTATTTTACAATACTAAAATCATTTTTTTCCAAGGGGAAAAAAAAAAATAGAAGAGCGGCTTGTCCCTCCCTGTTCCAGAACGGAGTGTGCTCCCCTTAGGACTTTATGAAGGGCTCCAGATCCCTATCGTAGTCAGCTCAGTGAACTGAAGATGAAATGAAATGATGCCTGTGTTCTATTTTCCTTTCTTGACAAGCCATCAGCTCCTTTGAGTGATGCTGGGTTTGCACATCTGGGACTGATCAAAAACCAGTGAGTCTGCAAAAAAGGGGGGGGGGGGGGGGTCGGTTGCAGTCTTCCTAGGTCGGGAGTAAGCAGACACAGAGGCAACTCCCATACATAGTAAATTACTCTGGTGACAGAGAAAAGAAATGTTCCGGCTCCCATGAGGCCAAAGAGGTCACATTCAGAGGTCCTGCCTTTAAAAGCTGGTTTTCAAATGCAACCTACAGAAAAACCCAGGTATCCAATGTGGGGTCGCTGGGGGAGTGATGAAGTGTGGTGGTCTTCAGAGGCCCATGCTCCGCTCCTGAGGCTCCAGCCCCTCCCCGTCTAGCCAGCTCTCCTTGGCAGTCCAGAAGCTGCCAGAGGGCTGTGGGAGCAGCTGGCATTGCTCTGGGTTCCCCAGCAGGGCCCCTGCATACTGATGCAGGTACCTGTTGGCAGAGTGGATCCCAAGCCCCCAAGTCAGTGTCTCCTCTCCAGCCGCACTCCTAACCAGGGCCAGGGAATTCAGACCCCACAGGGCAGAAGCCTTGCCCAGAAGCAAGCTCTGGGCTGACAGTCATGTGGCCAGTCATCGGACCAGCATCTTTTCCCAGGATCTGAGGGAGGACCCAGCTAGGATGGCAGCTCTCCCCGACCCTGCCCATGTCATGTTGGGTACATGCCTTCATCACTCGGAGCCTCAATTTCCTCCTTGTAAAAAGGAGGACAGTCCAGCTCACAAAGAAGTCAGTGGTCATCCATGTAAAACCCCAGGCATGTCTGGCCCACAGTAAGTGCCAGATGAATGCCAGCTGCTGATAGGATTACAAACACGATCATTACTATTCCTACCCTTATTTTTTAAGAGACTGTAAAAATCAAGATAATTCTCTTCATTCGCTTCCCTGACTGCATCGTCAGGGACAGGCTGGCCCCAACTCTGCTAACTGTGTTTTACCTGGAGCCCATCTCAAACAAAATGATCCCTCAGGTTTGAAGGTCAGGTTCAGAGGTGGAATTAGCAATTGGACAGAGAAGTGTCTTAAAGGAGGCAAGACTCAGTCCTTAAGTATGAAGGCTAAGTGCAGACAGATAGACCTGAGGTGACAGCATCACACATAGCCATCAAGTGCACAAAACAAGTAGCCCCAAGAGTTCCCCTCTGGATCTGTTTGGAGAAGGGGGCATGCCTTTCATCCTGTCCTTCACATCCTGGCCTCTCATCTGTCAGGTTCTAGACCCTAGATGCCCTGACCCTTTGGGGAAGGCAGGCTCACCCTAATCTGCCAGGGCAAGGATCCCAAAGGCTCAAAGTGGAAACTCACAAGCCTGCTCTTGGTTGGAAGGTGAGCTGAGCATCTGTCAACTCCCAGCTGCTTCTCTTGACCAGAGCAGTAACTCACCTTCCAGCTAACAGACACTCAATTCAAACTGGACTTCGATGAGCTGGCATTAGTCAGCTGGCTTGTCCACCAGCCCAGCCCTTTCAGGGGAGGCTCTGGGTCTCCACTACCAGGGGGCTGGCCCTGGCTCTTCCACTGGGGATCGCAGATCTCCCAGACCCCAGAGCTGAGCCCTCAGCTGCCAGCAGTTCCTGCTACCAGAAGTTTATACAGATACCTACTCTAGCTGAAGAAGCCTGGGAACTCTTCCCAAACCTGTAGGAACTGGACATGTGCCATGCCCAGACACATCCACAGCCTTATGGGGCTTTGGAGGCAGAGGGAATCAGGTCCCAGCCTCCAGTCTGCCCGGACACTTCACCTCCCTGACCCTCTCAGTGCCTTCCTCTGAAATAGGGGAAGAGGAAGACTACCTGGAAGATTTGTCGCAAACACTATCGTTAAGAGGCGTGGCTCTGTAAACTGCCCAGCAGAATACACACGCCGCTAGGATCACCTCAGCCTCCACATGTGGGCAGAACACATTCAAACTCCTGCCACATGCTCTCCACTTATTGACGCCCACGGTGTACACAGGGATGCAATAGATGCTGGCGAATTGCCCAGGGAAGGCAAGAGTACACACAGCCTCAGGGAGCACGATTCTGCGGTCAGATCTGCTTTGAGTCCCAGGTTCCCTAGCTTCTAGTATGTGAGGTCTCAGACAACTTGCCCTCGTTGAGACTCAGTTTCTCCACCTGCGGAAGGGCATGCCGCCGAGCACGGTTCTGAAATGCAGGAGGCGTGCACAGCTAACTTGCCTGCGCACAGCAAACTCTAAGAGATGACATCTGCTCTGGTTATTCCAGCTCTTAGGAGATTGAGGGGGTGGAGAGCACGGTGCAGAGAGAGGAATCTAAGGCACACTCACCTCCCTCCGCGGGGCTCAACCACCTCCTCGCCGGCGTCTCCTGTGCAGAGTGGCGGCGACAGCAGCACAAGCTCAGCGGACACAGCCGGCAGGTCGTGGGATGAGGGACTCTCGGGCCGCCGAAAGATGCAGTGGGTCAGAGGACCGTACGCGCCGCCTCTTGTAGGCTGCCCGGACCCAGGAGCCACGCCCCCGGCGGTCGCGCCGCCATGGCCCCGCCCCCGAACGCCTTCGACCCCGCCCCCATCCCCACCGGCCCCGCCCCACTTAAGAGCCTGGCGGCCTCCGGGAGGCGCTGGCGCCTCTGGTCGGGGGCGTCGCAGGGAGGGCAGGACCACCCGCGTCCTAAAAACTCGGCTTGAGAAAAGGAGGACGCGCTAAGTTTCCTCATCATGACCATAAAAATAGCGTTTCCATCGAGAAATTAACGGTGCACCCAGCGCGGTGCCAAGCACTTTCCACCAGGGGGTTGAAATTTTACCAAATTCCACTTCTGTGCGCCTCAACTGGAAAATGGGAAGAGAAGCTACCTCCTTGGGACTGGTGTGGGCCCTATCAACTAGGGTGTAGAATACACTTGCTAAATTTATCCCCATCCTCTACACCTGCATAGAAAACTTCACTCTTGCCATCCGGACACACATATACACACATATTCCCAACGTGCAAATGAAGACAGGAAGACGCTACTGGATGAACGCAGTAAAGCTGAGGCCCAGGCTAATCCTTAATCGTCATTATTTCAGTATAGGTTCACAGGAATCCATTGAGATGGAAATGATCCTATTTCAAAGATCAGGCAACTGAGGCTTGGAGAAGAGAGTGCCCCAAGTCCCTAGCTGGCAGTGCAGGTAAACTCTTCAATGAATTTAGAGCCAGAAGAAATCACCTTTGAGAAATGTAGCCAAGGCCCTGGTCAGCAGAGGAAGAAAGCAAGGCCACAGGAGCTAAAGGACTCCCCAGTGCCCTTTACTTCTAATGTGGACCTACTATATGTGGGCTGGAAGAAGCAAAAGCTGGAATCAAGATTGCCAAGAGAAATATCAATAACCTCAGATATGCAGATGACACCACCCTTATGGCAGAAGGTGAAGAGGAACTAAAAAGCCTCTTGATGAAAGTGAAAGAGGAGAGTGAAAAAGTTGGCTTAAAGCTCAACATTCAGAAAACGAAGATCATGGCATC
>SJYA01002434.1:2073787-2142403 GCA_006410615.1 Neotragus moschatus | reverse complement strand
AATGGGTCAGGGCACTGGGCGGGTGGGGGGAGGGGGTGGGCAGGGAGGATGAGTTACATATAAGGGAAGAACCTCAGCGATTGGCCAGGCATGTGTGACTAGGATTCAGAAAGCTGGAAACTTGAAGATTTAGGTGCAGCCCAAATGCAATTTTTAAAAAAAGTTATCTTTTTAACTCTTTTTATTTTCATCTTTTACTTTTCTTCCTTTTCTCAGTTTTTGAAGCATCGTTCTCAGCTCAACACTTATTCATTCAATACTTGTTAAGCTCCTACTATGTGCCAAGCTCTATCCCAAGCACTGGGCATTTAGTGGTAAGCAAAACAGACTGCTTCATAACCAGCGTCCTTGGTGTGACAAAGGGCAGATCCAAGGGGAGGAGAGAGCTGTATTCCTGACAGATGCCTCTCAGGTACCCAGCCTCATACCCATCATCCTGGCAAACCCCCCTGCTCTGAACAGCCCTCCGAAGCTGGTGCTACCACCAAGAAACTGAGTACAGAAAATGTAAGTAGCTTTCCCAAAGTTGAACAGCTCCTCAGTGGAGGTACTGGGATTTGTTTGTTTGTTTTTTCACTAGAGGAGAAATTTTATTTTACGTTTGCAATTTCAACTAAAGTTTGGTTGAACAGCGACACTGCATCTAAGCCTCGGGAACACAAGGCAGCTTTCTAAAGGCCTCACTTCTCTCCTTCCCTCTCTGGTTCCCTGCTCGCAGGCATGCTCCCACCTGCCACAAGGCACTGGGATTTCAACTCCTTCGCACCACTCACCTCCTGCCGCCTTGAGCACCATCAACCCTGGGGCTCAGGGAGGAGTGGGACGAAGCGGCTCCCACCCCAGCAGAGGGAAAGAGAAGCGACTCAGACTGATTTCTTACGGGCCCAGCATGCAGGTGGGGGTGAGGATAGGGGCGGTCAACAAAACATCTCCAGTTTGGCTGACTCGGGCCTCTCCCTCCTTTGGCAGCCGCTCTGTGGGCTCCTCGCTAGTTCTGGATGGCTCTGGGGACACCATCTCCAGCTCACATGTTGCAGGGGTGCCGTTGGCAGAGCTGCAACCTGAGGGCACCTCTCTATAATGTCACCCCCAAGCCGAGGTGCCAGCTCCTNCAGCATGCAGGTGGGGGTGAGGATAGGGGCAGTCAACAAAACATCTCCAGTTTGGCTGACTCGGGCCTCTCCCTCCTTTGGCAGCTACTCTGTGGGCTCCTCGCTAGTTCTGGATGGCTCTGGGGACACCATCTCCAGCTCACATGTTGCAGGGGCGCCGTTGGCAGAGCTGCAACCTGAGGGCACCTCTCTATAATGTCACCCCCAAGCCGAGGTGCCAGCTCCTGTCCAGACTGGCTGCCACTGCCCTGCCCTCTGCACCAAGGAACTACCAACACCTCACCTCCTCCACTCCCTTCTTCTTCTTTCCTCTCCCTCTGTGGGCTCCTCTGCATTTGTGTACCTGCTCCCTGTCTGCCCAGAGCTGCCTGCTGACTTCTGGCAAGCACTGGTGTCCGAGACCTTAGCCCCTAAACCAAGTGGCCTGAGGGGAACGGGGAGCTGGATGTGCCACAGTGTGAACCCACTAGACATTTCTCAGCAACTTCATTTCTAACATCTCAGTGAGATTAATATTTCTCAAACGGGACGTTAGGGTCACTGCTGCTCTGTAGCAAACCATCCCAAAAGGTAGTGGCTTAAAACAACCATTTTCCTTGATACAAATGAACTTACTTACAAAACAAAAACAGACTCACAGACTTAAGAGAACAAGCTTATGATTGCCAAGGGGGAAGGATGGAGAGAAGGGTACTTAGGGAGTTTGTGGCTGACATGTACACACTGCTATATTTAAAATGGATAACCAACAAGGACCTACTATACAGCACACGGAACTCTGCTTAATGTTATGTGGCAGTCTGAATAGGAGGGGAGCATGGAGGAGAATGTATACTTGTATATGTATGCCTGAGTCCCTTCACTATTCACCTGAAACTATCAAAGCATTGTTTGTTAATCAGCTATGCTCCAATACAGAATTAAAAGTTTAAAAATAAAAAAGTTAAACCTAAAGAAAAAAGAAAGAAACATCACTGTGTTCCTGGTTTTACAGGTCAGGAATGTGGGATGGGCTCTGCTGAATGGGTCTTCCTTGCCTCATCGAGTGCCTGCAGTCAGATGCTAGCTGGGCTGCAGACATTGGAAGGTCCCACCTGGCTGGATACCCAAGCTGTCATTCTCGTGGTAGGAGCTCCATGCGGCCTTTCCAGGCAGTCAGGCTTTTTACTTCCCCCAGAACAAGCCTCCCAAGTGAACCAGGCAAAAGATGCCTGGACCTTTGATGGCCTGGCGGTGGAAGAACGTCACTGCTCCCAAACCCTTGGTCAAAGCACAGAAGAGAGGGCACAGACCAAACTTTTCAACAGGTACAGATCAGAGAATCTGCAGGCTTGTTTTAAATCCTCCCCAAGTTTTAAAACAGATACACCAGGTGATTCCCTGTGGTCCAGGGATTAGAACTCTGTGCTCTCACTGCGTTAGGCCCCGGTTTGATCCCTGGTTGGGGAACCNCAACAGGTACAGATCAGAGAATCTGCAGGCTTGTTTTAAATCCTCCCCAAGTTTTAAAACAGATACACCAGGTGATTCCCTGGTGGTCCAGGGATTAGAACTCTGTGCTCTCACTGCGTTAGGCCCCGGTTTGATCCCTGGTTGGGGAACCAAGATCCCAAAAGCCATGCGGTATGGCCAAATCAATTAATTAAAAAACAGACACAATATGTGAAAACAAATCAACAGTGCCTGGCACGCAGCAGACTCTCAGTGAAGATAACCAATCCTTCTCAGGGGTAGGAGAGTCTAGGTGGACGAGCTTGAATCCGGGTTCCACCAGCTCTGTCTTTGTTCAAGTCACCTGAACTCTCTGAGCTGCAATCGCCTCCCAGGCTGGCTCACCCAAGGGGCAGTTTGAGCCCAGGTCTGTAACTTTCTGGGACCAGCAGGGCTGAGTTCAAATCCTGGCTCCTCCACCTCCAGGCCTGGCCTTTGTTCAGCTTCCCGTGTGTAAAATGGGGTAATTATAACAGCATCTTTCTCTCCCATGGCTGCCATGAGCATTAAATGGTTAATATAAGGAAACTAGTCAGACAAGGTCTGGCGCTTAGCAAGTATTAGTTAATATTACTGTTATTAGGGCCAACTGAGTACAAAGGGGGAGGTTTGATTTCCATCAACTTTTCCATCATTGTGCAATATTAGACTTTGATTTCCAAAAAACTGCATTTCAATCTGAATAAAATGGTGTGTCATGGGCAACGTGGACTCCTGGGAGGTCCTGGATGAGAAAGAACTGAGAGGCACCCAAGGGTCCTTTTGGAAAGGGACTGGCTACGTACATCCATGGGAATTCCAGCAAAGGAGCCTATGTGCCACCCAGGCAGAAGTTAAGTCATGGAGACTTTGAGACCAAGGAAAAGGCTGTCTGGTCATAATGAAGCCCAGGTTGGAAAAAGGAAGGCTTGGGCCTGGAGAGGTTCCATCCTCTTGTCCGCTTGCTCCCTCAGAACCAAGGTGGGCTGATACGAGGACCACACACGTCTTCGGAATAGAGGAGTTTGCAGATGGCCACGAAAGTTCAATCATGCACAGCAAAGATCAAAGCTCTCTTTCCTGTCTCTCGAGGTGGCTGCCATAGAACTCACACCAATGTCTTCTTACCAGCTGTTTTCATTGGAGTCTCCTTGAGCTGGACACCAAGCGCCAGGGTTAGGGAGTTCCAGCTTCTTGTTTGTTCCTGCCACACCCATTTAGCAGCTGCACAAAGCCACTGAGCTTCAATTCAGCATCAAAGACCTCTAACAACTTGAGTCAAGGAGACAGAGGGGTACCATTTTGTGATGGGTATTAGCTTAGAAAGAAGAACCAAAAAAGTGGGAAAGATGGTGGCCCCTCTGTGTGGACAGGTGCCAGTTGTGTGGTCCTCTGGGATCTCGGTGGGATGGGTTTGCTTGACTTGTTGGAGAAGAAGGGCCCAAGGGTGATCTCCACATCTTATATTGGCAGGTGACTCTTGGTGGGGGATGTAAATCCAGGGGAAGGTCTTGATCAATTGAAGTGGCATGTAACAGAGACTCACTCGAGGTAGCTTAAGCACAGAAGGGGGTTTCTTCGTAGGATACTGGGTTACTGTAGAATTCAAGGACAGCCAAGATCCTCAAAGAAGGAGCGTTAGTCCCGGAAGCGTGCTGTCAGAACTTCCTGTGCAGCTCTCACCGCTCACAGCAAGGGTCCCTTCCCTCTCCCTCTGCAGCCTGGCCTTGCTCATCACCTGGGGTCATGGCCATCCCGCCAGCATGGGAGCTCACGTCTCCCTTGTTCCAGGGACCAGCGCAGGGTGTACCCAGTTGTCTTCCAGTTCCAACTTCCTAGAGAGAGAATCTGACTGGCCCTGTTGGGAGGAGATGTCACTCCACAGTCAAGGCCCCCAAATGCCTGGGATTTAATGCCCCTGAGACATTGGCTAACCGTGGCTAACAGGGATGGGGGTGTAAATACCCCAGACCCTGCGCTCTCAGCTGGGATGACTCAGAGGTGGATGTTTCCCAGAAGATTCTCTAGCTGGTCACACAGCAGTCATCAGCTTAATGCTATATACATTACATTCCTGCCCTTCCTGCATCACTAGACTTATCTCCTTGTATTCCTTGTGAGGATGCTCACTTAGTCATGTCTCTCCTTGAGATCCCATGGACTGCAGGACTCCAGGCTCCTCTGTCTGTGGGATTTTCAGGCAAGAATAATGGAGTGCGTTAGCCATTTGCTCCTCCAGGGGATCTTCTTGACTCAAGGATCGAACCCAGGTTTTCCTGCACTGGCAGGCAGATCCTTCACCAACTGCGCCACCTGGGAAGCTCCTGTATTCCTTCCACATCTCAAATAAGCTGCCTGCCCTCAAATCTTCAGCTCAGCATCTACTTCTGGGAACCCTAACTGTGACAAGGACCTGAAGGTTGGGAAAGCGAGCCCAGGAATCTCTGCTCGCTGAGGATATCTGTGCAGTCATTCTCCTAGCCACTGTGTACGAGCTGAGCACCTTCTGCATGCCAACACGTGGGTTGGTACAGGAGAAGACCAGGAAAGAGCCGAGAAAGTCTAGCCATGTAAAGAGAGGAGGGCTTTTTACAAGAAGAAATTGGGAAGCCAAAGGCTGAGCTGTGGTATTATTTAACTATATAAAAACGATGACTCACGTAGGAAAAGTGAACACCAAGTCCCAGAATACGATGGGCACCCCTTTAAAGTTCGAGAGAGGTAGTTTTGAGCAAATGAAAGGAATTCTTCAGCCAACGGTGAAGAGCAAATTTATCCACCTTGAGTTACCCCACAAGAAGTAATACAAGCAGAAAATGTAAATAGATTTTTAAAAATAAATGAATGCTGGAGTTCATTTTTCATTCTATTTGATGACATTTACTGAGGACTTTCTTTGGACCAGGCATTCTGGAAAAAAAAAGAGATGAATAAAGCAGACATGAGACAAGCCGTTTGACGGAGGGACCCCGCGTGGATGGTCAATGCGTCCTCTGTGCTGAGGGCAGCAACAGGGATCTAGAGACATCCAAGGAGCCCAGAGGGGGTGAGTGTCTGGACCAAGGAGTAAACGGAGGCTTCACAAACAGATGTGATGTAGGGCCAGCTGCAGGTTATGGAAAGGTAATTAGGACAGACTGAGGAAGAAAAAGAGGTGATGTGTCAGCTCCTATGAGCGGGAGGCCTGGGAAGAGACAGGTTCAGATACGCCTGGGGCCAGGACCTCAGAGAAGATGGTCACCACCCCTCCCTCCCACTCCCCTGACCTCCCCCTCCTCTCTGGGCTCTGCCTGGCACCTCTGGTCAGTCCATGAGGCAGAGTAGGTGGCCACTGGTAGCTATGATTCAACAGGTCACACCTCCCACCTGGCTTCAAATTAAGAAGCAAAATCCCAGGGGAAGACATGATTAGCTGGGCTCAGGCCACACGTTCACCTTGGCAGATGCTGTCATGCCCTGTCCTGTCAGCTGCCGACACAGACACTCCTTTGCCCTGGGCATGGCGCAATATCAGTGTGGAATCACACCAATAACTTAATAAGAACTGGAGTGTAAATACCCCAGCTCCTGCACCCCTCAGGGTGATGACATTGGCTCCCAGAGACCCCCTGGGGCTACACTCCAGGTGTTGAGGTGGTAGCTGGTGTGATGCCCACCCTCTGTTGGCCCTTCCCCTCCTCTCCCTCCTCCTGGTATTTCCTGGGATGATCTCCTCAATAAACTACTCACACTCACATCCTGTTTTGGAATCTGTTTAGGGGGAATGCAAACCAGGACACCCAGACATCACTGCAACCCTGTGACTGAGGGACAGGACCTGGTTCGTGGTGTTCACCCAGGGGCCAGGGCAGCCAGAGTCAGTGATCTGAGCAGGGGAGGAACAGCTGCCCCAAGAGAGATAGGCAGAGAGACAGCCAAGACAGACAGGTCTGGAAGGATGAACAGGAGACACAGGGACCATGGTGGAGAGGTGAGGCTGGGGCTGGGGACCTGAGTGAGCCTTCTGAGCAGTGTGGACTTGAACCTAGGGGGAGAGAATGAGGAGCCCCCAAAAGGCAAGACACATCTGGGGTAGATCCTGGGGCATCCTTGGGGAGACAGCCTGGGGCCAGGGGAGCTGGGATAGAGGTTTTGGGGGAACTCCTGGCACCAAAGAGGATGGTGGGCCACAGCCCCCCACAGCTCCCTTCCATTCTGAGTGCCTGGGTGCTGGGTGAGCCCTGAGCCCACAGGAGAGAACCAGGTACCCAAGCTTGTCATCTATTGAGTGCTCTCCATGAGTCCCATCTCCCATCCCTCATGCCGGTGCTCTGAGGTGGGACCTGGGGCATCTTTGTCAAATGAGAGGAAAACTGAGAGTCACACACATAAATAAGTGGCCCAGGATAACACACTAAGCGATACAGAGGCTGGGAGCCAGTGAATTCCAAAACCTGACCTTTTAACAAATCAGTGATGTGGTAATTTATCATCAACAGGTCCAATGCAGCATTTCTCCTGCTCCCTCCCTCCCTTTCTGTCTCTTCCTGAGTCCCAACTGTGAGCTTCCCACTAGCGAGGGATACCTCCTGTAGTCAGACAAGAGTCCAGCTAGTCAGTTCAGTCACTCAGTCGTGTCCGACTCTTTGCAACCCCATGGACTGCAGCACGCCAGGCCTCCCTGTCCATCACCAACTCCCGGAATTTACTCAAACTCAAGTCCATTGAGTCAGTGATGCCATCTAATCATTTCATCCTCTGTCGTCCCCTTCTCCTCCCACCTTCAATCTTTCCCCACATCAGGGTGTTTTCCAATGAGTCCGTTCTTCGCATCAGGTGGCCAAAGTATTGGAGTTTCAGCTTCAGCATCAGTCTTTCCAATGAATAGTCAGGACTGATTTCTTCTAGGATGGACACGAGTAGCCCATGAAATTCTTTGGTTAGAAAGTGCTGGACCCTTCAGGGAGCCTTTTGTTACAGGATTTGGGATGGAAATGCTTTCATGGTTTTTGAAGTATAAACAACTACCCTGGAACGCTCATGAACCCTTCCTCCTCAGCCAAGGAAAAGTTTATAAGAAGTGATAAGGTTGCCAAAGCATCACCGCCCAGACGACACAGTGTGTGGCCATCCTGGGGCCATAATGCCAGCTTCCCAAGGCTCAGTCTCAATGCTAGATCCCTTGAACCACAAAATTCCCTAGTAGCGACAGAATACTCAAGTTGCCTCCAGATAGCTCCTCTCTCTTTTTCCTTAAAAAAGGAAGATTTTTTATTGTCGCTTAGCTAAAGGATGATACTTCCCAGCCAGCCTCACACCTTCTCTTGTCTGTAGAACTACATCTAAGTGTGGCTTCAAGGAAGTCTCCCTCAAGGGAGGCGTCACTGTTCTCCTTCCTTTCTGCCTGGAGTATGCATACGATGGCTGGAGTGCAGCAGCCACTTTAGACCATGAGGTATGGTGGGAACGGAAGCCTTAAGTAGTGGCACCTGGCCACCTATGACTAATATAGGTTTCTATATCAGTCCCACTACCTACCTCAGATTTCTTTTACATAAAAAGATAAATAAATTTTTATCCTGATTTAGGTGAGGAAGAGAGGTAGGATTTTTATTCTTTCCCAGTGCTTACTTTGGATAACATTTTTAGTTTAAACCTGATAACAGATCTAATGTTCGAACAGGGGAGTTTTTTTTTGTTATTCTTTATTTTTGTTTTTTGGGATTATCCATCTGGAACCTCTTCATTCTTGGAGGCAAACAACAAAATGGAAGTATGATAATATCTTTACAAAAAGGGGGAGATTATGTTTCACAATTTTGTGAGACTTGTTGCTCATGCTGTTTTTGAAATCATTAACCTGGAACAGGCCAAACCCATATCCGAAATACGCCTAGGCTGCCACCGTCACCAAGGTTCTTGCCTGCTTCTCTCCTCTCTGATATTCCAGGAGCAGAGCCAGGGAACCCTGATGACCATGGCTGAGAATGCCTCGGAAGCACAGCTCTTCTGGCGACTGCCGCATTGGTGATTGCTTTCTCTCCGGTGACAATCAGGCTTTTCCAGAGCAGGCTGGGCCCTGGGTATCACACCCAGGGTGCGGCGTTTCCGAAAGATTCTAAACCTCCTGTCAGCCTGCAGATGGAGCCAAGCATCCTGATGCTGCCTATTCGCTCATGAACAGCATCCCCTAGTGTGTTTGCTATACCTTCCATGCCAGCCCGGGGGACTGAGGGATGAAAAGAATGGAAACCTGTCTCCCCTGCAGACCCCAGCAGGGGAACCCCTCCTTCTGGGGAGGGCCTGAGCCTCCAGATGTCCTACTGGACACTGAAGCCAAGCTCTGTCCTTCTTGTCCTGAGACCCTGGGCAAGTGCCTTGATTTTCCCATCCCTCATTTCTCCATCTGTGAGATGAGAATAGTAACAGACTCTCTTGACAAAGCCATTGTAATGTGTGTGTGTTTTTTTCTTCTTTTTTTGGCTGCACAGCTCAGGAAGCAGGATCATAGTTTCCCGATCAGGGACTGAACCAACGTCCCCTGCAGTGAAAGCTTGAAGCCTTAACCACTGGACTGCCAGGGAATTCCCCAAAGCCGCTGCAGTAAACGAGTTAACTGTTGGCATCATCCCTTTCCTCCGTGTCCTCTGAGTTGTCAACGCTACTAGTTTTATAAATATTGTCCAAGTTGAGCACTACTGCCTATGGGACACCTCCCTTAACCTCCCCCGCCCTAGGAAACAGTCAAATAAGTGGAGTTTCTGGTCAAAGTTGGAAAAGCAGGGCAAATCAGTGTATCCACATCCTGGGGTGTGCCAGAACAAATGACCACAAACTGGGTGCCTCGAAATAACAGGAATGTGTTCTCTCACAGAATCTGAGGCCAGAGTCTAAAATCGAGGGGTCGGCAGGGCCGGACTCCTCTGAGCCCCAGGAGGAGGATCCTCGCTCCTCCCCTCCAGCTTCTTATCTGCCCACTGTGTCCCCTGCTCTCCGCACACAGACACCAAGTCACAGTGCATCAGGGCCATGCTGACCCAGTAAGGGCTTCACCCTAGTACGTCTACAAATCTCTTTTCCCCACGAGCCTTGGAAGGATGCTGTTCCCTTGACTCTAAACTGTGAGACCAAAAATATGGCAGAAGGATGCTGGGCCAGGCCTTAAGGATCTGGCAGCTTCCACTTCTTCCCTGTGGGACACTTGTTCTTGGGAGCTCACCGCCATGCCAGGAGGAAGCCCAAGCTGCCCCCAGGGAGGGGAGCTGGCAGGCAGCACCAACGTGCAGTCATGAATGTGGGTCCTTCAGACCCAGCAAAATGATTGACTGGTGATGCTCTGAGTCATTAAGTTTAGGNCCTGTGGGACACTTGTTCTTGGGAGCTCACCGCCATGCCAGGAGGAAGCCCAAGCTGCCCCCAGGGAGGGGAGCTGGCAGGCAGCACCAACGTGCAGTCATGAATGTGGGTCCTTCAGACCCAGCAAAATGATTGACTGGTGATGCTCTGAGTCATTAAGTTTAGGGGATGCTTTCTTGTTCTGCAATAGGTGACAGGAACAGAGAGGGGTGATCCACTCTTTCCTGTTACAGCAAGGGGCTGGGCACACAGTGGGCACGCAGCAAATGTTCAAGGACTGAAATATAATCATCTCTGACTCCCAAGAAGCTACTCATCAATGGCAACAACTGGAGGCATTCATACCATGTGATCTATTCTTATACAAAACATGCTCAGGTTCTGTGCTCCTTCTTGCCTAAACCAAGACAAGTTGAGATATTTCCAAATGATGGGGTGGCTTCTGTGTTCCTGTTAAATAATGGCCCTCGTGGAAGGCAGACTTCCGGAGCCCCTGGCAGGCCCTGGCTGGTGAGTCAGCGAGACCTGCAGACGCACAAGTCCCGGCGGGTCTCCGACCCAGGGACAACTGCAAGGACGGCCTCACCCTGCACACATGTGTTGCCGGTCGGTGTCGTCAGCTGGGTAACGAGTCTGTTGCTGACTGGGTCCCACTTCCCACTCAGGCCAAAGCTGGAGAGGTCTCCTCCAGGGAGTCACGGCCACGTGTTCAGTCATTATGGTGGTGGCGCGGGGACCCTGCATCCTTGCCCCTTGTGTCTCCAGCCCTCAGCTCATCACCAGGCAGAGTTTAATGCTCCTCCCTTGGGCCTGGCCTGGCCGTGTGGTTTTACTCTGGACAACAGGCTGTGGGGGAAGGGATGGGGCACCTGCTCCAAGCCTGGGACCCACGGGGTCTGCAGTTTCTGCTTTTGGCTTCTCAGACCCAGAGACAGGTATGCTATGGGGAAGCCCGGTCTAGCCCACGGGAGGATGAGAGGATGGGGCGGGAGTGGCCAAGGACCCCAGACTGTGCCTGAGCTGCCAGCCAGCCTCCTCTGCCAGGCACCTGGGCAAGCGGCCTCGGACCCCTAGCCCTAGCCAAGTTGTCAGTCATCTGCAGTGAGAGCACAAAAGGACCACCCCACAGAGCATGAGAATGCCCGGCGTTGTTTGAGGTCCCGACAAACTGGGATGCTCTGTTACACGGCAAAGGCTGACCAAAGCAGAGCACGCCATGTGGTGACATGCCTGGTCAAGGAGAGAACGAGTGGGAAGCCCCATTTCCCCTCCAAACAGCCAACTGTCTGGTGAAAATCCCAGGGAGTATTTTGTACTTCTCTTAAGGGCTGAACAGGGTCCTCTCCCAAAATGGGTACCTTGCAATAGGTTAAAAAGAAAACCACAGGCCCAAAGTGGTGTCGCCTGAGCTAAGGCCTGAGGCAGCAAGCCTAGACTTTGTCTTCCATGTTGAGTTCGGGCTGCGCTGGGTGTCTGTCATGACATGCAGACTTTTCTCTAGTTGAGATGTGCGCTGGTGCCTTGTCACAACGCCTGTGCTTCTCCTGCTGTGGAGCAAGGCTCCAGAGTATGGGCTTAGTAGCTGTGGTGCACAGGCTTAGTTGCCTCATGCCTCATGCCTTAGTTGAAGCATGTGGGACCTTCTAGACCAGGGATCCAACCCATGTCCCCTGCATGGGAAAGCAGACTCTTAACCACTGGGCAACCAGGGAAGTCCCAAACCTAGACTTCACATCTGGCTTGACTGTCGTCTCTGGCTCCTCCCCGGCACGGACGTTCCCTTCCCTTCGAAGGCTCTGTGACGAGCCAAGTAACACCCCCAAGAGGAGCAGAACCTGATCACTGAAGCCTGGAATGCATCGACGAGCTGGGTGGGTGGCATCACCGACTCGATGCATGTGAGTCTGAGCAAACTCTGGGAGATGGTGAAGGACAGGGAAGCCTGGCGTGCTGCAGTAAATGGGGTCGCAAAGAGTTGGACACAACTGAGCGAAAAACAATGGATGCATCAGCCTCCGAGGGCTGCTACAAACAACCAAACACGGGGGTGGGGTGTAAAACAGAAACTTGTGCTCTCAAGGCTCTGGAGGCCAGAAGTTCAAAATCCAGGCATTGGCAGGGCCATGCTTGCTCCAAAACCTTCAGGGAGGATGAATTCCATGCCTCCTCAGCCTCCACCGGTCTTGACGATCCTCGGGCTTCCTGGGTTCTACATTCCTCCCATCCCTGACTCCGAAGTCAAAAGGCTGTCTTCCCTGGGTGTCTGTGTCCAAATTTCCCTCTCTTTACAAGACACCAGTGACTGGATGGGGGCTACCCCACTCAGGTAGGACCCCAACTTGATTACATCTGCAAAGACCCCATTTCCAAATAAGGTCATGTTCTGAGGGCTGAGTGGAGATGAAATTTGGGGGAATACTAGTCCAGTCACCACACTTTGTAGGAGGGGCTTTATTAAGGTGATTAGGAGCTGTGAATGAAGAACTACCCTGAATTATCCTGTGGGTGCAGTGTGATCACAAGGGTCTTTTTGAGAGGCAGGGATGCAGGGATTAGAGTCAGAGGAGGAGGAGGTGTGAGGCAGAATCAGAGGGACGTACTCTGAGGATGGAGGAGGGGGCCATGAGCCAAGGGATTCAGGAAACAGATTCTCTCCTGGAGTCTCCGAAAGGAACAGTGACCAGTCCAGTGAGACCCTTCCAGGCTTCTGACCTCCAGCCCAGCAGGACAGTAGGTTTATGCTGATTTACGTGGCCGAGTGGTAAGGAACCTGCCTGCCAATGCAGGAGACGCAACAGACGTGGGCTTGATCTCTGGGTCAGGAAGACCCCCTGGAGGAAGGCATGGTGGCCCACTCCGGCACTCTTGCCTGGAGAATGTCATGGACAGAGCAGCCTGGAGTCCGTGGGGTCGCAAGGGTTGGACATGACTGAGCATGCACATTTCACTTCACATGCTGTTTTAAGTCTCTAAGGTTGGGGTCACTTACTACAGCAGCCATAGAACATTAACGCAGGTCCCATGATTCACTGTGATTGCAAAAGGGTATCTGGGCGGCCATGGAGCCATGTATCTAGGCCACAGCCTTCTGCGATGCCCCTTGCAGGGTGAATCAACCAGGGTGCAGGGAATGGCTTCCAGGCAGTGTGGCTCGCAGACCACACAGCCCTCAGCACAGCCTGAGTCATCTGCTCCAAGAGCTGCTTCCTCGGAGCCTCTTTACCAGAAATGTCCTGGGTTCGTCTGGTTATTTTTCTAGCAATCATGTAACATGTTCCAGATGTAGGAACTGGATGGGGGCCAGCCTTAGGCTTTGTCCTGGTGGGCAGCAGCCGCCGTGCACCACCGGGGAAGCCCTGGGCGGCCTGCAGAAGCTGGGACCAGACTGGACGTGACCACAGCAAGGCATCTTCTGCTGTCCTCCTCCTCCACGTGCCTCTCATCCCTGTGGGGCAGGCAGCTACGCTCACTCCACTTCCGCTCAGAGGTGTGTGCTTATCTTCTAGAACAAGGTGGGTGGTGTGGTGTGGGGAGTGGTAACTAGTTTAAACCTGACGATAAGCAGTGTCCCAGTCTCTGTCCCTTGACAGCATCTCTGACCATTTGCAGAGTCTCCGGTCACTTGTCTGAGATGTGCCGTCTGGAGCTTCTCATGGGTGCATCTTCCTCGACTCTCTCCTTCCTACAATGATGCTTCATGGGGCAGGAGCTGTTTCGGGTCTCTGTGGTTTTGCTGGGGCA
Organism: Neotragus moschatus; assembly: GCA_006410615.1. Lineage (NCBI taxonomy): Eukaryota > Metazoa > Chordata > Mammalia > Artiodactyla > Bovidae > Neotragus > Neotragus moschatus. The sequence continues at coordinate 2,128,745 of SJYA01002434.1, read as the reverse complement.
GGGGTAATCCACTCAACCCCCAGATCTTTTTACAAGACACTGGAGCCAAGATTAGGGTCCTGTGGCTGCCAGAACAAATGACCACAGACTGGAGAGGGTGTGGAGGGGATGCTTAAGACAACAGGAATTGATGTTCTCACAGTTCTGGTGGCCAGGAGTCTGAAAACAAGGTGTGGCTGAGGTACGTCTCCCTCCTAAAGTTCTGGAGAAACCTCTCATGCCCTTTCCAGTCTCCGGCGGCTCAAGGGTTTCTGTGGCTGCTTCTCCCCAGCCTCTGCCTCCGCCCTCACCCACCCTCTCCTCTTCTCAGAGGGACACTGGTCACTGCACGTAGAGCCCGCCCAGGTGATCTCCTCTTGAGCTGGGCCACTTGATCACATCTACAGACTCTTTTTCCAAACAAGGTCACATTTGCTGGTCTGGGGGTCAGCGTGTGGACAGAGCTTTTTACCAGCCCCCCATCAACACTACAGCAACACTACTTGGGCTCAGCTCTGGCTACTCCCTCCTAACCAGGCCGCCCCACAGCAGCCTGGATACGTAGCACTGCCCCATGTTGGAGCTGGGCCTGCACGTGGCTGTTAGGGGAAGCACACTGACTGAACCCACACACAGGCCGTGCACTGTAGTAAGCATTTGCGCAGGATGTTTTATGACAGGAGATCCTAGTAAGGAACATGAACTAATAAGCCACCACCACTGGAAAGAGTTTGGGACAGGTCAAAAGGAAATGCCACGTGTCCTACCACCTTTCAGAATCCTTGCTGGCATCCTTCTTGGCTGAGCAATGCGTGCACCACCAGGAAGGACTGAGCCAGAATGACCGGCCAGAGACAATCCGGAAACTAATCCCATCACTATGAAACCCAAGACTGAGCCCTGTGGCAGAGCAGCTCTCCAGGGTCTCCTCACCCTCCTGCTCTCCGCCCGGGTTCCCCTTCCCAATAAAGTCTCTTGCTTTGTCAGCACACGTGTCTCCTCTGACCGTTCATTTCCTAGTGTTAGACAAGCGTTCGAAAAGGGGTCCCCCATCTTGCAACATGGTAGTCTCCCCTCTGTGTGTCACTGGGGGTAGCTCCGAGTCCCGCTTTCTGCCTCTCCCTTAATCTACCTTCCTCCACCAACTTTGGGAGGACTCAAGGGGGCAGCTCAGGACATGCCTCCCCACTTCTTTCTCATTCCTCCCCTCACCCAGCTGAAGCTGGGAAGGAGGGATGTCCCTTTGGCAGACCCTGAATTTTATTCCCCTCTGGCTGGTTATCAGCTTGAAGGTCAAGTTCGATGGGCCTCTTTCGTTGTTGCTGTTGTTGTTAACTGAAGCATGGTTGATTTTTAACATTGTGTTAGTTTCAGGTGCACAGCAAAAGTGATTCAGTTATACATATGGACATACTGCTTTTCAGATTCTTTTCCATTATAGATAAAAATACTGAGTATAGTTTCTCAATAAAGGACAGAAATGGTATGGACCTAACGGAAGCAGAAGACATTAAGAACAGGTGGCAAGAATACACAGAAGAACTGTACAAAAAAGATTTTCACGACCCAGATACTCACGATGGTGTGGTCACTCACCTAAAGCCAGATATTCTGGAATGTGAAGTCAAGTGGGCCTTAAGAGGCATCACTATGAACAAAGCTAGTGGAAGTGATGGAATCCCAGGTGAGCTATTTCAAATCCTGAAAGATGATGCTGTGAAAGTGTTGCACTCAAGATGCTGCCAGCAACTCTGGAAAATGCAGCAGTGGCCATAGGACTCAAAAAGGTCAGTTTTCACTCCAATCTCAAAGAAAGGTAATGCCAAAGAATGCTCAAACTACCGCATAGTTGCACTCATCTCACATGCTAGTAAAGTAATGCTCAAANATTCATTGGAAGGACTGATGCTGAAGCTGAAACTCCAATACTTTGGCCACCTGATGCGAAGAACTGACTCATCTGAAAAGACCCTGATGCTGAGAAAGACTGAAGGTGGGAGAAGGGGACGACAGATGAGGTGGTTGGATGGCATCACCTACTCAATGGACATGAGTTTGAGTAAATTACGGGAATTGGTAATGGACAGGGAGGCCTGGCATGCTACAGTCCATGGGGTTGCAGAGAGTTGGACATGACTGAACTGAATAGTTTCTTGTGCTATACAGTAGGCCCTTCTTGTGTATCATCTTCAGGAGTGGAATTGCAGGGTCATATGGCAGTTCTGTTTTTCTGTTTTTAAGGGACCTCCAGACTGGTCTCCATAGTGGCTGCACCAGCTCACATTCCTGCCCACGGTGGAGGAGGGTTTCCTTCTCTCCACATTGCCACACCGTCTTCAGCATTCACTGTTTGTAGGCTTTCTGGTGATAACTGGCTCTTAATGCATAAGTGGGAACTAAAGGGAATTAGAAGACCCTTTGTCTTTATCCGAGTTCACTTTCAGGCCTCTGATCTCTTATTCCAAGCAAGACTCGGACTCCTCTCTCCTGCTGAGCTCCTGAAGCATTCCTGGTCCCCCAGAGGCATACAGGAGCCTCAACTGAGAAAGGGAAGTGTCAGGCACCCTGAAACACAAAAGAGGAAGAAGGTTCATCCCCAAGTTCTCATTTGCTCCCCTTCCACTACTAGCAGGGCCTGCACTTGCCCAACCTCACCAGCAGGGGGCTGCAGAGGCGTTTTTGAAATCAACCCTATTGGAGGTCAACTTCAAATCTGATAAACCACACAGCTGAACAGGTTCCAACAAATGTCTACACTGAAAGACGACAATCACAAGTAGAATGTTTCCACCGCTGCTGGAAGGGCTAGAGCCTCAGTTTACTAGCCACAAAGTGGAGCTGATAACAGTGGGGACCTCACAGGGGACCTCCTCATCTGGAAAGAGCACATGAACCAATGCAGGTAAAGCTCTGAGTGTGGTGCCTGGAGCCTTGTCCTTCATGCCCCCACCAAAATATGCCCTAAAACTTGTACACGGAGAGACGTCAGCTAACCCAAGAGCTGGACTTAACAATGATAAGAACTGAAAAACACTGGTTAGAAGTGTGCTTTGGCTGAGGAAGTTTTGGAGCATGGAACACACGGCTCTGGGGAGAAGCTTAGCACGAGGGAGGGAGGAGAAGCTCGGTGGGGGGAGGAGAGCCAAGGGGAGCTCATCTTCCCAGGGACGGGGCTTTCAGCAGTCAACTCATTTCCCCCAAATTTCCAGAACCCTCCATTCTGCCCCTCTGAGAATTAGAACCATAGACTCCACACTTGTGAGCTGAGGGAATAAAATGCTCTTGGCTTCCAGTGTGGGATTATTCTGTTTCCTAACTGGTAACCAGAGGCAAATCCAAATATGCATTATTATTATTATTATTGACCTTTTCCTTAACCAATTATCTCATGATTGGGCTCATTATTTTAGGGAAAATGGCTAATCTGTTTGTGTGTGTGTGTGTGTGTGTGTGTGTCATAAGTCTTTTTTTTTAAAAAGACTTTTTTATTGTAAAAACTGATTAAAGTACGTATTCCTAACTAAAAAAGTCGCTACTTTCTATACATCTCTAATAAAACTTCAACTTTTAAACTATCTACAATGACGGAGACAAATTAGAATCAGACAAGCTATTCAACTAATCTGAAAAAAAGAGAAGAAAAAGTGAGAAAAAAGTTAACAAAGAGGAGGTAAAACAAATGGAAAACGAACAGCAAGATGGCAGGTTTTAACTCAACAATGTTATTTATATTAAATGTAAATGATCTCAATACTCCAATTAAAATGCACAGATTGTCAGACTGTACAAAAAAGACACAATTATTTGCTGTCTATAAGAAACTAACTTTATATACAAACATACAGAGAGGTTGAAAACAAAGAGAGGGAGAAATGTAGACCAATCAACACGCTTATGCTCACGGAAGGAAAGCTGCAGGGCTGATACTACAGCATAGTGGACTTCACAACAAGGAATATTTCCAGGGATAAAGAGAACCTACTCCAGTGATAACAGACCTACATGCAGAACCTAAAATTATAAAACTCCCCGAAGAAAAGACAGGAGAAAGTCTTAGCTAGGAACTGATTTCTCAGATACAACATCAAAAGCATACCCTGTAAAAGAACAAGTTAGTAAGTGGGATTGTTTAAAGGAAATGTTATGGCCCTGAGCTGTTGGTTTACAATGTGTATAGAAATGATAATGTGGTTATAAAAGCATTTAGTATGGGGAGGGTACATGAAAATATACAGTCTGAAGAAGGGTCCTGTATTCTCCTGGAGTAACTCAATATTAACTCAAGTTAAGTTGTGGTGAAAGATGCATACTGAAATCCCTAGAATAACCATTAAAAATGGTGTTTTCCATGGTGTGGGGGAATGCTTCTAAAACATATTAAGCAAAATAGAGGAAAAGGGCATTGTGTCAAGGGTACAAGCTATATTCATATATATACACACATATATATGAATATAGAAAGGCCAACGAGAATTATGCAATGAGATTATAGAGGTCTGGTTTACTTCCTTACTGTTGAATGTCTAACAAAGATGTTTCCAGAGAGCATGTATTACCTTAGGGGGAATGTGCAAAATAGGACGATGAAAGAAATATGAGGAGGGAAGGAAGAGAGAGGAAAACAAAACAAAACAAGAAGGGAGACAGGGAAACAGAGGCAGCAAAAGGACAACGCTGCAGGGAATCCTGGAGGAGAGATGGAGGAGGGCCTCCCCACCCTCCACCGCATCGTCACAGGGAGGAACCCGACCTGCCGGGCAACTGCTAGAGCGGGGCATCCTATGGACCTGGAGGAGGTGTGTGCCTCTGAAGCAGTCCACACTGGAGCCGCCCTGTCAGTGCTTACTATGGACCAAGGGCAGCTGGAAGCATGGTCTAACTTTCTATTAACTGAGGACGGCAACCAAATCCACATCCTGCCTATGTGAAGCACTTCTGGTGCCTGGATGGGATCCGGGGGCCGTCCCCCCGCCCTCGTGTCCTGTCTCTGAAACTGATTGAAATGATCGGGAGTTGGGGGAAATCGCTGGTCCCACCTCCTGAAAAACCCTAGGGGACGGTGGGGGTCTGGTCCATTCTGAGTCAGTCTTGCTGACTGGGACAGGGACGGGTCAGCTGAAGGGAAGGTTCTAAAATTCCCGTGAATGACGTGGTCTTGCTCCATCTGCAGAAGGCGCCAACGCTGGCGGGGATACAGCAGCTCTGCGCGCAGGAAGGCCTCTCGGGCTTCCCAGAATTCTTAATCAAAACAAAACACCATCAGCGTACAAACGTTTCAAGGGTAACTCTTCTTTTACTAATATTTCCTGCCAGTAAATGGAAGTCATCTGAGAGGTTAATGACCTAGCTGCTTTACGAGGTCTCTGAGACATGGGCTGATTCCCTGGTTATGCACCAGAAAGGCTTTGATCAGCAGAAAGAACACTGAAATTCCAAAAGTCCATCCTTGAAAGATAAGCCGGCCAGCCCCAAGTGTTCACTGGGAGGACGTGTCTTCAGGATTTGATTTTTCAGTTTATCCCAACTAAGAGGCACCATCCAAATGGGCCTGGGTTTGAATCCCTGCCATAGCTCTCCCTTGCTGTGTGTCCTTGGGAAAGCCAGTTGCCTTCTCTGGGCTTCACGCCCCACTGAAAATGAGGGTGGTAAGCACAATCTACCTCCTGGGGCTGCCATGGAGATGAATGACAGGATTATAAATGAGTAATGGTCAGGATGTGTTAAGTACTTAGTAACTAGTAGCACTTATGATTAGTATTTAAGATGTAGACTTGACCCAAGCACTTACACTCCAGAGAAAAGTTGTACTCTGTTAGTGGAGATACAGAGAGCCCTCCAGGGGCGTTACAGCCGGGCCCTGGTGGACCCCTCACGCTGGCTTCCTGCCTGTTTCTCCCTCTGGGACATGATGGGCTTGGCCAGCTCCCTCAGGACTATGTCCACTCTGACCTTCTCATTTTCCAATGAAAACCAGCTCAACACGCATAGCTAGGATGGACGTGGACTCACACGCCCAGGAAAGCCGAGTTCAGGCTGGACCTTACGCTATTTTAGAGGAAAACAGGCTCCCACAGTGATTACTATTATTAAAAATAAAATCAAGGTGGTTTGATTCCATCAAGGTGGACCAGCACTGTCCTTGCTGGCTTTCTCACTGGGATCGACTCAGAAGTACATGGAGGTAGACAGACTGGGGAAGGAGCCAGAACGCAAAGCATCCTAGGGCGGTGGTGAGCTGCCACCCTTCTCCTGGAACCTCCTGGCCTGAGCTCACAGGCAGCAGGAAGGGAACCATGCGCCAGGTGGGGCAGAGACAGAGCAGAGAGAACCCCAGTTTCTGGACTGAGCAACACCAAAGGGAGTTTCAGAAGAGTCAGAGAATGTGGGGGCACGTCCTGAGTTGTTTTCCCTCTATTCTGCTTTTCCCGTTGTTTATCCCAGCCCCCAGGGAGTCTGCAGCAGGGATGTGGTTGGGCAGGCACCTAGAATCTCCAAGTCTGAAAAGTGTCTCATCAGAAAAGCTGTGGTCCCAACAATGTGGGGTCAACCCTAGTTTTTTTTACATTTACTTCTGTCTGGGTCTCCCTTGCTACGCGCAAGGTTTCTGTGGTTGCGGCGGGAGGGGGGCTACTTTTAGTTGGGGAGCTCGGGCTTCTCATTAGTGTGGCTTCTCTTGCTGCAGAGCATGGGCTCTAAGGATGCGTGGGCTTCGGTGGTTGTGGTGCAAGGGCTCAGTAATTGTGGCGCATGGGCTTAGCTGCCCTGTGGCATGTGGAATTTCCCCAGACGAGGGGTCAAACCCATGCCCCCATCCATCAGCAGGACGATTCTTAACCACTGAACCAACCAGGGAAGTCCCAAGCCCCCTCCCCATTAGCTTCTCCCTCGCTCTGACCTCTTGCCACTTGGTCCTAGAGGCAGGCAGGGTGGGAAGAGCATGGCAGAGCCGAGAACTAAGGTTCAGACTCTCTGGCCATGGGAGAGGGAAGGGAGACCTCGGTAAGGGGAGAAGGAAAGAGGAGGGAATCCAAGAAAGCAACCCCATGCAGTGGGAGAGGAACTCATGTGCTCACCTCTGGGCTCCACGCATGCATCGAACTCTCAAGAGACAGTAGAAAACGTTTTGAATTGAAAATGAAAATGTAAAGTATCCAAATTGGTTGGATGCAGTTAAAGCTGTCTTTAGAGGGAAAGTTATAGCATTAGAAAATGTTAAAAAATAAAATAAAATAAAAAAACAAAACAAAACAAAAAAACAATAAAGATCTCAAATCCATAACTTAAGCTTCAACACTAAGAAATCAGGAAAACAAAAGTAAAATAAACTCAAAGCAAGCAAAAGAAAGGAATCAAGATGAAAAGCAAAAGTCAGTGACACTAAGATCAGTGACAGAAAACCAAGAGAGAAAAATCAATGAAATCAAAAGCTGGTACTTTTAAAAGGCCAATAAAATTTGACAAATCTTTAACAAGGCTGACAACAGATAGAGACAGACACAAACAGCCAACACGTGGGATAAAAAGGAGTTAACACCACAGACCCCAGAGACACTAGAAGGACAATGGGAGAATACCTGGAGCATCTCTTTGCACTTGAACTGAAAAGTTGAGATGAATTTGAACTATTTCTAAACAGCCACAGATGACCAAAGCTCACCCAAGATGAAATAGATTATTACCCAGTATTCCTATCTCTATTAATTAAACTTGTTTAAAACTTCTCAAAAACAATCTTTAGGCCCAGATGGTGTTACTAGCTAAAACTACCAGATGTTTACAGTACACCAGTCCCACACAAGTAAGGAATACTTACCAAACTTATCAATTCATTTTTAGACACCAGTTTTTAGCTTTGTTGTTGTTTTTGTTGTTTTTTGTTTTTTCTGCACTATGATGCATGTGGAAGTTCCCCAACCAGGGAATGAACGTGCACAGCTACCAGCGATACTCAGAGTCTTAACCCCTGGACCACCAGGGACATCCAAGAGGCCAGTATTATTCTGACACCCAAAACACACAAAGACAATGCAAGAAATATGTAAGGACCAGTATGAATCATGGATGCAGACCCAAAAATGTTTGATGAATATTAGCAAATAGAATCCAGCAACCTGTGAAAGATACACTACTCGGTGATCAAATGGTGCTTATCTCAGGAATGCAGGCTGTGGAGTATTAATAAAAAAAAGAAACAATCAACACAGTCCATCATGTTAATAGACTAAAGAAGAAAAAACAGTATCATATTAATTCACGCATGAAAGAGAAACATTTGACAAAATTGAACATCCATTCGTGATATGTGTACATATAACTCTTGAAAAACTGAGAGTAGAAAGTAACTTCCTTAATCCAGTAAAAGATATATCTACAAAAATCCCATAGCTAGCATATTTAATGGTGAAAGAACTGCCTTCTCTAAGGACCAGAAATAAGACAAATATATATACTCTTAACATTCTTAGACCTCATTTTACTGAAAGGTCTAGCCAATGAAATCTGGCAAGAAAAAAGAAATCATAGGCATACAGACTGGAAAGAAACAAACAGAACTGTCCCCACAACTGCATATCTTTGTCTATGAAGAAATTTTATAGCATATGTAAAAGCTTCTGTGAGTTTCGCAAGATCTCAGAATACGAGGTCAAAATACAAAAATCAACCCCATTTTCATTCACCACCAATAAACAAATGGTAACTGAAAATTTTAAAATAATAGCATTTACAATTGCTCCCCCGGAATGAAATAATTAAGTGTAAGTCTAACAGAATTTGTCTGTGATTTCTATGTTTCATCTAAATGTTGATGAAAGAAATCAAAGAAATCCTTAAAAAGGAAATCACACAAGACCTAAATAAATGGAGAGACATACCATTTTGGGGGGTTGGAAGACAAGACATAATTCAGTTGTAAATTCTCCCCAAATGAATCTCTAGGGCTTAAAGTATGTCCAATCAAAATTCCAGCATGAGTCTTTGCAGACAGAGACAAGAAGATGGTAAATTCAACGTAGGAAGGCAAAGGACATAGAATAAAGACTAGAATTGAACTCCAGTTGAGCTGTTTCAAACCATGAAAGATGACGCTGTGAAAGTGCTGGACTCACTATGCCAGCAAATTTGGAAAACTCAGCAGTGGCCACNAAGCTGAGTGCTGAAGAAGTGATGCTTTTGAACTGTGGTGTCGGAGAAGACTCGAGTCCCTTGGACTGCAAGGAGATCCATCCAGTCCATCCTAAAGGAGATCAGTCCTGGGTGTTCTTTGGAAGGACTGATGCTAAAGCTGAAACTCTAATACTCTGGCCACCTCATGTGACGAGCTGACTCACTGGAAAAGACTCTGATGCTGGGAGAGACTGGCGGCAGGAGGAGAAGGGGACGACAGGATGAGATGGCTGTATGGCATCACCAACTCGATTGACATGAGTTTGGGTGAACTCTGGGAGTTGGTGATGGACACTGAGGCCTGGCATGCTGCAATTTATAGAGTCGCAAAGAGTCAGACACGACTGAGAGACTGAACTGAACTGAGAACTGAACTCAACCTGCCCAGACATCCCCTTGTCCTGGCTCTCGCAGGCCCGACTCCTGTTCTCTGACCAACACTCATCACTTCATCCTCCCCAGAGCCTGGGTCCTGCTTTCTCCCTCAGAATGTGAGCCCATCAAGATGGGAGCTGTCAAACTTCCCACCTCCTTTCATTTTTTATCTCCCTGCATCTGTAAGAAATACATGGCATCAAGTTAGTACCCACTAACGATCTCCCAGGTGAATTAAATTCCCTTGAAATTCCCCAAGCTGTGATTCTCATAACAGTTAACAGCAGGCTTGGCTGTTTCTGGGGTGGGGGCGGCTCCTTTGTGATGGTGGAGACTGGCCAGAGCACCGTGATTCGCAGAGCCTACTGGCACGTCCCATCCTCAGCACAGAGGTCTCCTTGGCATTTACAGTGTTAAGAATGCAGACGAGAGTGTAGGAAGCCTGTGTAGACATAGCTATTAAGGATCGATTAGGGCTGGAACCATCTAGGATTTGGAAAAATGTTTTCAGATTATTTTCCAAGTGTTTGATGAAACCCCAGACATTCTTCCCAGGCATATTTCCCCAGAAGTTGGAAACCCTGAAGCATTTAAGTAAGAGTTTAACCCTTAGGTTAAGGGTGTTTGTGCTGAGCTCATCCCAGTGGAATGGCCCACAGTGCCCAGATGGCCCATGTTCTCTGTATTTATTTAAACGTAGAGTTAGATGCTTGCATTCCAGAGCACACAATTGAGCTTCACGTGAATTCTCAGACCAGTGCTTGAATTCCAAGAGGGTATGGACTGGACACACGTATCCCCAGCAGCTGGCATCAAGATAAGCCTCTGGGGCTGCAACATGGCCAAACTTCAGAGCTTAGAACCCTGAGAGAGGTGGGGGATGGGAGAGGCACCTCCAGCAGCTACCTGGGCTGGCTTGGGGACACAGAGGAAAAAATATTTCTAAAACTTACAAAGGAAACAAATACCCACTGTAGAGAAACTGGAGTACACAAATAGACTGCAGGGGTTGGGGACAAAATGCAGAGACAAGCACTGGTGGTGTCTGGGTGAGGGTATTTGCCTTCAGTCTTTTTGTGGGGGAGCTGTTCTGTTTTGGTATGGTACTGGGCTGTGGGAGTTGGCTTTCAAGGTGGCAAATGCATGGCTGAGATGAAAGGGGCAGAACTGTGTGATTAACCAGCCATCAGCCCTGGTTGCCCTCCTGTGGGCAGCAGGGGGAGCTGGCCTGGGACCAGGAAGCAGGATCCAGACACTGGCTGCAGCTGTCACTCAAGCAAACTTCCTCCAAAAACACAGGGACGCCGGTTTCTGCCCCTCTCCGAGGCTAAGCGGGAGGGGAACATCCATGGTGGACGAAACGAGGCGACTCTGCAAATCACCAACCAGCTAAACTTGCTCCCTCATTCATTGACAGACTGGTCTGCTCCCCTTCCTGAGATTTTGGTGAAGATAAGGAAGATATTGTGCAAAGAATCCATGGCACCTGGTTAGCCTGGCATCTGCCAAGGGTGAGCATTCAATCAGTGGTAACCGGGACGAAAAGGGTTTTCTATCTGGACTATGAAGAGTTTATCATTTTGAGAATCATTTATCAGTGGACAACCTGTTACTAAAACTGGCACGTTCTGCATACAAGGTTTTTGTGAGCTTAAGCCCTCCTCCCACCCCACTGGGGATTTCAACACCAAGAGACCGCGTTGACCCTGCCACACTGGGGTGATTACAACTGCAGGTAACCTTGGGTAAAAGCAGGCACAGGGTACAGGGTGTGTGATGTTTCTATGAAATCCTAAGCAAACTCCCTACGGCAGTGGTTCCCACCCAGGGGTGATGTGGGCCCCCAGGGGACATTCAGCCATGTATGGTGAGGCTTCTGGTTGTCACAACTGGAAGAAGAGTACAGCTGGTACCCACTGTGAGAGGCCAGGAGGCTGCTAACACCCCACCATGCACAGGGCAGCCACCCACACACAGATAGCCACGGCGCCGAGGGTGAGAAGTGATGAATGAAGGACGTCAGGCACTGGTGAGACAGGCGAGACCAGTGGTGAGACCTCCACTGGTGGAGGTCCCAGGTGCTGGAAACGCTCAACACATTTGCACAGGAGTGTGAATATGCTATGTGCCCTGGGCTGTGTGCAAGTCACACCTCCAACCCATCCCTGCCACCCCCATGTGACGCCACCCCCCTCCCCGCAGCACCAACTTCGGTAGGACAGGATGGTTTACTCAATGCATCACTTTTACTAGAGTGAAATTAAAGGGTTTGGTTCCAGGCATTCCAAATCAAACACAAACCATATGAAAATGCAGACTCATGGTAGCCACTTGGTTCCCTTTCACAAGATTTTCCAAACCACCACCACTGACGCCAGCAGAGAACAAACGTTTCCCTCCCCGCCACCCCCTCATCCCCGCCTCTGCTCCCTCTCCAGGTTTTATTCTCACTTCCGTGAAAAGGGGGCAGGATCTGGCCCAGCCCTTCCTGCTCCATAAGCCACAAACCTGCCTGGGGTGTTAGCAGCGGGGGCCTGCAAAGACCCAGTGAGTCAGCTGCTCAGTGAGCCAAGGGGTCAGATCCCAGGGCTGGGATGAGGCGTGAGGTCACAGCTCCTACCCGCGGCAAGGAGGGGCTGAAGGGTGGACCTTGGCCGGACCCTGCGAGGCTGTCCTGCTGGGGCTGCCACTGTTCATGTACTGTTTTTTTGCAGTGAACTTCAATTTTAATTTTCTGACTTTTGAATCATATTAAATACTGTCACCATTAGGACTAACAGGACCAAAATACTTCGGTTAGATGCAAATCTTACATGGGACGAGTTTTTGGTTTCCTTTTTGTGTGTGGTGGTGAATTGAACAAAAAATTAAAGCCTGGCTTCAACAGAAGCATCCAGAACTGACAGGACAGCAGAATTCAATTGAGGGGACAGGCAAGTAGGGTCAAAGGTCGAAGCAGGGAGAAGACAGAAAGTTTGAAAGGTGAGTTACGAGAAAGGAGACCTGACCCTGTGATGACACCAGAAGGGACTCAGGTGACCAAGGCTTGCTGAGCTCCGAGGCTCTGCTTACAGATGTCACCTGTTACCTGGCCTAACCCTGTCCCTGGCCCCATGTGGCAGTGCCACCCCTGGGCACTTCAGACACCAGGCCACCTCCCCAAGGTCATAGGTGGTTAGTGCAGGGGGAGTCTGGAGTACAGGCTGGGTGCTTCTGCATCCCAGTTTCTAATCCCTTCATTCCTTTTGGTACCACAGCATGCAGCATTCCTCCAGATTGCCCTTCTGCTTCTCTGCTGTATCACCAGGCTCCGGGGGCCACTCCAGTTCACCCGAGTGCCAGGACCGAGCTGGGCAAACCTTGGGGATGGAGGGGTGGGCGCCGGCACATGGCACAGCACAGGGGTCCAAGCAGACTCAGGCTGGTACCCACTCCCCAGCCGCACAGCACAGGCACGAAATCCTGCCAGACGTCAGAGGGCCAAGTGCCCAGAAGCCCCCATGGCTGGGCCTGGCCCCTAGGAAGCCCCATGTCCTCTTGGCTATTGTGAGCATTCCAAGAAAAGGTGCCAAAGGAGAAAGGCTGCCCAGAGAGGGGAAAGGGTCAGGGAGGGAGGCGGCAAACAGGAGCACCCCAGGAGTGACCACAGGTCCCAACACCCCGGACCTGCTCCAGGTCACGAGCCCCAAGGGACGGCTCGTCTGGCACCAGGGGGCATGGTCTCAGTGCACCTGGAGGGTCTGAAGCCCTAACAAACAGCAGACAGCTCCCGAGAAAGGGAGTGTTACTACTGCAAAGTTAATTCACACCTTGACAAAAACATAACAGATTTCATGTCACTGCATGCCCCTCAGGAGGACCCCCTTGCTGGCCTGGGACGTGAAGGGTGGATGTTCGTTGCAAAGTCAGGAGGGTGAAGCCACAGGGCAGAGCCGACCGACCGAACTCTCTGCCCAGCACAGGAGGACACTGCTTTCAGCTGCAGGTGATAAGATGCTGCTGCTGCTAAGTCGAGTCAGTCGTGTCCAACTCTGTGCGACCCCATAGATGGTAGCCCACAAGGCTCTGCCATCCCTGGGATTCTCCAGGCAAGAACACTGGAGTGGGTTGCCACTGCCTTCTCCAATGCATGAAAGTGAAAAGTGAAAGAGAAGTCGCTCAGTCGTGTCCGACTCTTAGTGACCCCATGGACTGCAGCCCACCAGGCTCCTCCATCCATGGGATTTTCCAGGCATGAGTACTGGAGTGGGGTGCCATTGCCTTCTCTGGGTGATAAGATGAGCAAAAACCAATCCACTTGCCGGGCATCAGAGCCCAGAGCCAGGCCCACTGCTGACCACAGGGAGTGAGTCTGTTCTCAGATTGGTCAGGAAATCCATGCTCACGTAAAAGACCTACAATCTTTTTTTTTTTTTTACAGCAGAGGAAAAATTGTTTTCTTTAGTCACGTACAGAATCTCCAATGCTCAGCAAATCCGTGAGGAGGTCGACTTTCTTCGGAGGACAGATGAGAGCTCAAGGTCAGACTCGCCTGACCCCACCCCAGAGTCCCAGAGCCGCCCTGAGCTTGGCAAAGCCTCAAGGAGGGCCTGACAGCTGAGACCAGAAACACTCTGCGTCCATTAAGGTGTCTAAAGAAACAGAAGCCAGTTACAATTTCAAAACAGAACAAGACACACCTCGGGGCCAAGGTCCACCTAATTTTCCAACTGTGCCAACATGGACACGGGTTTTCTCAGGAAGGGCTCCAGGAGTGCTTCAGATACACTCAGGTCTGAGTGCTTTGATGCCACAGAATTAACAAAGCTACCCTCGTACTGACTTGCTAGGAAACCAACAGTAAATACATCCAACATATGTCAGATTAAAGCAGACACTGAAATGGAATCTAGGAGGAAACGGAGTTCATGAAAGATGAAAACATCTTGAATGATATCACTCAATGCACGTGAAGTCCTATAGTCAAAACAACACTTCTTGAATCATACAGCAGCTAGGTACATTCCCTTAAGGAGAAAGAAACCAAAACTCAGATTTTTTTTTAAATTTTTATTTTATATTGGGGTATAGCTGATTGACAATGTTGTATCACTCTCGGGTGTACAGCAAAGTGGTTCGGGGTCCAAGCAATTGTTCAATGGTTCATTTGCTTATCCCTGAATAAAACAAACATCACCACAGGGTGAAGTCAAGCTATGAAGTAAATCTCATTTTTCAAGCATTCATCTTGAAATACATTCATCTCCAAAAGGTATATAAATAAAATGGCAACGGTCACTTCAAAAGATTTTTTAAAAATGCTAGGAAGCAAGAGCAAAAGTTTAATGAGGAAAAAGCATGCCTGCTTGGCAATCTGCTATGACTGAAAGAAAGAACACAGCGTTGTGTGTACAGAAAGGCTATTCACACATGGCCTTACTAGATGTGGATGATTTTTTATGAACACTAAGACTTTTCTCAAAATGTTTTTGAAGCCAATGACCCTCAGGAAATTGTGGTTGTTACCTTCGAAGGTACCGCTTTCACTGGGGCCAATCAACAAGGTATCTTTCCTTCCGGAGACAGAGAAGTACAGAAAAGTCTTCAGTCTCTCCTGATGCAGGAAGCGCTTCCCAAGGGAAGCATCGCAAACCATGAGACTGAAGCAGCCACACTGACAAGGCACCAACTCCTGCAAGTGAGCTGAGAGCTGGGCAGCACCAAGCTCACTGGCTTACTTGGTTAACTCAAAGCAACGGCTTTCTCACTAGCTGGCGCAGTTGAGTACAAGCAGCCTATGACAGCCATCTCTAGAAATTTCCACAAAGGGAAAGACAGACAATGATGCATCTGCTGACTACAAATTTACTGCTTGTGACTACCTGACTACACACAGTAGACCATGACTACTGACTACCTGAGAACTTAAGAGAGATGGCTGCTCTGAGCCACCGGGCCGGGCAGCTGAACGCGGCTGTACAAACAAGAGAAAGGAAGAACTACCATCGTTCCACTCGGAATGGAACCCATTTTCCACCAGGAAAAGTGGCACGTGCACCTTCCTGGCTTTGGGCACACAACAGAAACACCAACCAGATACACCCGGTTTTATTCTTCCTGGAGGACTTCCAAGTCTTGTTCACCTTATTTCACACAATAAGGACAAAAACCCCAGTGAAACGCTGCTAACGTCAGCCTAGCATTCAGAGTGCTTTAAAAGCCACTGACAAAGACACGTCAAATCACTCAATTTGCAACCCCAACAACAACGTTCATGGTCCGAGTGTAAATGACCTTAAACCCAAGGAAACAAGTCTATGAGACTTCTAAAAAATACTGAAATCTGCAGCACAGAATACTGAACATTGAGTCCAAAATCTCAAGGACATGGAGAGGCCCACAGTTCACGTGGGACCCTAGAAAGCATTGGACTTGCTAGAGTGATCTCATTTTCCCACGGGCCAATCAGTCCCTCCAGGGACCAAAGGCAGAGAGTTGTGAATTCCAGGCTGGCATCCCCTCGCTATACAGTCGGCCCCTTCCTGAGCTTTGCTCGTCTGCAGCCGGGCACGCTGATCCTGTGTAAGCACAAGAAAACTGGAAAGCTGTGTCTCTGTCATAAACACGACCAGAGCTATCAGGGAGTAGGGGGCCATCGGTGGTCTTTCGGACAACACACTCGTATACAGGGTAACAGAGGAGCCCTTTGCTGGCTGCCAGACACAGAATCTACAAGTCTGATGTTGCAGAAGGGACAGCAACGCTCAAGGGTGAATGCAGGACCTCCACACAGGACAGGGTGACTAAGACGCCCAAGGGCCCGCTGGACTCAATTCATCTCCAACCACTTCTGAGAGAGACAAGATCTTTTGAAGGAAGCTTCTTAATATTTCAGTCATTTCCAACATACTTTGGGCTTGACAAAATAGATGACTTAGCAATTTAAAGACCATGAAGAGATCCCTGAATGACATCTGAGGGAAAATACTGAAATACACAGGGTGGGTGCTAAGATCTGGAAGCAGGCAGTATACCAACAATAGCAGCGTCCTGTCCTGGCCAGTTTCAGATTCCTGGGAATGGCGCCTCCAAACTGGGAGGCCTTGTTCTGGACAGGACGCTTGCTGACTCACAGGGACACTGTAACCAACGCCAGTTATAAAGACTAAATCTTAGGA
Source organism: Neotragus moschatus (assembly GCA_006410615.1). NCBI lineage: Eukaryota > Metazoa > Chordata > Mammalia > Artiodactyla > Bovidae > Neotragus > Neotragus moschatus. Next base: position 2,112,069 of record SJYA01002434.1, on the reverse strand, counting down.
CAGGCAAGCCGCTCGCACAGGACTCCCTGCCCCAGTGCGCAGATCAGTGTAGAACAAACAGCACCAGGCTCTGGAAGAGGCGCCTACCGTGTGGTGGGGCTACTGCTGTGCAGGCTGCTTTCCCCAAACTTACTCTGGACTCCACATGTTCCGTAACAATCGTACATAATTTTAATGAGAAGCTGATTACGACTCTTTAAGAAGCTAAGCAAGTCAGAGCAGAGCAACGACATAGCAAGCAGGCCCAGGGGACAACGTTAGTGCTACAATTTTTTAATGTGCATATATTTTATTGAAGTACAGCTGATTTACAATGTTGCGTTTCCGGTGTACAGCATGGTGACTCAGTTACATACATGTACACACTCTTGTCCTGTATACAATACTGGGTACGGCTCCCCATGCTCTAACAGCACTGTAGTTCTAAAGTAAGCTCACAGTGACACATGGCTATGAGCAGCGAGTGCTAAAAGGAAGAGCTTGGACCACGTAAATCTGCTTCTCTGGGGACCCCAGCTCACTGCTGTGAGGGGTCTGTGCAGGGCCTTCCAGAACCAGGGCGCCATGGGCCAGGGAATGCCTGACATGCATGACGTCTCTCCATCTCTTCCATCTCGAACGGCTTCCTTTCCACATCCAGAGGTGGTGTCCATGGCGCAGTCAGGAGGCTTGGTGGCAGGCAACGACGGGGATGCTTGAGCAAGACCCCCACCCCCCACCTCTGTGAAATGAGCAACACAGGGGACAACACAATGGGGAGAGCACTCACCAGCCCCCCATTTCTGCTATTTGAAGAACTTAAAAACCACCTATCCAAATCACTAGCATTTAGCAACTCTGGGAACAGTGAACAACGACCATCTGAGGGCTGGGTCGGTGTTCACAAACACAGCAGGCTGCACCAAGGGCTTACTCTAATTCCGGCAGCGCAGTCCTGCCTGCTTGAACTCCAGTTACTGGAAAAGGCACTCGCTGTCAAAGAAACACCACACATGCAGCTTTAAACCAACTTTGTGATTTTTATTGATGGGCGACAACTGTATACTCCTAGCTATCACTAACTGTGTACAATTAGAGACGCGGCATTGTAGAAGAGCAGACAGCAGAATTAGACAGCAGACGGAGGGAAATACCAATCTTCGCTATTTTGCTCCTTTCTCATGTGTACACAGAAGCATGAATGTGTTTTGAAATCTTTTAATGGCAATAAAGTTACAATCACCCTTCTATGTGACTGGCATCGTAACTCCAGATATTTGATCTGCAACGTGTACGTAAGCAGCTTCTCATCGCACAATTATTAAGATGTATTTTTCCTGTTAGGAACCAGCAACTTTTTTTGTGTTTATCTTTTGAAGAACTATTTCTTCTCTGGTAACTGGCTCGTTTTTATCATTTATCAAAAACTAAAGGGTGAAGGGCAAAAGTGTGATGGATTAAAAAATTTATCCTTTTTAAGGAAAGATAAAATTCATTTTCACAAATTTACAAGTGTTGCTGGTGCAGGACTTACTCTACTACGCAATTAGACCGGGAATCAAACGCAAGTTCCCCTTCTTACTCAGGAATCAGCATTATTTCAGAAATGTGTTTCTCATGTATTTTCTTGAATCAAGCGACAGTCTGTTTCACCAGATGATTTTGATTTGGAAGTCAGAAGTCAACAGAAGCTATGTTGTGCACAAACCCCAAGGCGTCTCCTTTCATTCTAGCCCATTTTTGCGACAGGGAGAAAGAGCTTCTCTCTAAGGAGCCACTAAAGAGAAGAGGGGAGGCGGTGCGTGCCGAGTCTGCGCGCGGGCGCGGCTACAGCAGGTCCACGCGGCGGTAGTACAGGAGGTAGGCTGTGCGCTCGGCGGCGGGCCTCACCACCTGCTGCTGGCTGACCACCTTGACCGTCTGGTCGTCGATGCGCAGCCAGCCGTTGAGCCCGATCTGGAAGACGTCCGTGGTGTAGTGGCCGCCCGTGGCGCTGCTGCCGTGGTGGTAGACCACTGCAAAAGAGGGCCGGGCGCCGTGAGAGCGGCTTCACACACCAGTGCCTACGGCACCACCCAGTCTCGCGAAACCCAACACCAAGCCAGGTGGGACAGCGAAACATGACACAGACAGCGAGGCTGTCTAAACTCAAAACCCTCACCAAGTGACAACACAGAGTCACACATCTATACCGTAATAACACATCCAGACCTCCCACACCTTAAATGAAATGCCAATTTATGATGCGCCGTCCCATCTGTGAGCCCTGCGGGGACTTGGGGCTGGAGCCAGCCCCCTGGGAAGCAGGATGCACAGGAGACACTGCCTGCAGAGCCGTCAGCCAGGCGCCCTGGGGGACCGCACACTGAGACCCGAACCCCAGGCCCTGATCCAGCCAACCCCATGTCCAGACTGCTCTCAGCAGTGTCTGAATCCGGGATAGCGTGGAAAAGCCTAACCCACTAGGAGGAATGCCAAGCACATTACAACAAGATGAATTTTTCCATAGAGCAGATTAGGACTGTTCGGTGGTATAGAAATAGGCTTACACTACGTGAAAAAACCAAGAATCTGAGATTTGCTGAGGACTGTCACCCATGACAAGGACAGCCCTGCCCCAGGAGGGTCGCCTGGGCAGTTAGCTGGGCTGAGTGGGCACCTGTGGAATCACCCGGCAGACACGGCACACTGGCCACTGCGCTGTTTTTCTTCGGAAAGGCACTGCCCCCTTCCATGGAGAGGAGGGCCCAGGAATGGCCTGCCCAGCAGCAGACTAAGCCTGTGTGAGGAAGCAGTCTCTGGTGATATTTGGGGAAGTGGACAGCAGTGCAGCCAGGGGGAGCTGTGTGCTACTGTGAGTGGCATGAAGGACAGTCTCTCAGGCAGAGAGGCATGATCTGGCATGAAAGTCAGCAGTAAATATACCTGAACGTCAGTGCACTCTCCCCTCGTAAGGGAACCCAAACCAACCCTGAGCCAAGGACCTGGGCTGGTCAGAGCTGGGCTCTGCTGGGGCTCAGAGGGCATGGGGCACTAGCCCACCAATGATGAATGTGACTGGTCACACGAGGAGAGCAAGACTGTAGGGCCATCGGGTGGGAAACCAGCCAAGGGACCAACACCAGGAGGCGGCTTCATCTTGTCCTGCAAGTCCCCAACGGAGAGGTTGCCACACTTTACCTCTAAGGCCTACCTGACTTGGGAAAGAGCTTTGGGCGCTTTTTTTTTTCAAGTGACCAGGACACTGGGACTGAAAGGACCTGTGGATTTAACTGATTTGCCTTTCCTTTGAGACACTTCATTCTAAATATTCAAAAGAGAAGCCTCTACCTATATTCGGGCTTCTTAAACAGTAACCCCATAGCTAACGTGGTGACGTGTCGTGGATACCCAGCAAGCTCACTGTCATAGAAGCAGAGCTGAGAACCAGAGATTTTCAAAAGCTTATGCACTGTACTAACTTGTTTTTTTTGTCCCAGAGTCAAAACCATTTTTAAATAAGTACCTCTTTACTCACATTGTACAGAGAATTGCAACCCATCCAGTGACCTTATTTCTGAGGTCAGAAGGCTCACGATGGGGACTCAGGGGTACAGGCAGGTGGAGTCCATGCTCTCACCATGGTCCCCTTGACCAAGAGACGAGGCCTCCTAATCCTGCCTGTGACATCACCCCCTCTGCAAGGGCCCCAAGGGAGAGCTGCCGGGGACTCAGGGAAACATGTTCGTGCCCTGGGACCTCAGGGACAAACCTCAGGGGCCAGGCTGCACCCTGGTGGCCTTTGGTCTCACAGGCAGGCCGCAGAGAGGCCTCCAAGCGTCCAGCCCACAGCAGGCCGGGGGAATGCAGTGCCCACCAGCTCCCAGCAGGCTGGGGCCAGGCTATGATGAGCCACCTTGGGGAGAAGAACAAGTCAGAGGGAGCAGGACCCACTGGGAAGAAAAGGCTGACCGGGCCCAGCACATTCTCACAGGGCCCCTGAACCACCCACTGACTAGCGCCAACACCCACATTCCGAGCACTGGGGGCAGACCCAGGGCAAGCATGCGAAGCTCCACTTTGCCACGAAAGGGCACAGAGCAGTGAGTACTCCTCCACAGCTTCAGTGTGTGCTTCTAAAAAGGGGGACAGCACTGCGTTCCTCTCAGGAAACCGTTAAGGACTAAATGGGGTTCTACATAAGAAGTATCTGGTGGAAAGGTCAACGAACTGGTGAGGACCAATAAACAGCAGTCATTACAAACAGGCTCACAGAAGGCAACACAAAAGGAGGGTGGGAGAGAAGCTAGAAAATTCTAATAAAAATGGCCAAAAAAGCAAACACAATGGGCCATGGGCACCCCATCCTCAGTAGGGCGGGTTCCCAGCCTGACAACCTCACTCCTCTGACTCCAAAACAGAAACATCATGTGAAATGAGGTCGAACACTGGATTGAACTTTAGAGCAAGCCAGGAGGACATTCTGTCAAATTGCAAACACACCAAATTTTAGGTAAAACACATATTTTCAAATGATTTCCAGACCAATAAAGTCCATGGGATACCAACAATTTTTCTCTACATTAAACGGTATTATAACAATATAAAATTGTGCCTGCACATAAAACCTTTAAATCATTGCTTTAATAGGGAAATATCACGTCGTACAAAGTTTACTTACCTGCAAACAGCCTATAGGTTCTGTGGCATTTAAAGTTCTTATTTTTAACCCCTGGAGAGAGCAGTTCTGAAAAACAAAATATCAACAATTTCAATCTATAAAAGAGCTGACATACCAGGGTCTCAGAAAAAGAGGCAGATGGCGGACTCCATTCAAGTCATCACCCCGTGGACCAGGGAGACCAGCCAGCACTCCAGCCCTTCATCTGCAGACAACTGAGCAGAGAGGCGGTAACCACGTCACCAGAACCCATCCATCAGGGCAGGGCAGTGAGCCTCAAGTTTGTGCTAGAAACTCCTTACAAGCAGAGGTTCTAAAAAGTGGAAGAGCAAGACAAAAACAAAGCAGCCCTGGAAAGCCTAAGATGGGAAACATGTACGTGCGCCAGATCACGAAACTCCAACAAACAGTAAGATGATTTTCAGTTGGCATTTCTTCCCCTCTCTGGTCCTCAAGCAGACTGTGAACTGGCACTGGAAGCACAACTACAGGCAGAAGACGGCCACTCCTGAGAACAGGGCTGAAAGCAGAGCCCACTAGAGGGAGAGGAAGCACGAGGCCCCTGGGCAGCAGGTGGCCCCAGGCCTGCTGCCCGCAGGTCCTGCTGCCCAGCAGGTCACAGGGCCGGGGGGGCAGAGGAGGGGGGGGAATGCGGCGGGCAGGTAAGGAGGATGGCAGGCCCGGTCCTCCAGGAGCCCAGGGACCGCACCCATGCCCTCTGTCTCCAGGCACCTGGACACTCTGAGCATCTAGCTTGTTACGCTCCTGAGGGAACTGCAGTTTCACACATAACATCTCTCATAAACTCTGAAGCTTTCCAGGGAAATTTTCCTTCAAGCTCACTCTTAGCAGGACAACAGGGCGCTTGGACCATGAAGTGCCCAAGCTGGAGCCCCAGTGACCCAGCGGAGACCTGGAGCTGTGCCGCAGCTCTGAGCAGTGCCACTGGTGCCAGAGGGCAACGTTCCCCATCCTCTAGAAAGCCCAACTGAGCAGGCTGTTCCCACAGTTGCTAATATTTGGTGTAAGGAAAAGTATTTATTACCACTGATCCATAAAGCTTTTATATATTTTAGTATTTTTCCCACCTAGTAATATGTTCATATGGTTTATTCGTTTTTTTTTACTTTGTCTTTAAACAGCCATTTTCATGAGAATTTTAACCTAGAACTCTATTAAAGAGTCAAGAAATGCAAAACGAAAAAAATCAGGAGCGAGCCCTTCTGAATCCTGACGGGACAGAAAAACTTAAGCTTCAAGAAGCTGGCTGGTTTCCAGCATCACCAGAGAAGCTGAATGGTTTCCAGCATCACCAGAGTGTCGCCATGAACGCTTTTGCCTTACATAGCTGTTACCTTTACTAATTTCCAAGTCCACAGGATATTCAATATTTTTGATGAGCTTCTGACAGCCACCGGTCTTCTCGTAGACAAACCGTTTGAGGTGCAGCACAAGCACAGGAGGGAGCTTCTCCAGAGTCACTCTCCGGCTGATCTCCACCTGAGACAGAGCAGAGCAGACACGCCGGCGCGTCTCACATCTTCCTGAGGCACACATCTTTAGAGAATGCGGCGGGCTCTTTCTGAGCGCCACTGACCTCCTTCAGTACATGCTGACAACCCTACAGATGCGCTCGGGGCCCTAGGCCAAGTTAAGAACTTTTGTCCTAGGGTATTAAAAGGTCATAAAAATCCAAAAGCTAACTTAGTAATACCTTAAATTACATACATATTGACTCACTTTTTAGTAATTCTCACAACACAGAGAAAGCTGAGGCCAGTGTGTTTCTTGCATTAGACGCTTTAAATGGCCTTAAAGCCGTTTGGTCTAACCACTGGTTTTATAACAGTTCCAGTTTTACCCATTTGAAATGCCCCTTAAGCACTTTTAAGTGTCTACTGAATGCCGCTTCTTATTAAAATGGATCTTCAGAAGCAAATTTAACCTCTTTATGTACTGTTCTCTGTACCTTCAAACGTGTTGATGCTTCCTGTGTTTCTATGGAGAATACTTTCGGTAGAAAATACTTGTTCAAGTCACAATCCAAAAGATAGCAGCACAGAAAAAACACCCAGCAAACTTTCGGAGAAGCGCCTGCCTGTCTGGCTAAAGGTGTGTGAAGGGGGTCAGGCTTTAGGGAAGCAAGCCTAGTGGCCACCACCACTCGGCTTTTTGGTTTCCAGATGCCTTCTCGTCTGTACTTCCATTCAGACGGAGATCCCAAGGGTGGAAATGGCCCTGCCATCTCTACATTCCCATGGAGCATCTAGAGTCAGTGTCTCATACACTACACAAATGGTGAATGAATAAAAACATGACTACAGTTCCACAGTCAGAACCAGAGACCATGATGTTTCAGCCATTTCATTCTCAAATGTAGAAGCTTTCAGTCCAAAACGTGTTAAACAACTGATCTGAGGAGCAGAGCTGAAACCCACTTTTCCTCATTCTAGACCCGTGCTCCTAGTCGCCCCACGGAGGGCCCCAGGACAAACGTCCCAGACAGACAGCACACACACCTCTTGTTTGGTTTTGGTGGTGTAACCCTGGACAGACTCTCTGGCCACCAGGCTCTCCAGCGCGTCCTGCACGGTGCGTATCTTGTCGGACTGGATGTCCAGCTGCAGGGTGAAGAACGGCTGCAGGGTGGCAGACTCTTTTGAACTCTGCTGGTAAACCACAGACCTGGGGGTGGAAAGCACAGCACACCTAAGAGCCCGCCTTCCCACTCCCCCAGAGGTTGTGCAACAGGATAGGAAAAACAAACAAGATTATGGTGCCACAAGCAAGATTTCCCAGCATCTCTGTCAGCTGACAGGAGAGGACAGAAATGCCGAAACTATGCTGAATTTTAATATAACTCTGCTCAATGCCACCTCGAAAGAATTTCTAGCAACTCAATCCACCAGGTGGAAATTTGAAAGGCTTCCAAAGGCCTTCTCTACTTTATTTAATGCACCAGTTAGCAAAGGTGATGATCTTGCCACAGTCAAAATGCTGGATCTCTCTGTATCCTCCTAAAGTCTCTCAGGCCATGTTATTGATTGACTGATTTTTAAATTTTTATTATTTTATTTTTGGCTGTGCTGGGTCTTTGTTGCTCTGTGCGGGCTTTCTCTAGTTGTAGCAAGCAGGGGCTATTCTTCATTGCTGAGCGCAGGCTCAGAGGCGTGGCACTCGGGCTTAGTTGCTCTGTGACATGTGGAATCCTCCCAGATTAGGGACTGAACTGGTGTCCCCTACACTGGCTGGTGGATTCTTATCCACTGCACCAGCAAGCGAGTCCCTGCAGGCTGTTTTAATAAGAGTGAACTCCAAGGTAAACAGAATGTCTTGGGTAGCATTCACCCCTGAAAACAATTCCACAAAGGAGAGCAGGGTGTATGTGACAGGGAGGCGGCTGCAGCTCAGCCTTGCTTCCTTAGCTGGTTTTCCATTTCGTTTTCCTTTGTCTTATGTTTTTCTGAGTAAAAGTATGTGCTGGGCCCATGTCTCATCAAGCCTCAGCAAGGATCTCAACATGGAACTCTGACTCTGCAGCACAAGTTCACCAGTTTACACAGAAATAAAGGGGTGGACAGTGGTCAGACTTTACGAGGAACTGCTGCAAAGGGCAGGTCAGCAGCCTCCATGGTTTTCTTCTTTCCCGCCACTTCCCCGACACACAGTACGGCAGTACCTCCAGGGCCCCGTGAGGAGGTGGCTCAGAGAGCAGTGGCTGTTCCCTTGGTCCCAGACTCTATCAAGAGGGTGGGAAAGGGGGAGAAAGGTGCTGGTCTCCTTGGGAAACTGCAAAGCTCCCAGAAGGGGGTGGATTTTAGGAGAAAACCTTCCAGTTGGAGACTGACACAACAGACTCCAAAACAGGAAGGGGCCTGCAGAGCCCAGTCCACAGAGAGGGCACAGGAACCACACGTTCAAGGTTGAGGGACCAGCGCAGGAGGCCTGATCGTCAGCTAATGAGGTTCTCATCAGCCTGCTAAAAAGCACTCGACCTAAGCTGTTTTAGCAGAGAGACCGAACTTCCAATGCCTTGAAAAGGGCGTTACTTCTTGATTTAGGACAACGAAAAGCTAAGAGCCTCACTAAAAAAAAAAAAAAAAAAAAAAAACACTCCTGAAGGCAAAACTAGGGCCTTCAGAAGAAGACTGAACTGTAATGAGGTCTCTGAGGACTCTGGAGGAGCAAGGAGGTCCTTGGAGTCAGCGCAAGCTCTACTGAACTCCACATCACGCAGTACTGAACAGCTCCAACATAACTAAATAAGCAAAAACTTTCCTTCTAGGACTTCGTGAATAAACAAAGGGCAGCTGGCCTGAGGGCGCTGGGGCAAGGAGGTGCCATGTGTCTTCCTCAATGTAAAAAGTTTCTCCCTTAACTTCCCAGCTCAGCTGGCTCCAGGGCCTAAAACCCCTCCAATCAGACAACACGAATGTCTTAACAAAACATGTATTTCCATTAACTTGTCTTTCTCTTCCTTCCAGGCTGTGAGCAGCTGACAGAGGGAATGTCAGTGTGTTCAGAGTTGAGGGGCCGGGGGCCAGGAGCCACTGGTGGACCGGCGGGGTGGTGCCTTACGTAGGACTGCCACCATGGGTTCTGTGGGGCCAGCAAGGTGTCAGGAGGCCCAAGAACAGAGCAAGCACACAGTGCAGAGGCAAAGCATCCCGTCCAAAACTTCTTAGGACAGATCTACCACCACCCCCTCCAGCAAAATGGCAAAACCCTAAAAAAACGCAAATGCTAAATTATTCCAGAAAAAGCATAAAACCGGGATTTCCACAGCAGTCCAGCGGCTAAAACTCTACACTCCCAATGCAGGAAGCCTGGGTTTGGTCCTCGGTGAGAGACTAGATCCCACATGCTGCTACTAAAGATGGATGTTCCTACATGCCACAAATAAGACACAGCTCAGCCAAATAAGTATTTTTGAAAAAGAAAAAGCGTAAAACCTGATGTGTCCACCAAAAATGCCAGTGATGGGGGTCTGAACAAAGTCCGCCTGGCGAGTGACTGAGGTCTTGTTTCGGGGACCCACTTGCTCCCATTCGTCCTCACTTCCTTCTCCTGGTTCTTCCTGCTCATCTTCATTCACTGAGTGGCTTTTGGGTCCATTGGAAATAGTAAGTTCTGAAAAGCAGACCATCTGCTTAGGCTACTATACACATTTACACAAAGAACAAAAATAAAAGAAGGTTCTACGTGAGCCACCTACACAGATCTGTCAACTGCAGCATCAGAGTGAACTCAGGGTGGTACACTGGGGACAAACGCAATGGTACGATGCCCCTGTGTCCCTGCTGGCTGACACCAGGGGACACCTGGGGCACGTGGGTGGGAAGGGGAAGCACACTCTGCCACAGTATCGCAGTCAGGCTCCTCCACTTGTGAGGGGACTCAGGGTACCAGGAAAGTCACCCCTATCCCAGGGGATGCACGCTTTACCAGAAGTGAACTAAACCACCATCTGTAACTTGATTTTGAATCACTTTCAGGGGAAAAACTCCTCTGGTGGGGCAACAGGGAAAGAAACAGATTAGTAAGGAGAGTGTGGTAACAACTGTAGACTCCATCAGTCATACAGGTAATCCCCAAACTATTCTTTCAGCTTTTCTCTATGTTTAATCGTTTTCTTGACTACAAGTTGTAGAGGAAAAAGCAAAGGCTCTGGACAAATTCTTGAATATACAAAATATAACATTCTCAGTGGTACATAATAAGTAATGTAAAAGTAATTAGTTATCTTAATGAGTAAACAAGTGATTCTTGGGTGAATGACTGTTGTGGGGAAGGCAACTTATTATAGGAAGATTATATACAGCATCTGCTTAAGAAAGATTCTTAAAAAAATGCTCTACACACTTCCGTAGTAAACACACCGAAACCTACTTTCATTATTTGGTGAGAGAAGTTTCTTCAGGTTCAGCATCTCCTCATGGAGTCCATTTAGAATGAAGCCTAAGTACTCTTCAGCATCCTCTTGTCGACCCTGAGAAGGATTGTGTTAATTTTAACAGATTACTCTCCAAGGCCTGCACAGAGTATACTATCAGCATATACAAACTAGCCTTCTCCTGAATGTTCAATAAGATCTAACATAAAGAGTTTTCCCAAAACCGTATGGATTTCTTCTTGACAATTAAGATGGTGAAGAAGAGGAGAGGGAGGGAGATTAAACATTTATCTCTAAGCAATAAAAAGGGTGTTTTGCTTTTTTCATTTTTGCTTTTCTATACTTCTGAAATTTCCTACAATAAATAGATACTACCTTCATAATAAGTTATTTTAAAAGTTGCTTTTTTATTAAAATGAAATAAAAACATGAACTCAATGTCTAGACCACCCCACTGCACAACCCCAGGGGTCACCATGCACACTGTAAGCTGTAAAATTAGCAGCCCTTGTATGTCTCCTTCCATTTTTGACAATGGGCAACCAAGGTAGAAAAGATGTTATATGTGAAAAACTACTCATTGAAAGACTCAGCTGCCTGTCTCACACATCAGTATAATCACTGGTAGATGAATCACACAAGACCGTCATACAGAGGCGTCATCTCAGAGGTGCCGTCTCACATGGTTTCGTCTGATTATGTAATGTATTATGATCGCTTCACACTTCACTCTTCGGAGCATAATCATGTGCATGTTTCAAGGATGTGCAAGCTCTTCTGCTTGCGGTCTCTGAGAAGATCTGCTTACTCTCGTGTAACTAAAGCTGTGGACGGGGGCTTCTGGTGTGTGTCTGTGGGAAACGGCAGAAGCTGGCACAGCCCAAGACACAGAGAAGAGCTAATAGTGCTGGGAAAGGGCTGCTCGCTGGGCTGGGCCTCAGCTGGCATCTGGGAACTTGGGTTTCGGGAGGGCTCCCACCATTCCAGGAACTAGGAAGGGAGCGTGCCCAAATTGCTCACAGTGTGGTTTCAGCTGAGTCCTGGCTTTCCTTCTGGGGGTCTGGAATTTCGGTCTGTGCGAGGCAGCCGGTGCCTATGTGACTGGCCCCTAACACAACGCCTGAACGCTGAGACTCCAAGGGGCATCCCGGGTGACCACATCCCACACGCTGTCCCAGTGTGGCGTGGCTACACCCGAACAGAAGTCTCAAGGGTTCCTACAGACACTGCCCGAGTCCTCAGGCTCTGCTGAACCCACTGAAGGACCAGCTCCAGAGTCCTGTGAGATGTTCCAGCTAAGCACCAACCCTGACGGGGGGTCACAGGGACCCCAACAAGCCAACAGCGATGTAACAGCTCCAGGATCGCAGCGCTGCTCAGCGACGGGAAGGCCCCGGCTTTACCTCTGCCCCCCAACCCGAGCCGGGGGCGTCCTATGGCTTCTAAAGCCATCTGGACACGCATCTACCGTAAGAGTTTGTCTTGCCTGTTTTCTTAAATTATCGATCTAACTCCCTTACTGGAGGATGAGCTCTTTGAGAGCAGAGGGCACACTGACTCCATGTGTGCCTTTCCAACACAGAAACATCCCTAAATTCTGAACTTAACACTCAAGGCTCTGCTGCGAGCACAGGAAGAGCCCCTGGTGGTATCCTGCTGGACTGCCCAGAGTATCCACTCTTCTTTCAAACCACGGGGTTTCAAACAGTATTACTTCACTCAGTTTTAACAGAATTCCCTTCACTGTTTCCTAAAGCATTTCCCTGACCATCATTTCATTGCTCATCTTAACTCATCACAAACTCTATCAGGGAGGAAAGAAATGCTCCAGTTCACTGTGCTATGGGTGCCCCGATTTCCTTTCAAGACCATGTGTCAGGGCCCTGGACAAGACCTCCATGGCCTTGAGCCCCACACCTTCAGAAGTACAGTGTACAATTAAAAACGTAGGTCAGAAAGTCACAGGCCCAGGAGCTGCTGCAGCAGGAGCATGAGGAAGACCGCAGCCCTCCCAAATGCCAGTGTGGCGCAGGGGCCCCGGCCCCACAGCGGCAAGGCAGTGTCCCTCAGAGGGCCAGAAGCTGGCTTGGCTGTCAGGCTCCACCACTTCCTAGCCAGGACCCTGGACAGTGACTTCACTTTCCTCAAATGTAACAAGCAAACAATTATCACACTAACTGCCTTCACAGAGGGAAGTAAGTTAATCTATGGAACAAACACACAGCAGCAGTGGTCACAGTAAACGATAAATGAGCTGTCTGACCCCCATGAATGTCATTCCATACTCTAACCCATCCTAGCAACTGCCTCCAGAGCAAGCCCAGATCCACTGAACCCCCACTTCATCGCACACTTGAACGCAGAGGGCAAGCAGCGAACACACAATGAGTATGGCACGAGCTTCACGCCCGCTATGGATCGTCAGCTCCCACCTTCTCAGACAGGCTCGACTTGATCACTGTCAAGAGTCTATAAATATACGTGGGTTCGAAGGCAGCTCCAGGGCGGATATCCCTCACGATTTTATCCCCAAGAGCTGCAACAGAAACAGGACACAGATTTTCACAACCCAACAAAGTCTTGAAATGACAAAAAGCATGATCACCAAAATTCCCCCCACTGCCACCCAAACTTAAGAAGAGCTTAGGTGTAGCAACCTGTGTATAAAAAGACTTTTTTTCCCCAGCAAGACTGAATTTCTCAGTCTCAGTCATCTGACTTCATAGCTCCCCAAATGTAATGGTATAAGAAGCCCCTGTTTCCACTTACCTTGTCTGGGTTTTGGAGGTACTGGCATATTAGTAAACTCATTCATTAGCCGAACACTAAACGGGGGGGAAAAATGTTTAGTATACTTTTTTTCAACGTCAACATCAATATCATAATTTATATTGTGTAAATAATGACAGTTTAGATATATAAAGCAAAAATAGAAGACATGAATGAATTTAGTCAGCACATTTTTCAAAAAAAGACATACTATCACTAAAGAGACCTGATGGCTAAGTAGAGTATTAGCTTGTATGAAGAGAGCAGACTTTAGGTAACCAATGCTGTAAAGGCTAGTGAGTTCTTAAATCTTTTTTAAGTGAAACAAATTACTAAACATTAAGATTTATTCAACTGACACTAAAGAACACAGATAAAACAATGTTACAATTACATTTCTGGTTAACTTCCATACAAAATCATGAACAGTAAATTAAAAAAAAAAAAAAAAAGAACAGGATTGATTTATAGGAAATCAAAAACTTTGCTATCTGAATCTAATTATCAGAGGAGGAAGCCCACTCCTTGACTCACTCTCAGCAGCTTACTTACAAGCTGTCTATCATGGGTGTGGACGTACAAGGCCTTTGCACTTTTGAATACAGAGGAATGAACTTCATCAGGTGATACATCGGCGGGCAAGCAACCAAGGCTTGCAGTGTCTACACAACAGCAGTAAGGAAGCGTAAAGGAAATGAAATTGATGCTCCAGAGTGTGCAAAGAGCATGTAAAACTAAATAAGCCAAGAACACTGAACAACTGAAATATGTAAACACAAAAGGAACCAAACCAAATAATCCCTGAGATAACTGCCTTGTGATATCCAAGGAATTTATAAACTAGATCTTGACTTAACCAAGATTAAGTCAATCAGCACAACATTTCCAGTTTAAGTGGTCACTCTACCCTACTATTCAGACCCCCCCACCCTTTTTTTTTTCAGGACCATTTTAGAGAACTAAACTTGCTTGATTTTGACAGTCATCATCTTTTTTGGGGGGGTGGGCAGTAAGGAATCAAAGTTTTGGATTCAAAACGTGGGGTGGACGCCCCACAGAAGCTGAACTAAGTCAAACGTGCCCCAGGAAGAGGATGCTGCAGAAAGCCAGCCTTGGGGACAGCATCTGAGAAGGATACAGCATTGATGTAGCACCAGTTTCCTTTGTTGATCAGCCCGCGGGGTTGCAATGACACCGGTTTATGAATCAAGGTGACATTCTCCAGTAACTCTGAAAGATGGGAGCACAGTGAAGGTGTTAACGGCGTCTCTGGAGCAATTCTCCTGCTCTGCTCTGGGAGCTGACTGCCCACTCCAGAGCACAGTCACACCCACAGGGAAGGCAGGCTCCGTCAAGGCTTTGTTCAGCTCATTATCGTGTAATTATTGAATGATTAAAATTTTCAAAGGTATTTGGCCCCCCTCCCCGAATACTGACATTTATTAACTAGGAAGCACAAGAACTGTTTTAATGAGAAACAGAAAAGGCTTAAAAAACAGTATTAACAGTATTAGGGAACAGACTTGGAGCTAGCTTTGTTATCCTCAGATTCATCTTTGACATCACTTTTCCCCAGACTTAAAATAGCAATAAAAGAATGTTTGATGCTTTCAATAGAAATGCTTTATAACAAGGTCCTCTGTGTCCCCTTACAAATCCTTTAACAGTGACAGCCACAGCTTTTCTCGGCAAGTGTGTTCCAGCTCACAGTGTTAACTCACTGTGCTTAATCCTCAGAGATCCCAGGGTAGCGCTACCATTCCCTTTCACCAAAAGGAAACTGGGGCTCCAGGTTAACTCGCGTGCCTGTGACCTCACAGGAGCCAGGAGGCGCAGTCAGTACCCAAAATTCATAACCTGTAGCCACACGACACTGCCTCCAGTGACTTATGAACGGTGTTAACAAGGGAGCACGAATTTGATATCGGCACCCACCCCAAGGCAACACTCAAAACAAAAGAAGCCTTTCTTTTCTAAACACACAGCTGCACTGGCAGGTCCCACACTTAAGCATTAAATGAAGAAATTAATTCGCAAGGTTCTAATGTCAAACACACCCACTTCCTCCCTCTCTCCTGTGAGGATAAAATGTCCTCTGTCCTCTAATTGAGGAAGCATAGAGAATAATTTTCCCATTTATTAAAAAGTGAAACATGACCAATTCAAAAGAGAGGCCATGGAATCTGTTCAGTTAAGATTAAGTTTGCCAAGGTCCTCTCCTCCCACTCCCGCTCTCCATATGGGGCACACAGTCATAAAACTCAAAACCAACTCCCAAACACAAGGACATCTGATAAATGCCATGTTGCTGCTGGATAAGCCTTGCCTGGGCACCAGGACCTGAAGGCCCAGAGACAACCGAGGGGTGGCCCTGCCGTGTCAGAGCCTGCAGACCAGGCGGGGAGGGACGACACAGTGTGGGCTCTGCTGGGGGGTGGGGGGCAGGGGAGGGGACGCGCCCCCCCGATCCAAGGACTGAAGAAACCAGGGGTGGCCAGGGCATGCAACAGCAAACAGCACCGGTAACTGAAAACGCCTCTAGTTGAGCGGGCTGCCTTGTGCCCAGAGGAGACATGCACGGAGACAAGCAGGCTCTCTGCTGGCTCTAGGGACCATGACGAGATGAGGGGCTCATTTCAGAGGCTCGAATAAGGGTGCCTGCATGACACCACTGAGCAGCACACTGACCCTCACAGACAGCCAGCGACCCATCTCCACTCACACACGCACACATGACCCTGCAGCTCAGGGCCATGCATCCTGAGAGCAATGGGTGGGGAATGGAGCCCCTGGACCACCTCCGTCCAAGTGACAGGCTGAGGAGAAACCATCACGATGATTGAGGACAGGGCAGCTGGACCCAGCAGCGGAGGCAGACGCAGGCTGCAGGGCCTCAGGAGGGGAAAGCGAGAGTGGAGGGCACTAGGGCAGGAAGCCTGACTGAGGAGGGAGACAAGAGGCATGTGACAGCAAATGGCACCAGAAGAGATCTCTCCAGCTGAGTGTGGTGTCTTCCACCAAGAGGAAACACACACAGGGACGGCAGGGGCTCAAGAGATCCCGGGATGGCAGGAGGGAGGGGAAGAGCAGACTCATCACGGTTTACGGTGGCCGGGGGGGACGAAATAGCAATATCAACTTCCTTGATGATGCTGGTAGCAAAGTGTCCCAAGGTGGGGGTGGGCTACGGGGGGAAGAGGCTTGACAGCATCAATTCCCATTCAACACAGATACTGAAGGAAACAGAAAGCAAAGGACCAGGGACATGCATGCAAGACCTTATCTGAAACTTCTCTTCCACACAACTGTTTTCTGGCCTCAAAAATACATTTACAGATGGTCAAAAGTGCTTTGGATGTGTATTTTGTCATGTTAAAAAAAAATCATTTATGACAAGGCAAACTCCACTCTCAAAGGGGAAGCAGGTGCAAAAAGTGTCAGGAACTAACTGCTCTAGGCTGGAAAACACCTCTCATGTTTTTCACTGAGCTACATGCCCAGAATAATCTGAACACCTGCAGGTGGAAACATCCCAGCCCTATGGAATCTGTGAACACAGCCAATTTAAAATTGACTACTAGCTGATTCCTTTCCAACATTTATCTGGACAATGGAGTGTGCTGATTGGACAGAACCTTTAGTTCTACATCAAACCTTCCCCTGAACCAATCCAAGGGTTGCTTACTTTAAGGAGCAGGCAGGTTAAAAAAAAAAAAAACAGAAAAAAAAGTTTCACTCTTTCTTCCCCAATGCTAAGTCTCTTAGCATCACCTAGTGGTTTGTTCAGTAACTGCAGGTTAATAGAACTTCCTAAGGGGTCGCAGTCAGACGCAACTACTTGACTCAACAACAGAACTTCCAAGCAGACACACATGGCTCCATTAGGTCTCCTCGCCTCCTTCCCCCTGCTTCTCTCTCTGCTAAGAGCCTCCAGCTGTTCCTCTTCTATCGTGTTCCTTGGTGAGCCCTCGAGGCAAGGCCAACCGTGACTCACTGACCTAGACCATGGATAGCACAAAGTGAGTGTTCACCAGCCACATGGGATGAAGTAAACTGGAGACTAATAGCTCTGGATTATGGCAAATGACTCCACACAAGTTTGTGTGAACGACCTGTGGAGTTGAAGTGAAAAGTGTTAGTCACTCAGTCATGCCTGACTCTTTGTGACCCCCCTGGACTGTAGCCCACCAGACTCTTCTGATCATTTTCCAGGTAAAAACGGTGGAGTGGGTTGCCATTTCCACCTCCAGGGGATCTTCCCAATCCAGGGATCAAACCCATGTCTCCTATGGCTCCTGCAACTACAGGTAGATNGACTCTTTGTGACCCCCCTGGACTGTAGCCCACCAGACTCTTCTGATCATTTTCCAGGTAAAAACGGTGGAGTGGGTTGCCATTTCCACCTCCAGGGGATCTTCCCAATCCAGGGATCAAACCCATGTCTCCTATGGCTCCTGCAACTACAGGTAGATTTCTTTACCACTGAGCTACCTGGGAAGCCTTGAAACCCTGCAGGAATGGGAATTCCAACAGAGAAGTGGACTAAGGGCAAAAGTCCAGGAAGACAAGCCAGGAAACAAGGGTCTGCCACCCGATTCCACCACTTCATTTACCCTGTAACCTGGGGCAGACAGTGCAGCCTCTGCAGGGAAATGGGGAGGGTCTGGATGGTGTCTCACACGGTCAGTTCCTCATAGAGGGTCCTTTAACCCTGCTCAGAAAATAAAAAGCTGAAACAAGTGAGGGAGAAGGAAGAGGACTAAAGGACGGAAGTCTGAGAGGACCAACACTTTTCAGTTCTTCAAATGGAAATATTTGCTTCAATTCCTTAAAGTTAAGTTTTGAATACTTTGTTTGTACATTAACAAAGTCACATTTTGAAAGGAAAGAAAGGTTGCAGAAAAAATTAAGATTAAATATCTTACTGTCTGAGATTTTCCTCTTAATGTTCAGTTTTATAACACACTGTGCAATGAGTGTTTCTCCCCCGGAACAACTTCAATGGCTACACACTGATCCAGATGCTAACACCTGACAGAGCCCGCCGTGTGCTGCTCCTCTCCTCCGGCCCAAACAGCCCAGGAGCAAAGGCAAGGCTAATCCTAACAGTCACCATCCTGTTTAGTGAATCCTCCTAAAATGAACGAATGTTACTGCTCTAATTCAGAAGTCAATATTCACGATCTACAGACAAGCCAGTATGAATATCACTTTCAATTTTTTGGTATAACCACTATTTAATTAAGTTCCTTTTATCAACATCACCGTTTCCATTTACTATTTTGCTAAAGTCCAATAAGGACTGTAATTATGGAGGTCAAAAAAATCAAAACCATGAAGGGCACCCAAAGAGGAGAGGGAGAGCAGGGTATTTCCTGGGGTTGAAACTTTAAATCTGACTTATGGTCCCAAGTCATCACTGCTGGTTATCTATTTTACCTTCTTTCAGGGCAAAATTATCAGAAGTTGACTATAGTAACAAGTTTCCCCTGAAAAGCCTTCTCTTCAATCCATCGTTGTTGGTGTAATTTACTACTTGGATCTGTTTAGACAGTAACTTTAGGAGGGTGCTCTCTTCAAGCCATCTTTTCCACAGGAGTTGGCAGGTCTGCGGAGGAATGGTGTTACAGGAATGGCATAAAATGCCAGCACTGACTTCATACCACACAGAAGATACAAAATTGAAACCGTTATTTTTGCCTCTATAATAGCTCAAACATTAAATGGCTGAATTTAAAGTTCAACTTTATGAAATCTGCTGACAGGCAAAAACACTGAGTGGTTGCCTTTCTTATAATTCAAGACATATATAGTAAACCACATACCTTACCACAAATCACTCAAATGAAATGATTTATAAACTCAATGGCAATACTAACACTGTCAAATGTATAAGTTCATAAGCCATGATTATTCCTACATATTTTATGCATCAAATTTTGCTTTCCTAAAGTCAGCACCTAGAGGTCATATTACCATTTAAAAACCCATGAAAATGCAAGGCACAGAACTTTCACTGATTCTGAAGGCTCAACAGCTGGCTTGCCATTGACATTCTGCTGCTGCTGACTTGCCTTTCTGTCATCTTCCTAACTGTTCAGAACATTCTCCAAGTGTTTTCTTCCTCACTGCATCACTGTGGAAGAACACACACTGTCCTGGTTATCTAAGCAGGTGGAGGTCAGTGAAGTGACCAGAATGTGCCATTACCCACTGGCGACAAATCAACTTACATTTTCTCAGAGTGGGAAAGGGAGTCCCATATAGGGAGGTCTATAAAGGATACAGAACAGAAATACCTGCAAGGACATACACCTGTCAAGTCAGATGTGAACTGAACTCTCAACCCATGTGAGTGTGCACACAGGTGGTGGACCTCCTCCACTCAGGGCCTGTGCATGGTCACTGCCTGGACTACTTGGGAGAATTTGAAGAGAATTAAAAACATTGGAGAAATTATTTCCCAAGGACAGGAGAAATATAGATATGATTTATTAACCACCAAAGCAAAGCTCAATTGGGGTATATTGTTTAAAAAAAATACAGATCCAGGAATTCATTTTTCTGAACAGATCCAATTTGTAGTGATTTTATTGATCTCTCCAGCGACAATTTTTTAGGTCCAAAACAGTGTAAAATCATCTATTAAGTGTTTTACTAAAATTCATAATAAATGGCATGACTAGAGCCTCAATCAGAGAAGGCAATGGCACCCCACTCCAGTACTCTTGCCTGGAAAATTCCATGGACAGAGGAGCCTGGTAGGCTGCAGTCCATGGGGTCACGAAGAGTCGGACACGGCTGAGCAACTTCACTTTCATGCATTGGAGAAAGAAATGGCAACCTACTCCAGTGTTCTTGCCTGGAGAATCCCAGGGACGGCGGAGCCTGATGGACTGCTATCTATGGGGTCGCTCAGAGTCGGACACGACTGAAGCGACTTAGCAGCAGAGCCTCAATACCCCGCAGAACAGAATATTTTTCAACGGTCTAAGACCTCAGTTTATATAGTTCTCTGAGACTAGAATTCTTGCTCCTGTCTAGGTATTTGGCCTGGTCTCGCTCCTTGCCACCATTATTTACACACCTTTAAAACAGAATACACTGGTGCATAGTTTTGAAAGCAAAACATAAAGAACAAAATAACTGTGTGTGTGATCTGAAAGCATTTGATATAATTCAGGTTTGGGAGAGTACAAGTGATCCCCAGTAAAAGCCCAGTAAGATTTTAATGTTCATCACTCACCAGAGTATGCTCCATTCCAGGCTCTGGAGGGAGCACCAGCTGAGGCTGTCCCCCTTGCTTGTATCTGTCACACTTACTCTCAGCATGGGTGTGTGCCTCAGGTTTTGCACTTAGTTTCAATACAAGCTATAAGAATTAAGCTTGTCACGTTCGTTTTGCTCATCTCCTGGCTCAGTTATTCCTACTGAAAAATGGCATATACTCCCTCTCAGACTGACATAAACCACCTTCTGAAACACGGAAGCCTCCCCAAGCCTCTGCAGGCCTCCTGTGCAGGTCCATGCTTCCTACCACGTTGGGGAAGTGCTTTTCCCCTCCGTCTCCTGCTTAAATTAAGAGTTCACACTTAAGAAAAACGGTGAATGGAACAAAATGTTGACAAATGACACCATGAAGATGGTCTTGCCACCAAAGAACGTAAAAGCAGAATGCAATGCAGTAAAGGATAAACAGACCGTAGAGTAACTGAAATCTGGCTATATTTCACTCCAAAATGCTGTGTATGACTATTATTTTCTGTTTACAGTTGATCTGAGTTACATTTCATTTGTGGTTATACAAAACTACTCAGCATCCATCAAGCACAGACATAATGACAAGGCAGACAGAGGATCCAGAAATGCGGACACCCAAAATAAATGACCCTCGGGTCGAAAATTGGCCTGTGGATACTGATATCCTTCTAAGAACTCAAAGAGAATAAACATTCAAACTGCTGTTCCCTCCTGTTTCTTTCCCAAATTTAATAAAATGATACTCATAAAAATTATTCTCTTAGAACTGCTTAGACATTAATGCAAGTCAAATTCTATGACAGCCAACATCAACAGATCTTTTAATGGAGCTAGAATTTCACACAGTTAAATGCTGCTTAAAGTAAGTGGGCCTACCATTAAAGCTATGTCTGTGGTAGTGATCTGACCTACAACCACTTCAATATGCCTTTTCATTTTTATCAGGTAAACCTCTCAGGAGGGGAATATGACAAAAGGGGGAAAAATTCTAAACAATCTACTTTACCTAAGCTCAGTGTGATTCCAACAGTTACTCAGTGTGACGATCACTGCATTATTTTTCAAGAAATACTGAAAAGTGTTAGCAACTACATTCTGTATTTCTAAGGTTCAAAAACCAGGCTCAAAAGAATGAAACGTTTTAAAAGACTCTATACTTTTGCTCAGATAATGCAAACATTTTTATAACTGACTTAATCAAAAACAGGGTTAAAAAAATATATCTTGGGGGACCATCAATTCAAAAATGATTACACTGTAGCAATACTCTGTTGCTGCTGCTAAGTCACTTCAGTCATGTCCGACTCTGTGCGACCCCACAGACGGCAGCCCACCGGGCTCCTCCGTCCATGGGATTTTCCAGGCAAGAGTACTAGAGTGGGGTGCCACTGCCTTCTCTGGTAGCAATACTCTGCACGAACACAAATAACTCACAGCCCCCAGTGTTGCTCTATTTTATTTCTCTTTTTGCATCGCTTGCAGGATATTAAGTTTCCCAACCAGGACTTGAAACTAGGCTCTGGCCCAGTGAAAGTGCTAACCACCGGACCACCAGGGAATTTCCTCACAATGTTCGAGAGAGTGGTTTACCATCAGATTTTAGCAAGTCAACTAGATCTTAACATACACAGCAAACTATGTATCAAACCACATTTAAATTTATTTGACTAGAATGCTTTAAAACATTTAAAATGAATCTTTTCTTTCTTCTTTTAAATAGATTGAGGAAATTTCCCAGGTATGGAGGTTTTCTTTGTGAAGTGGGCTTCCCCGTGGCTGGGCAATAAAGCATCTGCCTGCAATGCAGGAGACTATCTACAATGCAGGACTCCCTCGTTGGATCCTTGGGTTGGGAAGGTCCGCTGGAGAAGGAAATAGCAACCAACTTCAGTATTCTTGTCTGGGAAATCCCATGGACAGAAGAGCCTAGCGGGCTATGGTCTATGGGGTCACAAAAGAGTCGGACACAACTTGGTAACTAAACCACCATCACCCTTTGTGAAGCAATTTTAGGAATACAAACATAATAACAATGCCTTCTGACTTTAAGGGCTTCCCTGGTGGCTCAGCTGGTAAAGAATCCGCCTGCAATGTGGGAGACCTGGGTTCAATCCACGGGTTGGGAACATCTTTTGGAGAAGGGAATGACTATCCACTCCAGTATTCTGGCCTAGAGAATTCCATGGACCGGATAGTCCATGGGGTCACAAAGAGTCGGACCCAACTGAAAGACTTTCACTTTCACTCTGACTTTAAACTTATAGAATGTCCTCTTTTAAAAGCATCAGACCACACGCATCTCCCACTACAGGTTAACAATGACGTTTAACTTAATGATCTACACAAAGGCTGTTACTGTTCCCCCCTGACTCTTACAGCTTTCCCTTGCAATGAACACATTTTAAAAAGTTACAATAAAAAATTCACCCAAATAACCTAAAAGTTACTTGTTTTAAAAGTCCAAAAAGCTGATGCATCTATCAATTAACTTCTCATTTTAAGAGAAATCCAACACCTAGATTACTCAAAATATATTTTGTCTAAGGAATAAAATACTCATTTAAAAACTTTTTCAAGTGCTGCTTGCTGTCATCTTACTATCAACAGAAGGATGTGCTTNGCTGATGCATCTATCAATTAACTTCTCATTTTAAGAGAAATCCAACACCTAGATTACTCAAAATATATTTTGTCTAAGGAATAAAATACTCATTTAAAAACTTTTTCAAGTGCTGCTTGCTGTCATCTTACTATCAACAGAAGGATGTGCTTTATCTTTGCTGCAATCCTGGCCATTCGTAAGAGAACATACAGTTTGCATCTCGTTACTGCCTTCACCCTCATCATTTGGTGCCAAATGCTGTCAGGTATGCCAAAATGTCAAACCAGCAAACATTAAAGCCTAAATAAAGATAGTTCAGAACTTCCCTGGTGATCCAGTGGTTAAGAATCTGCCTGCCAATGCCGAGGACACGGGTTTAATACCCAATCCAGGAAGGTTCCACATACCTCGGGGCAACTAAGTTCATACATCACAACTACTAAAACAAACGAAGGAAGAAAGTGAAGTCGCACAGTTATGTCCAACTGTGTGACCCCATGGACTATAGCCTACCAGGCTCCTCATCCATGGAATTTTCCAGGCAAGAGTACTGGGGCAGGTTGCCATTTCCTTCTCCAGGGGATCACCCTAAACCAGAGATCGAACCTGGCTCTCCCTCACTGCAGGCAGACACTTCACTGTCTGAGCCACCAGGCCCTCACTTAAGAGCCTGTGCTCTGCAACAAGAAGCCACCAAAATAAGCAGCATAGTCACCATGTTTAGACAGCAGCCCCTGCTCATGGCAACTAGAATCTCAGGCAGCAACTAACACCTGGTGCAGCCAATAAACTTAAAAAAAAAAAAAAAAGACAGTTCATTTTAACTGGGCCAATGGAGTAAGAACCTAAAGTACTGGCTACTGGTAAACTCCTTGGATAATGAATCCTGAAGAACAGTCCCAGCTTCCTAGGCACGTGTAAAAACATACGTGCTTCTGCTTCTGACTTCCCACCTTAACTTTAGAAACACAAGCCATGAGGCTTTACAGTTTTATTGTGAACTGGCCCTACTTTTTGAGCCTTAGCATATCAAATGAAACATTCAGGCCAAACTGTTGCAGCTTTTCTTTTCCAGTCAGGAGTTGACCTTGGTGTGCTAAAACTGAATAAAATCCATTTACTCAATCCAAAATAGGCATTAAAAAAAAAAACAACAACAACAGTACTTTCTTATATCCTAAGAAATAACTCCAAAGTGAGTGGAATCCTCAGGGATTACGACCCCAAGGTCATAATCACTGGAACACAGACAGGACTACCCATTAGTCACACAAGGGAGCACAACTACTCAGTCAGAAGGCAAGACATGGAAATGTAATCTGTCAAATGATTGATAATGGACATGGATTTTCCACTTAATGTAAAAGTAAGATATCCCTCCCCACCCGATTCTGCTCATATGTCATTTCACGTTTAGTGACACATAAGGCACAGGTATTGTTCAGAAATTTGTCTGAACACATAGGTAATCTGCTATCACTCTGGATAACAACAGTGCAGACTGTCTGCTCCCATCTTGGCCTCAGACTTGTATCTTTTGAACTATACCTGCAATCTTTATGGCTACAGGATCCTCTGAAACTGGAACCAGCCCTTCCTTGACTTCCGCCTGCTTTTCAGAGACCAGGGGAGACGTGGCGGGAGGGGAATACTTAGTTTCCACAGAAACCACAGGCGAGGAAGAGGAAGAGGGCTTAGAATCATGAAAAAGACTGGCCCACGACTTGGCGGGCTGACTGGCGGGCACAGTGCCCGCTGCGGAGGCCGGGGCATCCGCAGGAGGTGGGGCGCTCTCGGCCTTGGCAGGGTCCGAGTCCGAGCTCTCCACGGTGTGCAACTCCACCCCGTTGGCAGCTGTGCCCTCACCCAAGGATTCAAGTATTTGTCCGTTAGTGACTCCAAGGTTCTCAGTAGTATCAGTCCCCACGGAGGGCTGAGCCACAGCTGTCCTCAACAGGGTGTCCCTGCTAGCCTCGGCAGGGAGGCAGGAGGCCTCTGAGTCGGCCCCAGGGCAGCCCTCAGGCTGCCCTGCAGTCCTGGCCCCACCGTCCAGGGCTCCAAGGAAAGCCCCAGCAGGCCCAGCATCGCTGACAAACTCTGTGGCATCCTGAGGGCTGCCCCAAGTCCGAGGGGTCCCAGCCGTGGGTACATCCCCCATCAAGTCCACGTCCTCGGCGCCTACACTGTTGGGGACTGCTGGGCTGGCGTGGCCATTGACCAGGGCTTCCGCCGAAGGTCCACCCTCACCACCGTCTTTCAAGTAACTGTAATATCCAGGGGGACGTTTTTTCTTCTTTTTACGCTCCCTTTGTCCAAGACCACCCGAAACACCATCATTCTCTAAAGCTTCCGCCTCCGCATGAGAGCCGCCATCCAGGGCAAGGGCAGGGCCCGGGTACTGGCAGTTGGCAGAGCTGTAGTTCACTTCTTTATCAATGTCATCAGGGAGCTTTTTGGAAGTTGTGCAGCTAAGGATAAATTCAGGGGCCTGAGGATTCAATGTGCTTGAAATACTGTAGTTGGGAGTTCTCGGCAAAGTGTCACTCGATTCAATTACTTCATTAACACCAAATTCAATTCTCTGATAGTCGTGTCCTGTTTAGAAAAAAAATGATCAGTAAATATCCTAGTTTACTAGGATCACTAGTTAAGAACACAGCTATACAACTTATAAACATCTCAGTAATTATTTCTTTTTGAAACTGAAACCTTAAAGTCTTGCAGTAATTAACAAAGCTAAAACATTTAATATCTGTGCTAAATAAGTAATTTGCTGAAATAAATAATAACCACAAAATTATATTTAATTTGGAGATATGAAATACGGAAGCTGGTATCCATTTTCCGCTCATGGTAGTTAAGGTAGAAATTAAAATGAAACTTTGAATAGGAAACAAATGCTATTCTGCCTGTCTGAACAGGTCTCTGAATGCAATCTGATTTTATTAGTTTATTTTATACCTACGACTAGGGCATATATATTTTGGAAAATTTAATTTTTAAAAATCAACATGACCAACTTGGGGACTTGAAAACCACTGCATGCTCGCGCTCTCTCTCCATATATATTATATATATATGGTTTCTCTAATTTGTCCAATTTAATAATTCAAAAAGTATGAATTATACAAAAGCACTCTTTCAAATTATCCACTTCCCAGACTCTTCTATTAACAACCTTAACTGAAGGCCCAAAATGGCCTTTCATGAGTGCCTGTGACTTAATTAATTCATATTGGATTAACCCCATGGGTAAGGAAGGTGCTTCCAAAAATCCCAAAAGATAAAGTTAGGACTGCAAACTTTTAAAAATCTCCTTGAAATCCTTTTATACCTCTTCCCCACTGACAACAATCTACATATTCTATCCATTTAGGATGGAATTTTTTTCACAGATCACATCTCAAAAATTAGGGTGAGTTTCAGAATCAACTGAGTTTGTCAACAGAAACTAAACACCAGTGTCATCTTATATCTGATGAAATAGTTACACATTTTGAAGTTAGGAAAGGATATGTGTTTTTTAATTTATTTTTCATGCATTACTGAAGATTTCTCAAGTCTAGTACAAAAGGCCCACTTTTTCTCAAGGCGTTTATTTCAAGAAAAAAAAAATCACAGTACCAAAATAATCATATTCTACTCAGAAAATTGAATATATTTTACTTTGGAAGTATTTTTAGAGGAGAAAAAACAGCCCCAAAGAGGGGCCAGGGCCCTAAATAGTTTTCTCATTCTCCATTTGGTTTGATATCACACACCCTTGGAGTGGGGAGAATACAACAGCCCAACAGCAAAACATTCCTGAAAAAAGAACATGATGATGGTTACAGCTAACCATCTATAGAGATCCCGAGAGGACAATTTCAATCCTCTGGCCCCTGAGCACTAATTCGTGGTTTCCTTATTTTGAAAACAATCACCAAAGGAAATATGTTTCTCCATTATCCCTAAAAGTGAACTGTCCAGTTTGCTTCCAGGGAGCTCCATCCAGCGAGGCTGCGAGGATGCAGAGCTGCTCTGTGGATGAAGACGGATGTCACTGGAGCAGGGCGGCCGGCGTTCAGAGACTGGGACGTGCACCGGGAGTCACAGTGAAGTTAGTATGTGCTGTACCATGCGGCCTATGCAGAGTTTGGTTATTCCCAACAGACACAGTGTGTTCCACACGGTAATCATTAATGTTATCGTAACATACAACACTCCAGAATGTGATATGATATTAATGGGACCATTCTGATATGCTACAGTTGTTACCAAAACATTTATCAGACTATGGACAGTCTGACCACGTCCTTGGGAGGCTGAGTCCTGCCCAGAACAGTTCGGTTCCTGTTCTTATGCAGGAACACGGGTTGTGGACATACCATGCACTGCACTCCAGGGCAGAGAAGTCAGGATAGGCCCAACCTGTCAGGCTGGAAAAGTGGTGGAAGGCCTGCAAGCTCATGAGCACCTGGATCACCAGGCAGGGGAATTGTTGGGGGAAGGAAAATTAGCTCAAGCCAACAATCACACCCTAAAAGTCACACAGCACTCTCATAGCCTGGGCACTGCAGCACTCACAGTACAGTAGCCTGGGGTGCCCGGATGGGGTCCTGAAGTCTGAAATGCTCAGAGGCACCCAGGAGATGCTCATGCCCACATCTGTCTGAGAACCACTGCTTAAGTGGCTTCCTCAGCTGACTTCTCCAATCAGTTCATAGTAAGTCAAGTCAATAATCATGGAGCTCTCAGTCATGTGCAGAGTGTTTATTATCAAGGGCGAAGGGTACAGAGATTAGTAAGGCAAGGTCCCTGCCTCAGGGGATTACATCTACAGAGAGACAGACATCAAAGATGGAAATGATGGAAGCAAAGAGTGGGTGAGATTAAAGCCTTACAGCTTTACAAGAATTTGTTGTATGATTCAGGAAGTTTAAACTGGGGCCCTGTGACAACCTTTTAGAGGGGTGGGATGGGGTGAGAGGTAGGAGGGAGGTTCGTGTTGATATATGGCAGAAACCAACACAATACTGTAATTATTCTTTAAATAAAAATAAATACATTTAAAAAATAGAATGCGCCTCAACACACTCACAAAGAGATCTATTTGGATTAGAAACTACAAAGAGGTCAGAGGAGCTGGCAGGATAACCGGATGGGGGAGGGGACGGGAGGGGAGGAGGGACAAGGCTACTTCCTGCTTTGGGGACTAACTTAAAAAGGCCACATTAGGAGCCCCCACCTAGAGTGTGCAGAGCCGGCTGTGGTGGGAAGTGCCAGAACAAATTACTCTAAAGCGCTCATCCAAAACCATCCTGAGGGTTTACAACACTGCAGACACTGTACTGTGCAGCTTCTGCACACAGAAACGGATGAGCTGCGGTCTCTGCCGCCCACAGCTGAACTCTGCCTAAACAGGGAGGCAGATTCACTGGATACCGGACAGTGAGCTGGCACTGTAGGAGAAATAAAAATAACAGGAGAGGACAGAAGAGGCCTTGAGGAACAGGGGCCTTTAAGCTGGCATCTCTCATGTGAGCAGCTGTGTTTTTGGCATATTAAAAGATGGACTTGAGAGGAGAGAGGGGAGAATGGAGAAAAAAAGCCAAGCAGCATAACTGAGCAGGGATGCCAGCATGGAGGGGTTGGGGGATGTGGTGAGAGCCAGGAGGAGGGAGTGGAGCAGAGGGGAGAGGTGCTGCAACACTGGGGGTCTGAGGGAGGCGGAGCCTTCATCTGCAGCCGAAGCCCCTGGGAGGGTGGTAAGGCACGACTTGGACCAGGGCTCTGACACCAGGGAAAATGGCGAGACACCTGGAGCCCGAGCAAACACTGGCAGCAGAGCGGCTAGGTGCCAAGTACTGGAAGTCAGGGAGCACCTCAACCTGCAGACGACAAGGGGGCTCCAGAGGCTGGGAGGCCCAGCAAGGGTGTCTGGGTCTTTCTGACATCTCTTATTTTATCCTCATCCTAAGTCACCATTAGAACTGTTCTCTACCTTATGTTTCTTATAAAGCTGCTAATAATTTTAGATAAAATCATTTTCTCATTTGTCTGCAGATAAAAAGTTTACATGGTCTCTGCAAGGTTTATGTTTAAATCTGAATTATAATAAAACCTTTTCTGACAATGCTATAGAAACAGGGAGCCAAATCACTGCTCTCAAAGAAAAGATACAGCTTCCAGCTTCTCCAAGGCCAGTGAGGACCTAGAGCATGATGCAAACTGAAAAGCGGTCTAGACAGGTTTGACACGTGCAATGGCAGCCAGCAAGATGAGAGGACCCTACTGTTGGTGACACTGTAACATATATGAGAGGGCTGCAACTCAGTAAGCATCACCTCCAGTGATCAGCTCAGTGTCTGGGACAGAAACAGCCAGCTACTCAGTCATAACAGGACAGGAGGTGAAGAGGTCACCTGAATTCCCAAGAGCCTTCATGACAGGCATGGACATAACCACAAACTCAGGACAAGAGCAACGAGCTGCCACTGAGCTGGGTGGAAAGCACGTACTCAAGAGACTTGCCAGCTCTGGGCCCAACAGCCAGTGCACTCAACAGAGAGCCCACTCCAGAACCCGCACAGAGAGCCTTGGCTGTGAAGAGTACACCTGTGCCAGAGGATCCTTACGAAACAAACAGTAATGAGCAATTATTTCCAAAACTCACCTTGGAGGTCTGACACTCTGAAGCACAGAATAAACTTTAATTCATTAGCCAAAGTGGTTTGGTGATTAAAGCTACTGGAGTTTACAACAAAAACATCAAGCAGAAAGGGAAAGGAAGGAAGCCTGCACCCAGGGCGCATGCTTACCATCGGGAAGGTCACCAGCAGCCTGTGCGCCACACAGAACTGTCCCGCCGTACGGAGGAAGCTGCCCAGGGAAGTGAAAACAGAGTTTAACTCAAAAAACTGTTAAAGTTCAACACATGCTATTTCATTAAAGCAACCCTCATTAAAAGGCTATTTATCCATGCAACTTCTCATAAAACTATTTTTAACAAAATAACACAGATGGGGAGACAGTAAGATTAAACATCTTCATTTTAAAACACCATGAGAAAGCTTTCCAATACTGATTGCTATTAAACAGATTCAAAAATGAGGTGAAAAATTAAAAATGGGCTCCAATGGACATGTCAATCAGCTACAAAAGGCTCACGACACACCCTCTGTTTCAGGTGTTGCAGCTGCTGCTGCTAAGTTACTTCAGTTGTGTCCGACTCTGTGTGACCCCATAGACTGCAGCCCACTAGACTCCCCCGTCCCTGGAATTCTCCAGGCAAGAACACTGGAGTGGGTTGCCATTTCCTTCTCCAATGCATGAAAGTGAAAGGGAAGTCGCTTAATCGTATCTGACTCTTCGTGACCCCATGGACCACAGCCTACCAGGCTCCTCTGTCCATAGGATTTTTCAGGCAAGAGTACTGGAGTGGAGTGCCATCGCCTTCTCCCAGGAGTTGCAGAGTGCACATCAAATACTATAAATGCTTGTCTTTGTCCACTGACCAGTACAGAGTCTTCGTGACCATCTGCACACGTTGCTCACCATCACTACAAGTCCACTCAGCCACAGGCAGGAACCAAGCCTGGGGACAGTGAACGAAGCAGCTGGGAAAGAAAAGCCTGAGAATCACAGCTCTCTTTTAACAGGGTGCCTTAAATAACTGGATTAACAGCTGGCAACCACATTCCTTGTTTGGAAGAGAGACAGCAAAATGGCCAGTGCCTGGGCTCTCTGCAAAATGCAGGAAGGTATCGTGAATATGCCAATTTCTTTCCCTCCTAGCTATTCCATAATACTTAGGAACTGGAATGTTTCAAATGGCTATGTTTGAAATGAGACAGTTTAGAATGGAAACGGGTAAGGTAAGTGGACAGATAATTGTTATCTGAAACAGGAAGCAAAGAACAAAAGGATTACAGCCTAACACGGCTTCTACCACAGCACTTCTCAAAGCCTGCACACTACAACACAAACAGTGCAATAGCCTGGGGTGCCTGCATGGGGCCCTGGTTTGGCATGTTCAGAGGCACCCAGGAGACTCTCATGCCCACAACTGTCTCAGAACTACTACTTCAGCTACTAACTCTTAATAATTCTTAACTCTTAGTGAGTTAACTCCTATTAACTCTTAGTGAGTCAATGCAACAGTCTCAGAGATAAAAGCTTATCACTTCAAGCACTCTCCAGAGAGAATTAATGACAAGAAGCTAAGAAACCAACTGTTAGTTGCTCAGTCGTGTCCCACTCTTAGTGACCCCATGAATGGTAGCCAGCTGGGCTCCTCTGTCTATGGGGATTCTCCAGGCAAGAATATTGGAGTAGGTAGCCATTTCCTTCTCCAGAGGATCTTCCCGACCAGGGGATCGAACCCCAATCTCCTGCATCACCACCAGATTCTTCAAGGTCTGAGCCGCCAGAGAAGCCCAAGAAAACAAAAGGAACTGACCACTTTCTAGACTTGAGAGCAGTGCATATTTCCACCACACAGGGGCACTCCAGCATTCATCATGGCAAAGCACTGTGTGCCCAGGTGGGTTGCATTTGATCCTGAAGTGCAAGACCATTCCACACACAACTCCAACGCTCCCATTTGGTGCCCCAGCCTTTATCACTGGTGTGGACACACGGAGCAAAACAGTGGGTCTGGGGAAGCCACAAGTCAGGACGGCGTCCCTCTGCAGTCACAGAAGACAGCAAACTCCCAGACACAGCCTTTACTCCACTGCTGACACTAGGGTGCCCCTTGGTGATGAAATCTAACTTGCAAGGCACTCAAAGTCTTGTTTTTTGAAATTACACTGTACTTAAAATCTAGGGAGTAGGAGAGCCAGGATGTGAAAACAGAGCCCCTGGCATGCCCCAGGGCAATACTGCTGTTTTCTGTTGCCGAGTCGCTTCAGTTGTGTCAGTTGCACTTCAGTTCTGTGCAACCCCAGGGACGGCAGCCCACCAGGCTCCCCCGTCCCTAGGATTCTCCAGGCAAGAACACTGGAGTGGGTTGCCATTTCCTTCTCCAAGTTTTCTTTCTCCAAAGCTGTTTTCTGTTAAGTGTGTTTAAAACACTTACTTTGGTTTCCTAACCTGGTAAAAGCATAACTGGGAATTACTAGACTGCCAGAATGAGTTCAGGCACAGAAAACGTGTGTATTTTTTTTTTTACTCCATACACTGCATATGGTGCCTGTAATGCAGCAAACCTCCATCACGTCTAAGAAACCCCTTTGTGGTAACTCGGTATAATAAAAATGCCGCAGAATAAAACTGCAAGAATTGCTCAAAGTTCTCTCTTTAACTATATAGTTACTTATAAGAACAGAGAATTTTCTAAGCAAAAATATATAATCTCACACACAAAAGGAAACTGAGCAATAGAAAAGGCTGAAATTTATTTGTATTAGAAACAAAACCAAACCAACTTACTC
Organism: Neotragus moschatus; assembly: GCA_006410615.1. Taxonomy (NCBI): domain Eukaryota; kingdom Metazoa; phylum Chordata; class Mammalia; order Artiodactyla; family Bovidae; genus Neotragus; species Neotragus moschatus. The sequence goes on along the minus strand of SJYA01002434.1, from coordinate 2,079,490 downwards.
TGAAAATAGTGCTACCATATTGTGAAGTCAATACTCAGGACTTTATAATAAGACGGTAGTATTTTAAAATCTTTTTGCTACTGCTATGGGGTGAGGGGTTAGATCCCCACCACCCACACCTATACACACACACTCAACACCATAATCTCAAGTTTTGTTACATACCAAAGTAAAAACAAAAACTTTTAAAATGTCTTTATGACCTCAGGGCAGGAAAAAATTTCTTACAAAATATTTTAAAAATCCACAAAACATGAGGAAAAAAAATACAAGACATTAAAACTTTAAAATGTACTCCCAAAGATGATTAACTCTATAAAACAATAAGAAAAAGATAAGCCATTTGATAAAAATATGGATAGAAGATACAGAAACAGAAATCTACACTGCCAATGGTCATATGAAAGTAATGTAATGGTGCTCAAATGTTTGTAATCTGGGAGATTTAAATTAAAACGACAAAAATCCACTTACTCCATCAGATTAACAAAAATTTTAAGTATGTCTATAGTGAGAATGGAGCTTTCCAGGAGACACTAGTGGTAAAGAATCCAAGTGTCAATACAAGAGACGTGGGTTTGATCCCTGGGTTGAGAAGATTCCCTGGAGAAGGAAATGGCAGCCCACTCTAGTATTCTTGCCTGGGAGAGCCTATGGACAGAGGAGCCTAACAGTCCATGGGGTCAAAAAGAAACCTGGGTGCAATTGGAATATCTGAACACAGCATACTGGGAATTATCAAAAATTTTTCTTTTTAATGGGATCTAAAAGATCCATATAGTTATGGCTATGATCTTCCCAGCGGTCATGAAGAGTTGTGAGAGCTGGACCATAGAGAAGGCAGAACACCAAAGAACTGATGCCTTCAAACTGTGGTGCTGGAGAAGAGAAGATCCTGAAAGTCCCTTGGACAGCAAGAAGATCAAACCAGTTAATCCTAAGGAAAATCAACCCTGAATACTGGTTGGAAGGACTGATACTGAAGCTGAAGCTCCAGTATTTTGGTCGTCTGATGAAAACAGCTGATTCATTAGAAAAGTAGAAAAGTCCCTAATGCTGGGAAAGATCAAGGGCAGAAGGAGAAGAGGGCATCAGAGGGTGAGTGCCTGGATGGCATCACCAATGCAATGGACATGAACTCGGGCAAACTTCAGGAGATGGTAAGGGACAAGGAGGCCTGGTGTGCTGCAGTCCAAGGGGTCACAAACAGTATGACATGACTGAACAACAACAAAAACTCTCATGCAGTAGTGATGGAAATGCAGACTGTTAAAACCACTTAGAAAGCAGATGCACTAAAGATGCTTATTCCTTGCAGGGCGCCAAAATTGCATTCCTACGAACATTTCTTGGAGAAACCCACAGAGGAGCATGAGGAGACATGACAAAATATGATTACTGCCACATTTCTGTACTAATGGAAGAACTGAAGACCTAGACAGTCCCCCTCAACATGAAAACAGCTAAGTTCAATATTTAACAGTTAACAGGGAATTTTCTGGCAATAAAGTTGTTAGGACTCTGCACTTTCACTCCTGTGGGCACCCAAGTTCATTCCCTGCTCAGGGAACTAAGATCCACAGGACACAGCCAAAAATAAAATTTAACAATTAAAATCAAAGAACAAAATGTCCAAATAAATCTAAAGAATATTTAGCTTAAAATAAACAAAACTACAAAATGATGAATACAGTATGAAACCACTTTGTTGTTGTTTACTCACAAGGCAGGTCTCTTTTGCGACCCCATGGACTGTAGCCCACCAGGCTCCTCTGTCCATTGGATTTCCCAGGCAAGAATACTAGAGTGGGCTGCCATTTCCTTCTCCAGGGGAATCTTCCTGACCCAGGGATCAAGCCCACATCTCCTGCATTGCAGGTAGATTCTTTACTACTGAGCCCCTGGGGAAGCCCCTGATGAGACATTTTAACCGTACAAAACAATAAACAGCATATATATGCCCAGTAAGAGGTGAAAATCACAGCCAGGAAACAAAACGTACTGTATATTTTGGGCAGAGTTTCAGTATTTCTGGGGAATAAGGCGAATGCGAGGATACAACAGAAGCTTCAACTGTCTCTGTAATATTTTGCTATTTACAAATGTAGCAAAATGTTAACAGTAGTCAAATCCAATGGATGGGTCCACTCAGTTTTTCATGTTAGCCTCCACACTTTTCTGTACATTGGAATTCCTAATTAAAAGGCATAAATAAAAAAAAACAAAAACCCCGATCTAAAACATAAGCATCAATTAAATCTATGCATACACTCAATAAAACAAAATTTTGTCTTACCTCAACTGAAGCGCGAGGGGTCACAAAGAACTGATTGAATTCATCAGGGCTAAAATCTCCAAAAATATACTGGGAAGAAAAAAAGAACCACAGATCACATAAAATCACAGATCCCACAGTCTCAGAAAACAGCGTTACATGGGCCCTACAAAGAGTCCACCAGGCCCCCCAGACCCTCTCCAGGAGACAGACAGCGCTGTCTGGAGCTCCTTCACAGCCCCACTGCAGAGAGGCCTCTAAGTCTAGATAAAACCTTAAGGTTTTATGGAAGAAAATCAAAATGATGGGCCTTATGATGGGAGAAAACGTTCCAGACAATACCAACTGCCAGCAAAGACGTGAAGCAAGTAGAGATACAGAAAGGCACAGCAACTCGGGAAAAAAAAAAAAAAAGAGAGAGAGTTTGGCAGTTCCTTATAAAGTTTACTTACCACACAACCCTGCAAACCTACTCCTTAGCACTTACCAAAGAGAAATGAAGAACAATGTCTACACACACACACACACACACACACACACACACACACACCCGTATGCTGAAGTTTACAGCAACTGTACTCATAACCACCAGAAACTGAAAAGAATCCAAATGTGTATCAACAGGTGGATATGATACATGAACGTGATGATCTACTAATCAATGACTCTCTAAAGCATCACCCTAAGTGAAGCATCAGACTTACAAGGCCACAAGCTATAAGCACAGAAAATAGATCCGTGGCTTCAAGGTCAGGGGAAGGAATCATTACAAAAAAGCACAAGGGAACCTTGCTTCACAGGGAAAGCCTGTTAGAGAAATAGCTTCTGATATGCCTAGGAAACATATCCACCAATATATTAACGATTTCAGTTCTTGAATATGAATGGACAACAGAAAAGCAAAAGACATGAGAGGGGGCAATAAACAGCAATAAAGAGGGTCACTATTAAAACAGGGGAAATGAATCTGTGTAAACAAAGCACAGGAAACACAAAAGAAGTTAGAATTCTAATCTGTATCCTGAAGAAATTCTAGCAGGTAAAATAAGCAGAATGTCCAGAAAAAAAGGAGAGAACAAGGAAGTATTCAAAGAAATCAAAGGATTATTAAATTTAAATTCTTAAATTTACAAACTCAACAGAAGATCTTAAAGAATCAAAATCAATACAGCAAGACAGCAGTGCTTTGAAAGTTCCAAGAAAAAAAGCGTTTCTTTTTGTTTTCGTAGAATTCTATTCTATAGTTTACTACTCAAGTGCGAAAGGCAAAATAATTCTTGACTCTCATACACACTTGGGATAGGTAGAGGTGGGCTGCTTAAGAATTCAGAAAATGCATTCAAGGGATACAACAGCAGTAACAAACAAGTAGGATCCAGAAGATGATCGATACTGTAGACGTGAAGCCCAACCCAAACATGAAGGAAGACTCATGTTGCTTTATTTAATACCAACAACAGCAATGTTGTCCACGTAAAAGAGAACCACTCTACCTTCTAAGCGGCTACTTTAATTCACAATGTGGGAAGACACATTAGAATAGAAGTGAATGTTCTTACAGGATTGCTAAGTTTTTCTCTTCTTCAGGCTGGATTTCTCTTGGAAAGATAAAAATAAATGAAATACTCTTTGAAATCACGTCTAAGTACACTTTCTTGTTTGATTTTCCATACAATCTAAAGTATTAAAAAAAAAAAAAACCAGAAATTGGTCACCCCAGTAAGAGAACTAAAATTTCAAATGATTCAATAAAATCTTGTCAGTGAAGAGGAAGGGGAGGAACCGTGACCCAGCAAGTCTTCTACCAGTCTGCTGGAACAAACCTCATGGTCAGTCATCAGAACATTTCAGTTCAGTTGCTCAGTAGTGTCTGCCTCTTTGAGACCCAAGGACTGCAGCATGCCAGGCTTCCCTGTCCATCACCAACTCCCAGAGTTTGCTCAAACTCATGTCCATCTAGTCAGTGATACTATCTATCTCATCCTCTGTCATCCCTTTCTCCTCCCATCTTCAATCTTTTTCAGCATAAGGGTCTTTTCCAATGAGTCATTTCTTTCCATTAGATGGCCAAAGTATTGGAGTTTCAGCTTCAACATCAGTCTTTCCAATGAATATTCAGGACTGATTTCCTTTAGGATGGACTGATTGGCTCACCTTGCAGTCCAAAGGATTCCCAAAAGTCTTCTCCAACACCACAGTTCAAAAGAATCAATTCTTTGGCACTCAGCTTTCTTTATAATAGCCCAACTCTCACATCTATACCTGACTACTGGAAAAACCATAGCCTTGACTAGACGGACCTTTGTTGGCAAAGTAATGTCTTTACTTTTTAATATGCTATCTAGGTTGGTCATAACTTTTCTTCCAAGGAGCAAGTGTCTTTTAAATTAATGGCTGCAGTCACCATCTGCAGTGATTTTGGAGCCCCCAAAAATAAAGTCTCTCACCTTTTCCACTGTTTTCTCATCTATTTGCCANCTGGAAAAACCATAGCCTTGACTAGACGGACCTTCGTTGGCAAAGTAATGTCTTTACTTTTTAATATGCTATCTAGGTTGGTCATAACTTTTCTTCCAAGGAGCAAGTGTCTTTTAAATTAATGGCTGCAGTCACCATCTGCAGTGATTTTGGAGCCCCCAAAAATAAAGTCTCTCACCTTTTCCACTGTTTTCTCATCTATTTGCCATGAAGTGATGGGACCAGATGCCATGACCTTAGTTTTCTGAAGGTTGAGTTTTAAGCCAACTTTTTCACTCGCAAGAGGCTCTTTAGTTTTTCTTCGCTTTCTGCCATAAGGGTGGTGTCATCTGCCTATCTGAGGTTATTGATATTCCTCCCGGCAATCTTGATTCCAGCTTGTGCTTCATCCAGCCTGGCATTTCACATGATGTACTCTACATGTCAGTTAAATAAGCAGGGTAACAATATACATCCTTGACCTACTCCTTTCCCTATTTGGAACCAGTCTGTTATTCCACGTCCAGTTCTAACTGTTGCTTCTTGACCTGCATACAGATTTCTCAGGAGGCAGTTAAGGTGGTCTGATATTCCCATCTCTTTCAGAATTTTCCACAGTTTGTTACGATCCACACAGTCAAAGGCTTTGGCATAGTCAATAAAGCAGAGGTAGACGTTTTTCTGGAACTCTCTTGCTTTTTCGATGATCCAGCAGGTGTTGGCAATTTGATCTCTGGTTCCTCTGCCTTTTCTAAAACCAGCTTGAACATCTGGAAGTTCATGGTTCACATACTGTTGAAGCCTGGCTTGGAGAATTTTGAGCATTACTTTGCTAGAATGTGAGATGAGTGCAATTGTGTGGTAGAGTTTGAGGATTCTTTGGCATTGCCTTTCTTTGGGATTGGAATGAAAACTGACCTTTTCCAGTCCTGTGGCCATTGATGAGTTTTCCAAATTTGCTGGCATATTGA
>SJYA01002434.1:1958889-2068869 GCA_006410615.1 Neotragus moschatus | reverse complement strand
TGAAGCCTGGCTTGGAGAATTTTGAGCATTACTTTGCTAGAATGTGAGATGAGTGCAATTGTGTGGTAGAGTTTGAGGATTCTTTGGCATTGCCTTTCTTTGGGATTGGAATGAAAACTGACCTTTTCCAGTCCTGTGGCCATTGATGAGTTTTCCAAATTTGCTGGCATATTGAATGCAGCACTTTCACAGCATCATCTTTTAGGATTTGAAATAGCTCAACTGGAATTCCCATTACAATCTCCACTAGCTTTGTTTGTAGTGATGCTTCCTGAGGCCCACTTGACTTCACATTCCAGGATGTCTGGCTCTAGGTGAATGATCACACCATCATGGTTATCTGGGTCATGAAGATCTTTTCTGTAGTTTTCTGTGTGTTCTTGCCACCTCTTCTTAACACCTTCTGCTTCTGTTAGGTCCATACCATTTCTGTCCTTTATTGTGCCCATCTTTGCATGAAATGTTCCCTTGGTATCTATAATTTTCTTAAAGAGACCTCTAGTCTTTCCCATTCTATTGTTTTCCTCTATTTCTTAGCACTGATCACTGAGTAAGGCTTTCTTATCTCTCCTTGCTATTCTTGGGAACTCTGCATTCAAATGGGTATATGTTTCCTTTTCTCCTTTGCCTTTCGAGTCTCTTCTTTTCTCACTTATCTGTAATGCCTCCTCAACCATTTTGCCTTTTCGCATTTCTTTTTCTTGGGGTTGGTCTTGATCACTGCCTCCTGTACAATGTCACAAACTGTCCATAGTTCTTCAGGCACTCTGTCTATCAGATCTAATCCCTTGAATCTATTTGTCACTTCTTGTATAATGGTAAGGGATTTGACTTAGGTCATACCTGAATGGTCTAGTGGTTTTCTCTACTTTCTTCAATTTAAGTCTGAGTTTGGCAATAAGGAGTTCATGATCTGAGCCACNTTCTTCAGGCACTCTGTCTATCAGATCTAATCCCTTGAATCTATTTGTCACTTCTTGTATAATGGTAAGGGATTTGACTTAGGTCATACCTGAATGGTCTAGTGGTTTTCTCTACTTTCTTCAATTTAAGTCTGAGTTTGGCAATAAGGAGTTCATGATCTGAGCCACAGTCAGCTCCTGGTCTTGTTTTCTCTAACTGTATAGAGTGTCTACATCTCTGGCTGCAAAGAATATAATCAACCTGATTTTGGTGTTGACCAGGTGATGTCCATGTGTAGTCTTCTCTTGAATTGTTGGGAAGAGGGTGTTTGCTATGACCAGTGCGTTCTCTTGGCAAAACTTTGCCCAGCTTCATTTTGTACTCCAAGGTCAAATTTGCCTGTTACTCCAGGTATCTCTTCACTTCCTACTTTGGCATTCCAGTCCCCTATAATGAAAAGGACATCTTTTTTGGGTGTGTTCTAGAAGGTCTTGTAGGTATTCACAGAACTGTTCAACTTCATCTTCTTCAACATTAGTGGGGATTACTTGGATTACTGTGATATTGAATGGTCTGCCTTGGAAACAGAGATCATTCTGTCATTTTTGAGATTGTACCCAAGTACTGACTGCATTTTAGACCCTCTTGTTGACTATAATGGCTACTCCATTTCTTCTAAGTGACTCTTGTGCACAGTAGTAGATTATGGTCATCTGAGTTAAATTCACCCATTCCAGTCCATTTTAGTTCTCTGATTCCTAAAATGTCAATGTTCACTCTTGCCATCTCCTATTTGATCACTACCAATTTACCTTGATTCATGGACCTAACATTCCAGGTTCCTAGGCAACACTGTTCTTTACACCATCAGACTTTACTTCCATCACCAGTCACATCCACAATACGGCGTTGCTTTCATTTTAGCTCGGTCTCTTCATTCTTTCTGGTGGTATTTCTCCACTCTTTTCTAGTAGTATCTACCGATCTGGAGACATCTTTCAGTGTTGTATCTTTTTACCTTTTCATACTGTTCATGGGGTTCTTAAGGCAAGAATTCGAAGTAGTTTGCCATTCCCTTCTCCAGTGGACCACGTTTTATCAGAACTCTCCACCATGATCCATCCATCTTGGGTGGCCCTACACAACACGGCTCAGTTTCATAGAGTTAGACAAGGCTGTGGTCCATGTCCATGTGATCAGTTTGGTTAGTTTTCTGTGATTGTGGCTTTCATTCTGTCTGTCCTCTGAGGGATAAGGATAAGAGGCTTATGGAAACTTCCTGAGGGGAGAGACTGACTGTGGGGGAAACTGGGTCTTATTCTGATGCGTGGGGAGCCATGCTCAGTAAATCTTTAATCCAATTTTCTGTTGATGAGCGGGGCTGTGTCCCCTCCTCGTTGTTTGCCCCCAACCAACACCTCACCTCTAGAGACTCCTGGATACTCACAGGCAAGTCTGGGTCAGTCTCTTATGGGGTCACTGTTCCTTTCTCCTGGGTCCTGTTGCATACAAAGTTTTGTCTGTGCCCTCCAAGAGTCTGTTTCCCCAATCCTGTCTAAGTTCTGTAGTCAAATCCCACTGGCCTCCAAAGTCAAATTCCCTGGGGATTCTCAATCCCTTTGCCAAATCCCCAGGTTGGGAAATCTGTTGTGGGTCCCAGAACTTCTTAACCGTACGAGAATTTATTTGGTATAATTGTTCTGCAGTTTGTGGGTCGTCTGCTCAACACCTCTAAGGTAGGGTTAATGGCAACCTTCTACGAGAGGGCTTATGCCACACCCAGGACTGCTGCACCTGGAGCCCCTGCCCCTGCGGCAGGCCACTGATGACCCGTACTTCCACAGGAGACACTCAAACACTCAAGGCAGGTCTGGCTCAGTCTCTGTGGGTCTTCTGGTATGCACAAGGTTTTGTTTGAGCCCTCCAAGCATCTCTGGCGGGTATGGAGTTTGATTCTAAACACGATTTCACCCCTCCTACCATCTTGCCGGGGGTTCTCCTTTGCCCTTGGACGTGGGATATCTTTTTTTGGTGGGATCCAATATTCTCCTGTTGATGGTTGTTCAGCAGCAAGTTGTAATTTTGGAGTTCTTGCAGGAGAAGATGAGCACATGTCCTCGATTTTAGATGTTATCCCTTCCAAGGGAGCTTCCCAACCTGTTGTTAATGCCCAAAAGTTGTCACAAAGAAACAGTACGAAGACGTCTGCAACAGTGTTGATGACAAGCTGGGGATGGTTTAGCTGGTTTCAGGATCTAATGAAGCTCACACTCTCTCGATGTCTCATCACAGAAAGAATTCAGTGAGAGACAAAGTGATAGGTAAGAAGTGGACTGATTCAGATCCAGAGAGAAGCACAGTCCACAGACAGAGTGTGAGCCATCGCAGAAGGCGAGTAAATGCTCAGACTCCAGGGAAAGACAGTTTCTCCTATTATTTTTGATTTTACTCAAGTCTTTGTTTTTAAAGTATTATTTGGAAAAATCTGCTACAGATTTTAAGTGTGCCTTCTCATTACAACTTCATGTCAATAATTTCTCCACAGATCCACACCTTTAACCTGATTATAGAACTCACTGGTGAGGGCAACAGGAAGGGCAGGAAGATTTCCTGGCAGTCCTGGGGTTAGAACTCTGCTCCTCCACTGGGAACTAAGAGCTCCTGGTGCACCCTTCCAGATGGAAGAAGTATGTACAGGGAGAAATCTCCAACACTGTTAAATTAAGAAAACATTCTTTGGTTAAAAAAAGGGGGGGGGCTGGGAGGCAGGAAAATAGAAATACTGATTTGTATTTGCAGAAAGATAGGGGCTTCCCTGGTGGCTTGGCAGTAAAGAATTCTTCAGCAATGCAGGAGACTCAGGTTCAATCCCTGGATCAGGAAGATTCCCTGGAGAAGTAAATTCTGTCAGGAAAATTCCATGGACAGAGGAGCCTGGCAGACTACAGTCCATGGGGTCACAAAGAGTCAGATATGACTTCACGACTAAACCACCAACCAAAGACAGATCAATACCAGGACTAACCTGGTAGTTTGGTGGTGAGAAGGCCACCCACCAATGCAGGGGACACAAGTTCAATCCCTGGCCCAGGAAGATTCCACATGCCGAGAAGCAACTAGTCCCAGACATCACAACTACTGGGCCAGCACTCTAGAGCCTGCTCACTGCAGCTAGAGAAAAGTCTGCACACAGCAACAAAGACCCAGCACAGCCAAAAACCGATTTTTAAAAAGCAATAGATATTGGAAGGAGGGAAAGTCAGTGGAGGTCGTGGAATGGAGAATGAGATGTTTTAGGATATATCTTTTTAGAGTTCTTAGTTTTGAACCATGCAAAAAAACTTTATTCAAAAGATTAACTGTAAAGTCCATGTTATCAAATCACTGTACAACTATTCATATACCCATTTTCCAGAAGCTGTGTTTGCACCTATGTTTCATGATCTCCTTGACAACAGATTAGGACCTGATGAAAACATTTAATCCAAAAATGACATCATAAGCAACTGCTAACTATCAACTGTGCAATGCTAAAGCATCATTTAACACCTGACAAATGGCTAGCCAGAGCTGCTCTGAACGTTAACATAATCCCCTTAACACCAGCTCACATATATCAATAGACAACTCCATAAAAATACACATGAATTTTCACATTCTCTGCCCTAATAGGATCTATTTTCAATCCTTAAAATGCATGAGTTTTTGAAAGTAAGTAGTTAACACTTGCAACAATCTAAAGAACAGTCATGTCAGTTTTGCGACTGAGCTTACAAAAGGGGCTGCTAGAGGCTAGCGCCAAGTCCCAATCTGAGTTGCACAAAGTCACTCAAGTCTCAAGTAAGGGAGACCAGAATAAAAGACAATTTCCTGCCATCACAATACATGTGAAAAAACAGTGAGTATTTCTTTCATGGGCAGAGAAAATAATGTCTCTTTTGTAATCACTCAAAAACACTGAAGGGAAGTGATATAACAAAATATAATACCCCACATAAATTCGGAGGCTATCATTTGAGTGCTTTTCAAGATCATCTGCATCAGTTACAAATAATCACAGGAAGCATCACTATGAAGAAGTGTTTTCTATCCACACTGTTCCAAAAAGGAAAATAGAAGTACTGTTGTAAAGTAGAATTTAGCTTAAAATTAGGAAGAGAAGTTAAATTATGAAGTTAAAACTACAAAAGCATAGAAAAATCCAAGTATTTATTCAACTGCAAACCCCACTGAGTGAACATAAATTACACTGCCCTGAATTTTAGTGACAATTGTTTAACTAAAACTATATTTGACTAAAGTTTTATATATCTGACTGAAACATCACAAGTCTTGTGACACCAAAGAGTTTATCACAGAAATTCAGGACAGCCAGCTTCCATTAAAATGTTCCAGTCTCACCATCCCCAAAAGTCTTCCTAATTTTCAATCACAAACTGTTTTAGATGTTTGGCAAAATGAAGAATGTTACCAAAAAGCAGGGGCAGGATTGTGCTCTTCCAAAAACTCAATGTCACAACAGGCTGTGGAAAACTTCCAGATGACAGGAAGCTAAAGAGACAGTACAGCTAAATGCAACATCTGACCCTATGCTGGATCCTCCCCTGGAGAGGAAATGCTACAAAAGAAGAGCATAGGGTCACTGACAAGTCCAGAATATGAACAGTGGATTAGAAAAAGATACTGCGTCCATGTCAACATATGGAAGTGATAGCTGTCCATCTGCGGTTATTTTAAGAGAATATTTATGGGAAATATACATTCAAGCAGACAAGGAGGCTAAAGAGTCCCAGTGCATGTAACCCACCCTCAAACCTCAAAGGGTAAGAGAAAACGTGTCTGTATTTTCGTGTGTTTGTGAGTTTGTACAGGTATCTGTATAAAGAGGGAGAGAATTTAAACACACCCCAATGATTAAGTGAGGTTCAACCCTAACCAGTCAATATGAATAAAAAAATCAAATGGGGGCTCTTTGTACTTCTGCAATTTTTATAAATTTAAAATTATTTCCAAATAAAGAGCTTGCTGGGGTCGTTTTTAAACTAAAACTGGAAACACTCAGCTGTAAGGAAAATTTTTACCTACCCTCTTCTTATACATGTGTGAAACATTTTCCTTCCTCTGGAGAATTAATAAATATATGTTAGAGTCTGTTTTTAAAGAAAAGGTTTTTGTTTAAAAAAAAAAAAAAAAGATTAAAATGAGCCAATGCCTGATTTCACAGGATTTACAATCTAGTGGGGAAGAAAATGGCACTGGCCATATGCATTCGTTTGTCCTGTGGGAGCAGCAAGAGCTGAAACTCACAACTGTGAGGCTGGCAAGGGAGGAAGTGCAATCCCATTTTCCCCATCCCTGCCAAGCCTGCAGGGGCCAGCATACCCAGGCACCCAGGCAACGGGCACTGCCAGCCCTCCGTGGACCACAGAGCACTACAAAAATGTTGGCATCATCATCAAGTGAGGCAGATCCCTGAGGTTTAAGCCAGGCCCAACCGAGCTGAATGAATACTGGAGTCAAAAGGAGGAACAAGAAAGCAACCACATACACTCTGCTCCCAGCTGTGGTGCGGGAGCAGGGGAGGAAGGCCACGGGGGTCAGGACACAGCACAGGGTGCTGGGCCGCCCCATCCCCACTCTGGAAAGGGGTCTGGGGGTAGAGGGGTCCTCTCAACCAGAATAAAGCTCCACTTCCCCTCCCTTCCACTGACTCCAGCTCAGGCCTTCAGAACTCCTACTCTTCCCATCTGATTATTTCCTGATCCTTTCTAGAGAGGACATGAAAAATATATGCACAAGGAACACATCAGGAAAAGGAGCAAGCCCTCGGCACAGCTAGGGTGGATGCAAGACACTTCACTGCAGCCTAGCGCCAGGGCGTGGCACTCTGAGTTGCCAGAGCAGACTCCAGAAGGCCCTCTAGGGCCTAGGGCTGTACAGCCTGCGAAAGGCACAGGCCAAACTGGAAATACCAGTGTTCCTGCTAAAGGAAAAGCAAAGACACAGCCTCAGCCCAGGAGAGGTGAGGAGAAGGAAAGGCTTTGCCAGTCGCCTGCGTGGCGCGCTGCTGGCTCTCCAGGGATCCGATGCAGCCACAGGAAACAGCACCTCCTGCAGGAAGCAGGGACCCGGAGGACAATCCCCTAGAGCGGGCACTAGGGGGCGCTGGAACACAGCTTCCAAGGTTTGAGCTCCAGAAACACAAGTCATTGTGCAGGCTACCACCAAATCCGCGTCTTCTGCCTTCAAAAGGACTCAGGGAAATGTGGGTCAGCCTCTGAGGTAAAAACTTAAGCTACAAAGGCGTGATCAACAAACACTCTGCTGCACGTGTATTATACTTCACAGATTCGGTGGCAGTCAGGCATCTGTGAGCCAGACTCAGGCACATTGTCCCAAGAACACTCAAAGCCCAGGCCTGCAGGGTCAAATGCCAGAAACAAGCACAGGAAGTAGAGTCTTCTCCTCCCCTCTCCCTCTTTCCCAACACAAAAGTGAATCTGGGAGGTAGGAGAAAATGTTAAGGACTAATACACTGGTGGCTCAGCAGTAAAGAATCCTCCTGCAACACAGGAGACGCAGGTTCGATCCCTGGGTCAAGAAGATCCTCTGGAGAAAGGAATGGCTACCCACTCCAGTATTCTTGCCTGGAGAATACCATAGACAGAGGAGCCTGGTAGGCCACAGTCCGTGGGGTTGAAAGAGTCTGGTAAGACTTAATGACTAAAGAATACTGCTCCGAGTGATAAACGCTTTAATTTCATCTCTAAAATCAGGGTATGCCAGACTAAATCCATCTCTGTTCTTCCCAGCTCCAAAAGGATCTCCTGGATCTAACCCGGAAAAACACAGATTTGGGAATGTTCTCAGACTGACAAGGCTACCAGGTGGCTGTCACCTGAACACATCATGCTGAGTGAAAGAGGCCAGACTCAAGGGCCACGCATTGCAAGAGTCCATCCACATGAATTGGGTGATATCCAGAGAGGCAAATCCCCAGAGACAGAAAGGAGAAAGAAGGTGGCTGCTAGCGGTTGGGTGGAGAGGGATAAGGGAGTCACCATTATGGGTATGGAGCCTCTTTCTGGAATGATGAGGTGGTCTAAAATGGACTGTGGGGGTAGCTACACAACTCTGTGAATATACTAAAAACCACCAAAATATACAGCTATTTAAATGAGAGAACTATTAACAAACGAAGTTTAAAAAAACATCAGATCAATACTTGCATAAAAAGAACCATTCAAATTTACGTTTTTTTTTTCACCAGGTACCAGGACCCAGTACCTGATGGATGGTGACATCTACTGAACAGTTACTGCTCAGTTTTAACTTTGGAAATTGGTATGGGTGGCCTAGGGGACACCTGGAGGCAACAATGTTCATTGATTTAACAGCATGTATCGAGCACCATTGATCCACACTGAACTGGGTTTGATTATCAGAACAAATTCTCAACAAGACAAAGTCTGGGACACCACGATATTCATAATGTTGTCATCGTGTGTATGAACTGCGCATTGCTAACAGTACTACAAAAGGCGGAAGCAGACAGAAGAGGGGGGCAGAGGAAGGCTTATGCCCGACTGACCACCCAGGGTTGCAGCAGGATTCTCCTCACTTTCTTGGGGCTGAGGAGTCCCGAGAAGGGAAAAAATGGGCAAAAAAGTGTGACAAAGCTATGCCCCCCTTAAGATTTAAATGTCAAGTGTTGGTTTCATGTGGTTTGTGTATTTTATTCTGACTATTAAAGTCTTATCAAAAGCTATCCTCTCAGCAATTTCCCTGGTAGTCCAGGGAAATTGGAAATTGGTCAGGACTCCTCACTCCCAATGCAGGAGGCATGGAGTTGATCCCGAGTCAGGGAACCAGATCTCAAATGCTGCGCGGTGTGGCCAAAAACGAAGATCCCACATGGCATGGCAAAAAAATAATAATGTTTTAAAAGTTATCCCTTCACTTTTCCAAGATTTTTAATAGACTGGATTTACTTAAGTGCTTTCATGGGGAGTCTAAGCTGAAACTTGTTTCTACAGACTGCACTCTCCAAATCAGAAAACATGATTCACTTAACAGAAATCCACTTTTACCAAGTTTCCAGGCCTATTGTACATTACACAATGTCAGTTAAACTTTAACTTGCTTTGCTCTAAACTATTACTAAACAGCCCTCATTATACAATAACTTGCTATATAGACTTTTTATCACATGGAAAAGAGCTGATAAATTAGGGAGTCAATTTGGTACTTGTTATCTGGAATACTCCTAGTAGAAAGAAGTTCAAAATTCCACCTATTTTCATTTCAATCACCTTGGTGCTAATCTAGGAAAGAAAGGGAAGGGATGAGAAGGGGGAAGTGGAACACCAATGAAAAAGAACCCTTTCTGTCAAAATTCATCAAACTATATACATTAAATGAATTAAATTCACTGCATGTATATCATACCTCCATATCTTGTTCTTTGAAAAGGAACAGACACCAAGCCAACTCATCTTTTCCACTGCCTGCATCAGTACTCGGCATACAACAGGTGCCCAAGAGCTCTGCTCAACAAATGAGTTCAGGAAGAGAAGGAAGAAAAGCAAAGCGCACAGCCTGCACACGTTCCAGGGCTGAGGACCGTCGCCCTCTCCACAGCAACAGCTCCAATTCCAGAGGCCGGCAGGCTGAAGAGCTCCAGCTCGACTGCTCTCATTGTCTCTTACGCTCCTGCTTTTACCATCACCAGAGGTGGGCAAACAGGGGCACAATTTTCATTTCTAAATATAAACTTTTAACACAGTCAAGACATAACATGCAATTTTTAAGTATAACATTTAACCATAATCAAGAAAAGTGAATTAAAGCTTTATTGAAAACTTTAATAAGAGAATACCTATTCTGACCTAGAGGAAAATCATTCACAATAACCACATGGTCTCCCAAACTAGAGAAAAATCAACCTCCAAAATGTTACACCTTAAAGGGGAAAAATGGGAGGCACTGGCAAAACAAACCGTGGATATGCATCAGGTCAGATCAACCTTGTGAAAGTACATTTTTTTCTCCCCCCATACATTGTTGACCACCATATAAGTTCCCTGTGTCTAGCATGTTGGGGGCATTTGCCCAGTTTTTCTTGCCCCCACTCTCTTCTACTTAAACTTCTTTACTAAAGCCAATTTCCTTAAGAACTCCCCGCTTGCAGGCAGATTCACTTTTCTGTCACAGATATGGCTCGTGTTCCTAGGAACGCTATCAAGTGGGTGAGGACACAGAAGGGGAACAAGGCACTGCTGCTGCAGATGTGAAAGGGGACTGCCGCTTTCTAAAAACTTAGCAGCCTCTTACAAAATCAAACATACACCCACCATATTACACAGAAAAATTCTACTTCTAGGTATTTTATTCATGAGAAATGAAAATGTATGTTCACACAAAGACCTGCATGTGAATGTGGTCAACAGCTTCATTCATAACAGCCAAATGCTGGAACAACAAATGCCCATCAAGAGGTGAAGAGAGAACCTGTGGCCCATCCCTAAAATGGACTACTACCCAGCACTGAAAAGGAAGGTGTCCTAAAGCACATAGGCAAACGCCAAAAATGCTGTGCTAAGTGAGAGGAGGCGACACACAGAGCACTCTATAAAATTCCACATAACAAAAATTCCAGCAAATGGGAACTTAGCCTGTAATAGTGACAGAAAAAGCAGATCAGTCATTGTTTGGGAGAGGGATGAGGATTCGTGATGAAGGGTCATGAGGGAAACTTACAGGCAGTGAAAATGTTCTCTATCCTGACTGTGGGGGGCAGTTACTCCCATATATACATTTGTCAAAACTCAAAGTGCTATCTTAAAATTGGCACATTTATTGTATTAAATTATACCTCATTATGGTTGATGTTTTTAACTAGACACACATCTATCAATAAATAGATGAGGGAGTTGTATTATAAAAACAGCTCTTGAAGATCAAGGACCACGATACTGATTTTTCATTCACACAAGCAAAATTCTTAAGCACTCTATAAATAAATACTCACACATGAAGGCTCTTTAAGATTTCATGTTCCTTAGTTCAAAGACCCAAACTAGTGGTACACAACACAACCTAAACTATAGTGCATGCATCTGCATCCCGCTGCCTGTTATCACTGTAACCAGCCTCTCTAAGCCTCCAACCTCAGACTGTTCATGCCTGGCTTGGCCTTTACAACTGCCTAGATCCCCTGACATACCCAAACCCCACACTACACAGAGACAATTAGTGCCAACAACACTGAATCAAAACTAGGGCTGCATTAAACAAAATGCTACATGAGCAGAAACTTGTAAATCCATCTGTTCTACAGGATTTTTCACTTAATGAAATATGCTGGAACCAAACCAATGAAAGCTTGACTACTGAAGGCCACCTGCCAGAAAGGAAAGTGCATCACTAAATCAGAGCTCCATGTTAAAAGACATTTTGGAACAAAAGAGGTGTGACTACATAGATTATTTTCCTCTGTTGGTCACTGCCAATGGTCTCTTCAAACACCCTGAAAAACAGAGGTGCGTAAGAAACAGGACTCATCTTAGCTGGTACACACATCCCTCTCCTTCCAATTTTAAGGAGAAAGTATATAGAATGTTCCCTTTCATGAATTGCTTTGGTTGTTAATGAAGACCAAAGTCAGAAGAGTTGGTCAAAATAGTAAAAGCTGCAAAATTACTATCTGCTGAAAATAAAAGAATGCAAGAACAGGTACTGAGAGCTTAAGGATCAGCCCAGCCATCCCAGCCTACTGAGGAAGTAGTCCACTGTTTACCTTCTCAATTTAACCTTCACCTAATGACCTGCTGAAAAACAGCCTCCAAACATTCTAATTGTGGAGGTATACTTTACTTGACCAGCCAAAACAACAGACTGAACTCCATTCTTGAATTAGATATGTAAATTCTGTTATGATTAAAAGTATTTTATTAGAAAAATGAAACTCAAGACTTCAGAAAGTCTCTTGTATGGTAAACAAGTGGAGATAACAAATCTGGAAAAGAAATTTTACCCCAGTCAGCTCATAATACTGTTTTTCCTACAAAGGTGGAGGTCACCAAGCTGGGGAACAGGGTCAGCTGCACAGGACCAAGGCATCGGGTGGTGCTTCTCAGCCCTGACTAACACCTGAGGACCAAGTGAGCATCCTCAGGCCACAATTCTGGGTTCCGTGGTGGGAGGCAAGGCCTCACTTAGCATTTCAAATGTCTCCTATGTGACTCTGATGTGCAATCAGGGTTCAGAATCACGGAACGCAGGGGCACTGCCAGGACCCAACGATTCAGGAGTGGAAGAAACTAAGCAGACAGCTGGGGTGGGGGCAGCATAACCACTCCCATACTCAGGGCTCTAAACCAGACAGAAGAAACTACACAGCGATCGGAGATGACTGTTCACTGTGTAGGAGCACCCACTGCTCGATGGACATCCAGACAAGATGCTTTTTTCTTTCTCCAGAGCAGGTGTTTGTAAAATGGGAACTCTTTTAGTGCTTTCAAGGGTTTATTGGTCATTAACAAGTTAAAGCCCAACAATCATAAGAAAAACTATAACACAACTAAACTAGAAATAATTTGATAGAAACATTCCACTCCAATGCAACTTTTCAGAAATGTCTTTTCCATAGAGACACTGCTTTGTAATGGAATTCATTTTCCATTTGCTCTTTTGATTCAATGAAATCTTTCACCTCCAATATCCTGGTTTTGCAAAAATAACCGGATTCAAACCAAATCATTTTACATCCTTAAGCTCATCAACCTATCAAGCACTTGATTAATAATAAGGTCTCTCTCACACACACTTTTCATAATAATCTTTCCTGGAGGGGACTCTGTACCTTCTTCAGGACTTGGTTCTGGCTCTTAACCATTCTCTCTCCTCTGGGCTGACACCTGGATGTTCATCCTCCCAATGAGCACTCTTCTCACTCATTCTTCCACCTACTCTCACAGCTTCAACTCGGCAGATGAATTCCGAGCTCACACTTTCAACCTGGACTGCTCAGTTATACTCCAGTTCCATATTTCAAGCTGCCAACCCCTAGATTCATTCACTGTTATGTTCTGGCTTAACGCTAAAATTAAAAAAAGGTCCACTATTTCCTCAAAACCAGGTTTTGCACTTATGCCAATAGCAAACTTCACTGTTTTTCCAAACTCTTGGATGAGAAACTTGGAAGATTATCTTGAATTATATATATACACCCCAGTTCCTGGGACAATCTCATCAAAACATCAAAATGCTCAAAAGATTTCATTTGGTAAAAACAGCAGCAACTGCATGAATTAAAATAAGCATCCCAATTAAGTGATGCCCAGTCAGGGAGCATCAGGGAGGTCAGGATCCTGTTTAATCGGCACATTACATCTATGAGACAGTGGTTCCCCTAACCTTTTTGGCGGTGGTAAGGAGGTGATGTAAGCAAATGAGGCCCACCACCTCAGAAATGCACGTGCACACATTCAGGCACACGACCCCAGGACCTGCAGACGCTGCCACGCCTCCCATGTCCTACACCACCCTGCTACTCACAGTGTGGGGCCCAGCCCAGCAGCAGAGGCACAACCTGGGAGTCTATGCCGCTCTCAGACTCCCAGCCCAGACCCACAGAAGCCAAACATGCCATTAACAGGATCCCCCACTGACTTTTAACGTAGTGTCAGCCTGAGAAATAGGGGATGTAGCACAGCAAGCTGAGCCTTGTACTCTGGACACTACTGCAGGGCTCCCAACTCCTCTCTCAGGCTGGGTGACCGTTTACCAACCAAGCTGGAGTCACCGGCCCACGTCAAATGCCCTCCTCCTCTCTCTACATGTGCCCAAATCCCATTCATTCTCAAGGCCACTCATTACCCACTTCCTTCACTCCTGAATTCCCCCTGCACTCCTGAATTCCCCCTGCAGAACTTGCCATGTGCACCGCAGAGTTCAACACACTGCACATCTCAGAATCTGCCCCAATGGTTTCCTGTGCCTAGTCAACTGCTGACTCACCTGCTACCTACACAGGGTAAGAACACTTTAGGTCCCTTCCTGAGCAGCTACAAGCAGCAGCTAACAAAGCTGGCCTGGCTGGCTTCTCACACTGCAGAACTCAGTTCGAGTCTTCTCTTTGCAAACTACTTTCCTAACAAACCTGAGTTACTCTGGATTTTAACAGGTGATTAGCCTCATTCCCACAGTCAACCAGGGATTTCCTAAATGTACAGACTGTGTTATATCTTCCATTAATTATTCATCAATAAATATATTTTTGAGTACTTATTACATTCCAGGCTCAGGGAATGTAACAGTGAACAAGAGAACTCCTTCCACTCACTAATCTTCCACTCTAGTAAAGTTAGAGAGAAAATGAACCAAATAACTGCTAGGATATCAGAAGAAGGGGATCAGAAGGTGTTAAGTGCTCTGAAGAGAAAGCAAGGCAAGAAGGTGGTGGGGGTGCAGGAGGCTGCGATTTTAAAAAGGGCAGAAAAAAGATTCAAAAATGAAGCTAACATTTCATTCTTTCACTATATTAGCTGAAGCTTAACTCACAGAGGCATTAGAGCTGGATATCTCCAATTAGGTCAGAAAGTCTTTTCCCCTGAACATAAACAGAAGTAATGGTGGAATGTCATCTGCTATTGTGAGACATAAAACAATTTAACTTCACTGACTCAATGGACATGACTTCTAGCCAACTCTCGGAGACAGTGATGGACAGGAGGAGCCTGCTGTGCTGCAGTCCATCTGGTCAGAAAAAAGTTGAACATGATTTAGTGAATGAACAGCAACTTTAAGGTTACTTCAAAGTATGGTGTTTTAGAGCATACTCTGTTTCAATTATGATCCTGCCAACTGAAAAATAATACACAATAGAAAAGAGACAATAACTTGAAAATATTACCATTTGTACCCCATCAGTCCAGGGGTCACAAAAGAGTCAGACACAACTTAGGAAGTAACAACAACAATGCCATCTATAAGGTCTGGTCCTAGGAAAAATGCAAAATCAAGCTGTCCACTTTGAAAAACTAACATAAATAAAGAGCGCAGGGATGCAGGCCTGCCTGAGAAGACTAACCCACTCCAAGTGGCCCAGGGCCAGGGAGCAAGCGCGTGGACAGAGGGGGTAGCATGCTGCAGCAGAGACAACTTTGTGCTCATTTTTGTTGGCACATAGCTGAGTTCAAAAAATAACCAGTGGACGAACGACAACACTGGCTGAGATATCTAAGATGACAAAGGTAGGAAACACAAAACATAACTGAGGCAGTAAGCCAATGGAAAAGCTCTTTCCACACTCACCAATGACATACTCAGTCTCTCCACCTGGGAAGGTAGACAGCTCTGTGGCTCTGGAATTTGGAGATAACGGCATTTGCTCAGACCAGGTCAACAAAGGATCAATGCTCTGGACCACTATAGGGAAAGCTACCATGAAGGTATTTATTGCATCAGTAATGGTCCTCTGATCTCAGCTAAACCTGTTGAGAAACAGCCCAAAGAATGAAACAAAACAGATTAGCTGACATACAGATGAGTCGCCTGGATTCAAGAAACTATACAACAGGAATAGGGAGAGTCAAAAAACCCTTCAAGAAAGCCTAGAGGTCACCTGCATTCTTAACACAAGAACTGCAATCCATATGGAAACCTCAGGAGCAGCCCACCTCTTTTGCAGCAGCTCTCATTACTGTAAGTGTAGGGAGGGCAAATCTGGGCCTTGTGGTTCCTGCACCCTATGGTCCTGACCTTCACTCCTAGGACTGGAAGTAGGTTCTGCCAGACGAAATCTGTGTGCTGTGCCCTCCGTCAGGCAGGGCCATGCCTTCCTTCCACCGCTCAGGCACTCAGCCCATCCGGGGCTGGCAGCCTGCAGGCCTCCAGGAAGAGCTGAGCGACTGGGAGGAAGGACAGGGCATCTCCAGCACCAAAGTCCACAGGGCCCTCCAGGGTCCCGTGTAGGACATGCTTGGGAGTCCTTCCCTTCTTCACAGGGAAGGGAGGAAGCTAACTCAGATCTATGCTTTCAACCAAAAAGAAATCAACAGCAAAGAAACAAAACGGCAACATATTTTACTTTCTGTCCATCTTAAAAAGAAAAGAAACTCATTTGTTCAACATGTGTCAGGGGATGAGAGGCCAAGTTTTTCCAAACTGAGGTGTGGCAACTCTGTGTCCAAGATCAGTCATGGCTAGGATATTGCTACAGTGTCATTGTGAGTGAAGTTGAAGTTACAGCCAGAGAAGCTTCCAGCCAAAGCTAGAGACTGCTCAAGACTTTTTTTTTTTCAAAGCAATTTCTTATCTCATCCTCATGGAACAGAACACCAATCACACATGAAAAAGAAAGTTTGTGCTCCTGGCACTTAACTCACACTATGTAGTGTGGCATGGAAAAGCCAAGAATTCAGTAAGAACCAAGATGGAACCAAGAGTGTTATTTTAGCACCAATTCATGAAAAACTGGAGACAAGAACTTCTAAGCTGACAAATCCATTACCAGCAACAACAACAACAAAAGGCTGCAAGAATTTCCAATGGCAAATTGGCTTAATGCTATGCCCCAATCCTCAAAGACAGCAGACAATCACAGTTAAACAGAGTTGGGGTGAAGTCTGCGCTGCCCCCACACCTAGAGTCCTATCTCACCACATGGCACCCAGCAGTTTCTCACGGCTTTGAGGAATAAAATTCAATATAGAGCAAGAGTTGGATAAATGTTTGCGGAGAGGAATTTGTCAATCAGTTGGCTGCTGAACTTCAAACAAAACTGAACTCTCATGCTCAAGACCCAGGGTGGCAGGTCTTCAAAGTGACAACGTGTCAGGCTCCTCAGTTGGTGCTGTTTCCACAAGTCACTCAATTCAGGGCTAAAATTACTAACATTACCTCTCAGAGGGTAATGTTAGTAACAAACTGGCGTCTTCTGTTGTTGTTCATACCTAATCTAAACTGAAAATGTTTTTAAATGTCCAAAATATGACTCAGTTAATTCTATTCATGGGAAAGGGCTCGGCAGCTTAAGGGGAAAGGCGGCAAACAAAAGCATGCAGAGGCTCTGACATGTGTGTCAGGCTGAGGCCCTGGAGGCTGAGGGGACACAGCTGGGGGCCTAATCAGGGGTGCCTAGTCAGTGGGTCTGGATGGCCACCAGGATGCCAAGTGGTTCGACTGAGAGGACCACGACCAAGGACTGTGACTTAAGAAATACTACTATATAAAATGGGGCTTCCCTGATAGCTCAGCTGGTAAAGATCAACCTGTAATGCAGGAGACCCTGGTTCGATTCCTGGGTCGGGAAGATCCACTGGAGAAGTGATAGGCTACCCATTCCAGCATTCTTGGGCTTCCCTTGTGGCTCAGCTGGTAAAGAATCCCCACCTGGAGAATTCCACGGACTGTATAGTCCATGGCGTCGCAAAGAGTGACTAAGTAAAGCACAGCACAGCATATTATGTAAAATGAGCCCAAATGTCTAAAATTTAAAGGGAAGCATTTAAAAAATATTAAGAGAAGTCATCTCAGAGTCATGACATATGGGTGATATATTTTCTTTACAATCAAGGAATAAATGGCTGGTTTTGAAAGTCGCTCCCCCCTCCCAAAAAAATTAAAGAGAATATGGGCAGAAAGTGAAGAGAAACTAAAGAGCCTCTTGATGAAGGTGAAAGAAAAGAGTGAAAAAGTTGGCTTAAAACTCAACATTCAAAAAACTAAGACCATGGCATCCAGTCCCATCACTCCATGGCAAACAGATGAAGAAACAATGGAAATAGTGAGAGACATTATTTTCTTGGGTTCCAAAACCATTGCAGATGGTGACTGCAGCCATGAAATTAAAAGACGCCTGCTCCTTGGAAGAAAAGCTATGACAAATCTAGATAGCGTATTTAAAAGCAGAGACATTATTTTACCAACAAAGGTCTGACTAGTCAAAGCTTTGGTTTTTCCAGTGGTCATGCACAGATGTGAGAGTTGGACTATAAAGAAAGCTGAGGGCTGAAGAATTGATGCTTTTGAACTGTGGTGTTGGAGACTCTTCAGAGTCCCTTGGGCTGCAAGGAGATCCAACCAGTACATTCTAAAGTAAATCAGTCCTAAACATTCATTGGAAGGGCTGATGCTGAAGCTGAAACCCCAATACTTTGGCCACGTGATGCAAAGAACAGACTCACTGGAAAAGACTCTGATGCTGGGAAAGACTGAAAGCAGGAGAAGAGGATGACAGAGGATGACATGGCTGGATGGCATCACTAACTCAATGGACATGAGTTTGAGCAAGCTCTGGGAGTTGGTGATGGACAGGAAAGCCTGGGGTGCTGCAGTCCTTGGGGTCGCAAAGAGTTGGACACAACTGAGTGACTGAACTGAACTAACTGATGTCCCCATATGACTTCCCTAGCAACTCTATCCAATTATCACTGAGGACACTCAAGGGCTATTTGCCTTGCACTAATCTGCCTGACATCCCCAAACAAATGTCATACATTTTCCCCCTCAAAGTTTTAGAGTTTAAGGTGCTGAGATGAGCAGACCGAACATTCTGAGATCTAGAGGAGAGTCAGCAGAGGACACCTCTGCCACCCTGGGGAGGACCCCAACCGGGCCCAGAACCACCTCTGTCAGCAGCCCTCACAGAGCCTGTGCTTCCAGACAGGCACCATCACCAAGGCTGGACTACCAAAGTCCTTCGTCCCCCAAACCCCCCCCCCACTGTCCCAGCATCCCACCCTACACACCTGGCAGTCACCCACGGAGCACAGGTGCCCAAACAGGCCGCAGGCCTAAAGACTCTGGTCTTCTGCATGCGCTCCCCCCAAAACCCCATCCCTGAACTTCTCTGCTCAAATGTCGCCTTTCTAGGAGAGTCAGCTTCTCCTGACGCTTCTTCTCAGCTTCCCCTGACGCTCCCCTTTTCAACCCACATGGCACTGCCACTCCCCCCACCTCCACTGCACCCTCCCCAAGCTCAAGCTCGTGGCCATGAGCCTGCAGGATGGTTCTGCAGGGCAGGCAGCATGAGTGCGTCACCCTCTTCCATGCTCTCCCCAGGGTAAGACTGGCGGCCTCCTTGTCGTCCACCCCCCACCCCCTGCCGCCGCCCTGGCACCCAGTTCTGAGTTCTCAGGGGCTCCCCAGGCCCTGCAGTCGCAGAGCCATCTCAGGCTGGGTATCAGCCAAGGCTCTGCTTCTGGGAGCCGGTCATCTGCCTCCCCTGCCCTTCCTCCAGACGCGGTCTTCAGTGTGGAATGGCCCTCTGCTTTCCTGCGACTATCTGAGTAGTAGTGTGTGTGTGTCTATCTGACAGTAAGCTCCCTGGTAAGAGGGACAATGCCCGTCTCTGCTTATCACTCCATCCTCAGTGCCTGGTACACAGCAGCCACTCTATGACTACTTGCTGAATGAATGAATGAAAGTTTCTGACTATATTATTCACACTTCTGTTACAGGAATTACCATCCTAAAAAGGGGATTCACCAATTGGCCTGTTTCCCTCTCCTATGCTGTCAACTCCCAAAGCACAGATCTCTTTTCAGCTCTATCCTGCTAACGCCTGGCCACCAAAATTCTTTGAGCAATCACAAAAGATATAAAGTCCTTTACATGCAGTTCTGAATAAAAATCCCTGGTATACTACAAATTAATTCCAAAGACACAGAATACTATCCTTAAAGACCTGACTTTGCATTTTATTAGAAGTAGAATATGATTTCTGGGGAGAGGAAGCAGACATGAGGCGTGGGACAGTTCTTTATGATTTGTTTTTCTTTTCTTGTCACTGCAGTATTTCAATAAATACAAAGGGGGGAGACAAAACATGAATCAGCTTATTGACAGATATTTATGAAAGTCTTTCTCAATCTTTTTCAAATATTGCACAGTCTAACTTGCTTTTTGATCAAATTAATATGTAGTTTTTAAGTTTTTTTAACATAAAAATACTTCATGTTTTAATTTACCACTATTTTCTTAATGTTACTAAGCAAAATGTATCTCCCACTACGCCTCCAAATAACTAATGAATTAAAGATGCTCATGTTTTAGAGAATTTCCTGGTGGTCCAGTTGTTAGGACTCCACAGGTCACTGCAGGGGGCACAGGTTTACTCCCTGATCAGGGAACAAAGATTGCAGCATGGCCAAAAAGAAAGAAAGAAATAAACAAAGGGGGTAAGTGAGGAAAGTCTGATTTTGGATAAGACAGGAGAAAGTCCAGGTTCATTACCCAATTCCCCACTAGTCACCAAGGTTGATAACCTACTAACCTCTCAAACTAACCAAAGGTTTGTCTTCTCAGGGGTCTTCTTTAATGCAGAGTTGACCAACAGATAAGAATTTGAATCTGAATCAGACTTTTTTTTTTTAATACAATATAGCAATTGGACACCATGACTGCTATAATTAAGGGGTTGAATGTCTTCAAAATACCATTTCTTAAAAAAAAATTGTTCAGGTATTTTAATAGTCACAAATTTCTACAGCACTTCCACAGTTCTCAGTATACTGGGTCAAAGAGAAGCACTTTAACCTCCAGAACATCTGCTCCATCCCCTGGCAAAATCCAATAAAAATAAGAAAAAGTCTATTCAACCTGAATACACAGCTTCAATAATTTTAGAAGCAAGAGGTGCTCCAAAAAGTCCAGCTCACTGACTATCTGGTCGTGTGCGTGCGAAAGTCGCTCAGTGTTGCTCAAGGTCTGACTTTTTGCAACCCCATGGGCTACCCATATCCAGTCCATGGACTTCTCAAGGCCAGAATCCTGGAGTGGGCAGCTGTTCCTTCTCAACCTAGGGATCAAACCCAGGTCTCCCACAGTGCAGCTGGATTCTTTACCAGCTGAGCCACAAGGGAAGCCCAATCATCTGGTTAGAAGACTGCATTATGAGACAAGGGAACAAAAACACTGTCTGAATAGGAAAAGCGCACCAGACAGACCAATGGGACCAAGATCAGGTCGGCGGAGAGTGACTTTTTACTTTAAACACATCTGTTTCAGAAATTCAAGTCTTAAAAAAAAAAAAGAAGAAATTCAAGTCTTTATTTTGTATTTAAAAATAAAATCAATGAACAAGTTTTACCAAAATGCACTCTACACAGAATCTACCAATTAATAATTAGTAACAGACTGGGTGTTGCTGTTTAGTTGCTAAGTTGTGCCCAACTCTTTGCGACCCAGTGGACTGTAGGTTGCCAGGCTCTTCTGTCCACGGGGTTTTCCAAGCAAGAATACTAGAGTGGGTTGCTATTTCCTTTTCCAGCCCTAAATAATTACTTAAACATGTAAACCTTTATTTCATTCATTCAGTCATTCCATAAACCTTCTCTGAGAACTATCATGAGGAAATTGCACTGTGAAACAGCAGAGGCTAGAAGTCTAAACGACAGAGGCTAGAAGTCCAAAATCTGCTCTTAAGTCCCTGATAGCGCCTTTCACGGCCACGTGACTTCAATCACAACCTCCAGAGTCTCACTTTACCCATCTGTAAAATGGTGATAATAGGAATACATTACAGGGCTGCTTAAGGATCATGCCAGCCACAGCACTTCACAAACCATGCAGCTTATAAACTACAGAACCGCTCCACATGCTGATCGCCGTAATGTTTCATTTCATAATAAATATGTTCCTCCTTGTCCAATCAGCAGATCTACCCCAAAGGCCTACTCTCCAGGTCTCAAATAAACACACATATCTTGGTAACCATCCAAGGAGAATTACCACTTAAATATTAAGAGACAGAAGTTTTCTACATCAGGCAGGAATCTCCAAAAGCTCAAGAATTAAACGTCATTTTCAAATTCCCTTTTATATCCTCTCAAGTGCTATTAAAAGTAAAAAGACTGATATTTTCAGAAAAAAATAGAGTACATACTTTAATGATGAAATTCTCTCCAGAGGCATTGCTTCACTCCTCTGGAGTTATAAACTGTCTAAAATAGGAGAGACACATAAGAGGAAAACTAGAAATGCTCTTGATGGTTACCAGAATACCAAATAAATTCACAAGTTGACTGGCCCTAACTAAATTTAAATGAGTATAATAAAATTTAAAATGCATCACTTACATCCAGAGAAAAGGATATTATCTTTATATGAGAATACTTAAACAATGCAGACTAACTCATTAGCCCAGAAGTCAAATCAAAATTCCCCCCACACAGCCATGTATTAAATGTTCTTGGGCGGTTCTGGTTGTAGTTCACAAGGTCCATGGCTTGCAGCAGACAATTTATACAGAGATCTAGCTTTAGTCAACATATTTTAAAACAAATTATACTTTTGACTTGTACTCACAATAATGATAAACGTCTCTTTTTCTGAACAGTGAGGAAAGTAAATTGAGAAAATGGTCCAAAAAACCATCCCCACCACTTCCAGTGCATCCGATAGCTCTCATGGAACTACAGCACTGCAGGGGAGGGGTGAGGATGGGGGGGTGAGGGGCTATTCATGGGACTCCTCCCTTCCCTCCCTGACCAGCTCATCCACAATAACAGGTCTGTAACATGAAGCCCTCTATTTTGTTCAGTCTTAAATGCAAGGGTGTTTTTTTTTTTTTCCTACATTCAGTGTCTTACAGAAGAGCATGCTTGAGATCTCTAATATTATTCAAGTTACATTTAATATTTTTTCCACAGTAGCTCCAATGACAATATAAGTTTGCAGCTATCACGCTGAATATTTTGAAATTTTAAAGACTACTTTGCTAGAAAAGAGCACTGGTATGCCAACTGTGTACATGTAATACACACAGATAAAAAGCAGCATTTCTCCATAAAACAAGTACAAGTGGGGAAACAAAACTGTACCACCATAAGAAATAGAGAGAGAGAGAGAGAGAAAGGCAGGCAGCTAGGTGTAAAACCTGGATACCAAAGGCACAAGAGTAGGGCACCAGCTTTTCTACTAGGAGGTATTTTTATTTTCAATGCACTACTTGTGAGACTCTGAATCAGAGAATGTAGGCTTATGAGATGGTGAGATGGTCCTGGAGCTGATAACCAGAAAAATAAAGTGAGAACTGACCTGAAGAATGACAACCAAAAAAAGCTGCAGATGAAGCCCAGGAGGGAGAGGCCTGAAGGGGGAGAGCAGAGGAGCAGCCCTGGGCTAGCACGTGGTCCAGGCACCTTGTCATCTCTCAGCTCTCAAGGCAGTCAGAGAGGGCATGTCCAGGAAGACCGGCTGTGTCCTCCCCACCCCAAACCACACTTCCACCTCACCAAGCCTACTCCTGGGAGAGGGCAACCCGAGCACAGGGTCTTTCCAGACAGGGAGCAGCATGGAGCTATTGGTTTCCCGGGTACGCTGCTGAAAATGAGGTCACGACTGAGGAGCTTTCAAATAGTCAGAAAGTGGCCCACTCATGAAAAGTCTACGCTCTGAAGACTCCACCTTGAGGTTTATGACAGATTCTACAATGTCTGATCCTTGAAACAAATAGTACTATAAACCTACCCAAAGGGCTATCTTTATTTTGCCTACACTCAGTTCTTTGTCCAGCCTGCACTGACAGAAAAGATCACAGAAAGACCTATTGGGAGATCTTGTCAAAAAACAAGAAAACTGCAGTTCAAGCACATGCAAGTCTTTAGAATTGAACATCTACACTGCTGAAGTAGCACTAAAGTGACAAATGACAGTAATCCAATGGCCCAAGGCCAGGAAATTCCACTGCAAACAGATTTATCTGTTTTGTGCCACAGTGATTCTTGCCTGTGTGGCAGTAAAGAGAACTATGACAGCGTAATTACAAATTCAAAAGCAAGTGCTTCCCACTGGTTTTCATACTTAGTGTATTGTCAGTAAGAAGTGTCCTCAGCAACCACCTTCAATGTGCCACTTGAAAAGCCAGATCTCTTAACAGCAAGTACCTGCATGTCTGAAATTTCTAAAAGCACAAACAAATCTTGATGTAACTACTTCAGGTTGAAATGATACAACTTTTCTCAATTACTTGAATATTATAGAATGAGCACAGCAGAAAGTAAATATGCCACTAGGCCTGACATTAAATAATCATTAAGCTTTGGAATTTTTTTTCCTTCCTTAAGTTTTCCTATGTGACCCACTATTCAAGTCGTGTTAGTTCTACATTCAAAAAAAATCTGAAATAAACGTCCTAACTTTTGCTCTGGAGAGGAATTTAGAGTGAGGCGGGCCCGCTTATTACTTGCCATCACTTCTCACTTGGTCCCCACAAGATGGGCTCCAGAGCGTGAGGGGAGGCCCTAAATGAGGCTCTCACCTCCACTGCCGGTCTGCAGGAACCACGGAGGAGATCATCAACTCAAACTTTAAACAGCGTATCTAGTGTGAGGACCTGTTTCAAGATTTTGCTGTCACTCTACAAACGAACACTGGTATCTCCAAATATCCTATACTTCAAGTAATTTTATTTACTTCAGCTTCTCACTATGAAATGCCAATAAAAGTGCTCCTCTTTGGAGAACTACTAACACAGCTGTCAGTTACAAATCAGGTATTCAATGCTTCAGTAACACTCTACCATATGCTCTGAGTTGGACCCAAGAAATCCCACAGTGTAAAATGAGGGCCACATTATTTTATCCTAGGTAAGGAAAAGATTGAGGTGAGCCCGCTGCAGAGGAGCAGGACAGGAGCAGCCACATGATATTCAAATAGGGTGTAAGAAGTGTTACTGTGGAGATTTCACTAAGAACAACTGCCATGATCACAAACGCTTCTTCTGGTTTAAGACAGCACTGGTCAGTTCGTATTAATTATCCCAAATCATTTCATCAGATCCCTCATGACAACAAATATTAATTAGAGATGTACTTTCACCTCAATTGTTAAAGTTCATTATTTGGGTTTGTTAAAATATGTTGAAAGCTATCCACATTAGAAATGTTTCCAAGTTTTTCAGTTTCACGTCAATCCAGGAAAAAGGGTTTAATCAATACTATGGAAACAGCATATAATCTATAAATGTTTTAAACTGTAACCTTAAAAATCCAATTTTAAAATAAGACCCTTAAAAAAAAACCTAAGAAAAAACTAAAATAAAACAGAGCCCCTACTGCTAATCTGTGGTTGTTAACCCCCACAGTAAACACGTAATATGCATCATCCTGCTTAGCACAAGGTGATGGCTCGATCAGTATTTGTTGAATTAATGAATGGCAATGACCAAGGCAGTACCCTTAGGACAGGAGGTAACTGAATAAAACTAAATTATTAAAATGCTCAGCCCGACTTTAGCAGGATCCAACCATTAAATCCTGTCACATACATGATTTCATTACCTGTTTTCATTACTACTCTTCTAAAAAGAAAATTATTTGAAGTATGAGAAATCACACCACCTCCTTTCCTACCTTCTCTATGCTAGAACTTAAAAGCATTTCAATCATACTTTAAAAGAGTAAACCCAAAGTGTTGCTAACATTTATGTTCAGCTAACTGTTGCCACCTTAATTTTCAAAAGATGTACAACATGCAGCAACAATAATGCTGTATAAAACAAACACTAGGACAAGGAAAGCAAACGAAATTACAATCACGTTTACATATTATCACTGCTCATTAACATTTCAATTTTGCCCTGCGACTGGTGCTTACCATAATGAAGTGAATTATGCCTAAACATGCTTCTTTCATTTCAAAATCACTACGACTATGACCCATTCGTTCACAATGAACCTTGTACCTATTTTGTAGCTAATCATCTTAAAATTTAAGTTGAGAAAAAGGGAAATACTAAATCTCTTAAGGAAAGAAACCTTTGAATTACACACTTGTAAAACTTATTCAACCACTAAGCCCTTTTTTTGTGCATAGAACTTTACTGAGTTACTTTCAAAAGCAGACGTACTAGTGAACAAAAAGTTAAAGGCGGAAAGTTGTAAACTGAAGAGCCAAAAATTTAACAAAATTGCAGCTTTCTGTAAGATCGCATTTTTTTAAATTATCGCGTCTTAAATTCCGCAACACGGGTTAATTACAAGTTATTAAAACCTACTCCATTCCCAAAAGGGCAACAAAAACCAACTACTTAGAGAGGGTTATGGTTTACCGGCCACCAGTTTTCCAATAGCTACTTTGTTCCATTTCCCTATATTTAATACAAAGTTAATACTACAACACACGGAGTTGATACAAAAAAGTGCAACAACTTCTAGGGACTGGAAGTCGACAAATCAGTGGTCTACACAGCAAGCCCAACAAATAAGACCACATGCTGATTTTTAAGCAGAGCAACTGTATTTGGGAGAGTGGGGAGGACGGAGTTCAACTCTATAAACTATCTCCCTAAAAGCGTGCTCGTCCCTCTTTCTTCCCACTGCGGGATTATCTTAAGTGGCTCCTAAGCCTGAAAGACCGCTCTGACAGTGTGCGTTAGTATAGTGTCAGACGGGCTGAAAGGGATTCATGCAAAGGATGTCACTCAAAGGCAGGTATTAATAAAAGTACGGTCCTGGCGAGTTATTTCGAGTCCCCTTTGCAACAATAACCTTAAGCTGCTCCTCAGTCACTTGAATCTAAAAGCCAGAAAACCAGCAATCTCACTCACCCTCACTCACCCCCACCCCACCCCACCCCACCCCACTCCACCCCAACCCCCGCAACGGGGTCAATCAAACTGCGAAAGCAACGTTTAATGCCACGGGAAAACGGTGCACCCCCAAATCTTGGTGGTTCGCTGCGGGCAGAGAGGCAACCAGAGGGCGTGGAAGGCTCTGCCGCTCCCGGGCCTCCCGAAGCCCCTCGGCCGCCTCCCGGGACGGCCAGGGCCCCATCCTTACCACCGGCTCGCCCCGCAGTCCAGCCCTGCAGTTAACCCCTTCGCGCCCCCCGCCCCCATACCCTCTCCAGGCTGGCCCGGGTGCTCCCTCTGTGCCGCCCCCACGAGGCGGGGCCCGGCGGGCTCGGGCGCCGGATGGGCCGGGCTGAGGGCAGCCGAGGCGCGGAGGCAGCGGGAGGCTCGGGGCCTAGTCCCGGGCAGCGTGTCCCGGCGCCCTCCCCCACTCCCACACGCTCGCTCAGGGCCGGGGTGCGCCCGCCCGCCCGTCCACCCCGGCGCCCGTCCGCCTGCGGCCCGGGATCCCTTCCCGCCGAGGGCGCCGGCTGGCGGCTACCTGCGGGCTGCGGAGGGCCATGGCGGCCCGTTTCAATGAGCCTCGGCGCTCGTCCGGCTCCTCACGCTGCTTCCCCCGCCGCCGCCATCTTCTCGCCCGCACATACACACTCGCATCGGCCGCCGCGCCTGCGCACTGGACGCGCGCCGCGGGGCGTGGGGAGGCCGGGCGCGCCGGGCGTGCGCTTGCGCATGCGTGGCCGACAGGTGGGCGTGCGCGGCGGGAGCCGGCCTGGGGTGGACCCTAAGTCCGCGCCCCTAGGCGGATACGGCCCCGCCCGCTGCAGACCTGAGCTCCAGGACCCTGAGGGAAAGCGCGGGGGACTGAGGTGATAACGCCCGAGGGCCTGGTCTGCCCGAGCTTCTCACCACCCTGGAGGCCACCTGGGCGGTGCTTGGCGGGACTTGGGAAGTCCGGGCCGGGAGCTGCGGCCTGAGGTCGGCCCGCTCCGCCGAACCCTTGGGCCGGGGTCTCCGAAGTGCGAGGGGAAGATCTCAGAGCAGTCGCCTTTATGCAGGTCGCATCCACCCATTCATATTTGTTCACTTTTCATTCATTCCACAAACACACTGAGCGCCTGCACTGTGCCACGCCTTTAGGCATCGGAGAATATTTAAAAAAAATAAAAATGCAGCCGTAAAACGTTTAATATTGGGGCCTGGCAAATGGTAAGCATCCAGGGTTACCTATCACACACCAAATGCATGTGTGCAGACAGACCAGTTTTCGGGTCATTGGTTCCAGAAACAGTGAGCCCCACCTGACCATGCAGGGTACCACCTGCTTCGGCCCCCCCAGCTGAGTCTTTGGGTTAGTCACCCGTGAATGAGGTTAATTAAATTTCTTAACTCATAAGATTTATGTGAGGAGCAAATTAAGTGAGTGTGAACACACTTGAAAAAAAACAACTTTAAAAAGCTAGCGAAACAATAATACTGTATCCATGCTGTGATTAAAACCGCAGGAAAAAAATCTACCTATATATAAAGACAGGGAGGGATATGAAAACCCATTGATGACTTATAGTGGTTTACATCTGGTTTTTAACAGCATGTTTTGTTGTTTGTTTAATGGTGGCAGCACTTGATTTCAATACAAGGAGATACATGTGAAAAGGGAAATATGAGCAAGCATTGTGGGGCCCTGGGCTTCCCTGGTGGCTCAGATGGTAGAGCATCTGCCTGCAATGCAAGAGACCCAGGTTTGACCCCTGGGTTGGGAAGATCCCCTAGAGTAGGAAATGGCAACTCACTCCAGTATTCTTGCCTGGAGAGCTCCATGGACAAAGGAGCCTGGTGGGCTACAGTACATAGGACTGCAGAGTCAGACATGACTGAGCGACTAACACACACCATTGTAGGCCCTGCAGTCCTTAGCAGGCCCTTCCCTGGTGGCTCAGACAGTAAAGCGTCTGCCTGCAGTGCGGGAGTTCAGTTCAGTTCAGTGGCTCAGTCATGTCCAACTCCTTGCAGTGCGGGAGACCTGGGTTCAGTCCCTGGGTTGGGAAGATCCCCTGAAGAAGGAAATGGCAACCCACTCCANCTCAGACAGTAAAGCGTCTGCCTGCAGTGCGGGAGTTCAGTTCAGTTCAGTGGCTCAGTCATGTCCAACTCCTTGCAGTGCGGGAGACCTGGGTTCAGTCCCTGGGTTGGGAAGATCCCCTGAAGAAGGAAATGGCAACCCACTCCAGTACTCTTGTCTGGAAAGTTCCATGGGCTGAGGAGCCCGGTAGGCTACAGTCCATGGGGTCGCAAAGAGTCAGACACGACTGAGTGACTTCACTACCTTCACTACTATACTTGCAATGAGAGCCACGGGAGGAAAGCACAGTCAAGAAAGACATGAAAGGGACTTCCCTGGTGGTCCAGTGGTTAAGAAGCCACCTTCCAATGCAGGGACACAGGTTCAATCCCTGGTTGGGAAACTAAGATCCCACATGGACCTTCGTCCCACAGCTAGGGAGCCCGCACTCTGGAACAAAGTCCTAGCACAGTTCCTGCCCTCCCCAAAGAAAGCCTAAAATAAAATCCCAACATCTGCACTCTCTGGGCTGTGTGAATTTCAGCAGGTAAACTTTCTTAAACTTTCTGTGAATTTTTTGTAAAAGGAGGTGTGGTAAGCAGAGTCATCCCATCCCCAAAATGTCCACTTCCCAATCTCCAGAACCTGTACAGATATGACTTTACATTGCTAAAGGGACTTTGCAGATGGGGTTAAATTGAAGACTTTGAGATAAAAAGATTATTCTGGATTAAATGGGTGGGACCCATGTAAGCACAAAGATCCTTAAAAAAAGAAAGAGGGAGGAAGCCAGAGAGTCAAACAATCGGAGAAGTTAACAACTAAGTGAGGAGGGAAGAAAGAGTAAGAGAGATTTCAAGATGCTAGGCTGCTGGCTTTGAAGANAAGACTTTGAGATAAAAAGATTATTCTGGATTAAATGGGTGGGACCCATGTAAGCACAAAGATCCTTAAAAAAAGAAAGAGGGAGGAAGCCAGAGAGTCAAACAATCGGAGAAGTTAACAACTAAGTGAGGAGGGAAGAAAGAGTAAGAGAGATTTCAAGATGCTAGGCTGCTGGCTTTGAAGATGGAGGCATGCAGTTCTAGAAGCTAGAAAAGACATAGATTTTCTCCTAAAGCCTCCAGAAAGAAGACAGTCTTGCCTACAACTTGTCTTCAGCCCAGTGAATCTTCTGACCTATAGAACTGCAAAATACTTTGTAAACCAGTAAATCTGTGGCCACTTGTTACAGCAGCAACAGGAAATTAACACAGAGGAGTAATACAATCTCCTTTGCAAGCATGTTGCCAGGAGGAAGCTAATGTATCTAGCTCATGGAATATGGTGCCTAGCACTTTTTAACTACCAATCAATTAGTGATAAGGGACTTTTTATTATATCCCAGGGAAGGCATACGTTTTTCTCCAAGGAGGTAACATATGAGCTAAGCCTTGATAGCTACGTCTTGAGAGGGGCCCCATATTTTCCTATCTAAACCAATGGCTACATGGTCTGACAAGCAGGAGTTAATTTTTGGGTCCAAGGGGTTAGACTATTTCAGTTAGACCTATTCTATCTGGAAAATTCTTTTCTGGAGCTCTGATAGTATAGAAGAGTACCGGTAGCTGTGTGACCTTGGGCAAGTACCTACCTCTCTAGACCTCAGTTTCCTCCTCTGTAAAACAAGAGGGATGATACCTTTCAGGAATGTAGTGGAAATGAATACAGTAACAAGAAAACATATGTAAATTGCTTAATAAGATCATTATCCAGACTTTTTGGAAAGGGAGATAATGTTAGCAAGGGCTCAGTGCATTTGACAGGATGTTATTGCCAATAATAAAATTCAAGCTTTCTAAGAAAAATTGGGATTTGGGGAGACATATCCATCATTGTGAGCTGAGCAGCTTCCCAACATTTAAAGACTTTTCTGATGAGATTAATGGTGATAGTAACAAATGAGGGTTGTCGCTTTTTTTTTTAAATACTAATAGAACATTTCAACATTTGGAAGGTGTGCATAACTCACTGAATCAGTATTTTCCAAATGACCCATGTAGGATGTTATAAAATCAGGCATGAATAAAAGATCCATTCAAAGTACTAGATAGACCAGTGGATTTTAATCTAACAGAATCTGAAAAGTTCATTGAGATGATTTCACATTCCACTTTGCAGTTTTCCTTTAAGAAATTTGCTTTTCACAAGCAACAAATAAAAATATACACAATTACTGAAAAAGGCCCTTCCTAATTTTTTCTTAAAAAAAAAAAATAAGGCCCATTCCTTTTTGAGAACTATACTTTTTAGGAAAATACTCCTCTTTGCCTTCCCAGCTGCATGCCCTGTGTGAGGCTGGATTTTTTTCACACTTCAATTCAAAGCGACATATCAGAACTAACTAAAGTCACAAGCAGGTATGAGAATGCAGCTGCAAAATACAAAACAGTGTTACTCTTCTCAACACCATTTTGTTGTTGTCGTTTTGAAAAGTTATATTTCATTAAAAATATTTTATTTTTTACACTGATACACAATGAATTTATGAGAAATAGTCATACATTTTTATAAATATTTTGGTTTTCATTCCTAACTGATAAATGGCTATAAGATAGAATTCACAAAAACAAAAGTTTTGGGGATCAGCAATAATTTTGTAAAATGAAGAGAAATCTGAGGACTTCCCTGCTGGCACAGGGGATAAGAATCTGCCTACCAATTCAGGGGGACATGGGTTCAATCCTAAGTTTGGGAAGATTGTACATGATCCAGAGCAAACTAAGCCCAGACATCACAGTATCCAGCCTCTGCTCTAGAGCCCATGAGCCCACTGAGCCCAGGTGCTGCAACTGCTAAAGCCCAATTACCTAGGGCCTGTGCTCCACAAGAGAAAGCACCACAATAAGAAGGCTTCACACCGCAACAAATAGCAGCGCCTGCTCACTACAACAAGAGAAAGCCCTCAGAAAACAGTGAAGAACCAATGCAGAAAAAAAAAAAAAAACTTAAGTTTTGAGAAGGACAACTCAGCACCAGGCAGGTCCCCCACCTCACTTTTCATGTGCCCCTCTGCCTGCCTGGAACTTCCTTTCCCCTTACTCCCTCAGATCTCTGGTTCTGATGGCCACCAGCTCCAAAAGGACTTTTCTGAAAGGACCTCTTCTCTGCCCAACCACGGTCTCGCCTGTTCTGTTTTTGTTTTTCCCCTCCACAGCACTTCTCACTAAATGACAGTGTGCAGAATATTTATTTTAGGTGTGGATTATCCATCTCCTCCACTAGACTCTAAGCTCCAGGAAGCTTACCTTTATTCCCTGATATTTTTACACACCTGTAACCCTTCCAGATGTTTGGCAGCCTTGCAATAGATATTTTTTGAATGAATGAATGAATGAACAAGTGACCATTTTTAATTCTCACAAAGCCCAGTGAGGTGAAGATTATTGGTTTCCCCATTTGGGGGCTGAGGAAGCTGAAAGAGGGGCTTCCCTGATAGCTCAGTTGTAAAGAATCTGCCTGCAATGCATGAGACCCCAGTTTGATTCCTGGGTCAGGAAGATCCACTGGAGAAGGCCACCCAGTCCAGTATTGAAAGCTGAAAGAAATCAAGCCACCACTTTGTTTTTTTAAGCAGTTTCATGAGATAGAACTATAGTTTTGTTTTCTAAGATTGATTTATTTATGGCCGCACTGGGTCTTCCTTGCTACGGGCAGACTTTCTCTAGTTGTGGCAAGGGTGGCTATTCTGCGTTTCAGTGAAAGGGCTCTACAGCCTTCAGGCTTAGCAGTTGTCGCATGGGTTTAGTTGCTTCATGGCATATGAAATCTTCCTGGACCAGGGATCAAACCCATGTCTCTTCATTTTCAGGCAGATTCTTAACCACTGGACCACCAGGGAAGCCCAAACCACCACTTTTTTTTTTTTTTTTTTTCAAATCACCACTTCTAAGTGGGATGGATTGTGAAAAAAAAAAAAAAAAAAATAGGTTTGCCAAAGGCCTGCTTGGGACCTGATTTGGAAATTGAATCAAACCAGAAAAAGACACTCACATTTTTTCTTTTTTTTTTTTTTTTGGTCCCACCATGTGACACACAAAACTTCCCTGACCAGGGATTGAATCTGTGCCCCTTGCAGCAGAAGTATGGGAAGTTGACCACTAGACCACCAGGAAAATCCTTTTTTTCCCTCTCTTTTTAAAAATTTTATTTTATTGAAGTATAATTGATTTAAAATGTTGTGTTAATTTCTGCTGTACAGCAAAGGGATTCCGCTATACATATAGCTGAGTTGTTTTCATACTCTTTCCCACTGTGGTTGATTCGGGGTGCTGGATATAGTTCTCTGTGCTCGATACTGGGGCCTCGTTATTTATTGATTCTCTATACACCAGCTTGTGTCTCCTAACCCCAAGCCTCCAGTTGCCCCTCCCCACCCCGCCTCCCCCCAGCAATCGCAAGTCTGTTCTCTAGGTCTGAGCGTCTGTTTCATAGATAAGGTGATTTGTGTCATATTTTAGATTCCACATAAAAGCGATATTATATAATGTTTGTTTCCCTTTCTAACTTCCCTTAGTGTGATCATCTCTAGGTCCATCCATGTTGCTGAAAATGGCATTATTTCATACACAAAGACATTTTTGAGACAATCTAGTAGTGTGGGTAAGGCCTAGAGACCAGGGAATTAACTGCCAACAAATGTATTGGGTGTGCTAGTGAAACTGGGGCTGTTCTAAAAAACCCCACTTCCTGTTTCAAGGGATATTGCTGAGATATGGGCTTTCCTGGTGGCTCAGATGGTAAAGAATCTGCCTGCACTGCTGGAGACCTGAGTTTGATCCCTGAGTCCAGAAAATACCCTGGAGAAAGGAATGGCTACCCATTGCACCACTCTTGC
Organism: Neotragus moschatus; assembly: GCA_006410615.1. NCBI lineage: Eukaryota > Metazoa > Chordata > Mammalia > Artiodactyla > Bovidae > Neotragus > Neotragus moschatus. The sequence continues at coordinate 2,035,449 of SJYA01002434.1, read as the reverse complement.
CTGGAGAATTCCATGGACAGAGGAGCCTGGCGGGCTACAGTCCACGGGGTCACAAAGACTTGGACACTACTGAGCGACTAACACGTGCTGAAATATATCCAGGTGAAATGACAGGATGTATAGGGTTTACTTGACAAATATTTAAGGCAAAAAAGAAAAAAAAAAAAGGAGGAAAAAGGAGTAAGTAAAGCAAACAAGATGAAATCTTGAGAACCGCTGAATCTAAGATATGGGAGTATCTGGTTAGGTCCTCAAAGAAGCAAGAGGGAAAGTGGGAAGGGGCTAGGGGCAGTGGGGAGAGAGTTGGACAGGTGCCTAGCAGAGCTGTCCCCTGGGCAGGAGTAGGGATGGGGAAGGGCTGTGTAAAAGCCCTTGAGCCAAATTTGTGCATCGGAGTAATCTCATTCTCCCGTTCCAGGCAAGGAAAGAACCTGCCTAGTAGCTGTATGAGTTTCCCAAGGCTGCTGTGACAAGCAGATATTCTGAAGGAGCCTCTATTTCAGCCTCCCTGCAGCTTCTGGTGCTGCCGAGATCCCTGGCCTAGCGCTTCAGCAGTCCAGTCTCTGCCTGCGTTGTCATGTGGCTGTCTTCCCTCTGTGTCATTTAATAAAATCAGCTTTGGGGGTTGTTCATCCCAGAGCAGAGTGGAGCCTCAGGTTGTCCCCGGGGCCCCCCTAATCATGGCTTGCTCTGCAGGGCATGTTATCTCAAGTATGTTTAATCTTTAAACATTAACATCAAATTCTGCCCAGCAACCTGCTCGAGGAAGGAAGGGAGCAGATGGGCCAGGAAATGCAGGTTGCTGCCTCTCATATCAGCTCCCCAGAGGGTGTGTTCATGCGTTTACGTCTTCTCCTTTTGCCCTTTTATTGTGAGTGGCAGAACTCATGTAGTTGAAGTCTCTTCTGGAGCAGAACACCCACACAGTGTGTTTCCTCTCTCCTCTGTTGTACTTATTTTTCATCTCTGCCCTGCCCAGGGTTGGGCACTGTCTCCAGACCACAGAACAGGTGCCGCTATCTTAAAGGACCTTGGCCAGGGGGAAAGTGCTCAAGAAGAGGAGTAAGCCAAGGGTCTGGATTGACTCTGACTCTCTGAAGGAATCATTGATTTTCTATAGCTCAGTTCTCATATAGGAGGAAAGTCCAGTGTGTCCTGCCAGCCTCACAGGATAGATACTGAAATGCACTGGCATGATGAAAGGAAGCTTACATCACGTAGACTAATCCATTAGCTGCCATGCGTTCATGTTACCACTGAGTTAAAATAGTGACCTCACTATTTTATACCCTTTCATGTTTCTTGATCCAGTCACCCCTACCAACCTTTCCTGTTCATCCAAGAAATTCTTATTTTTCATTGATAGTCGTCTAACTTTTTTTTTTTTTTTNGTTCATGTTACCACTGAGTTAAAATAGTGACCTCACTATTTTATACCCTTTCATGTTTCTTGATCCAGTCACCCCTACCAACCTTTCCTGTTCATCCAAGAAATTTTTTTTTTTCATTGATAGTCGTCTAACTTTTTTTTTTTTTTTCCTGCGAAACAGACAGTTGTTGGTGGAGGAGAGATAGGATAGCAGGATAGCTTTCTTGCAGTTTTCTTTAGCCTAGAAAAAGAAGTATCCTTTCTACTCTCGAGTGAATATTGATTACTATAATGCAAGAGTTTAGCGGGGACTTGCCTGGTAGTCCAGGGGCTAAGACTCTGCACTTCTAATGCAGGGGGCCTGGGTTCGATCCCTGGTCAGGGAACTTAGATCCCACATGCCTCAACTAAAAGTTTGCATGCCAAGTCTAAAGATTAAGCACGTCACAAATATATATTTTTAATACCTTCGTTTAGCCCATAGGAAACATCTTGATCAGGCCCACCTGTGAATGACTGCAGGAAGAAATTCACACACCCCTCCGGAGGCAGCCCAGAACCAGGAAGTGTCTGACTTTATTCCTTCCCCTTTTAGTGTAATTCTGTCTGAATTCTAACTCAGGCAAAATGGTTCTTCGGTGCACAAGTGGACCCTCCTTCTTCTTGGTTTGCCATCTTTCCAAGTAAAGTTGCTATTCTTTGCCCCCAAAACTCATCTCTTCATTACTGACCTGTCGTGTGGTAAGCAGTATGAGCTTAGACTCAGTAACACCAAGATAGATCAGAGCCCAGTGAGAAAGACAGCCTTGTAATGCAGCCACACACGGCACACCAAGGTTCTAATGGATGGGCAGCTTGTGGTCATATGAAAATCCTCGCTTTAGAAGAAGCCAAACAGGAACTATAACCAACATCCTATAATAGCGTGCGTGCTTCATGTCTGACTCTTTGCAGTCCCATGGACTGTAATCTGCTAGGCTCCTCTGTCCACGAGATTATTCCAGGCAAGAATACTGGAGTGGGCTGCCATTTCCTCCTCCAGGGTATCTTCTCAGCCCAGAGATTGAACTCTCATCTCCTGCATCTCCTGCATTGGCAGGTGGATTCTTTACCACTGCGTCACCCAGGAAGGCCATCCTACAATAAACCATAATGCAAAGAATATAAAAAAGAATGTGTACATATGTATAACTGAACGCGTTGTTATACACCTGAAACTAACACAATATTGTAAATCAACTACACGTCAATTAAAAAAAAAAGCAGATTTCAGCAGAGATAAAAGATGGAGAGATGGAGAGACAGAGACAAAGACAAGGGTAAGAGACAGCTGACAACGTTTCTTGAGCCCCTGGATACAGCAGCTTGAAACTCCAGACAACTCAGGTTTCCACATGAACTGAGTCCCCCAACCCCTTCAAACCTTTGCCACTTTGGACTAGAATTTTGTTACCACCAAATGAGTGCCATAAATACATTAATATTATTGGTATGTAAGCATCATTTTCATAAAGTTAAAACATGACATTCAAATATAATAGTGAATCCATGTCAGAGGTTCACTAAGCTTATTAATAAGGAAGGCAGCAGAGTGGGGGGATGGATTCAAGGAAGCATGCAAGATAGAGTCTGTATAGATATCGAAAGAAAGAATGCTGGAACTTTTTTTTTTTTTTGACTGCTCTGTGTGACATACAGGATCTTAATTCTCTGACCAGGAATCAAACACATGCCCCCTGCAGAGTGGAAGTGCAGAGTCCTAAGCAGTGTACCACCAAAGAAGTCCCCACATTTTCACTTTAGAAAGACATCTCAGGTATTGGCAGGTAAGTTGTTGGAGATGGGAAGATGATGAAGTTGGAGGCATACAAAAAGACAGGAGGGCTTGGTACTAGTTAAGAGACTTCAACTGAATCCTAGGCCAGAGACACTTTGTGAGCTCCTGGATACAGCCATGCCTGAAGCTAGGGAAAGTTCATAGCCTTCCCAATTAGGTCATCCAGAGCAGGATGCTACGGAGGAGCTAGTTAACAGAGGAAATAATGGAAAGACATTGATGTGATGGAACCTGTTAGCTGATGTCAAAGGTAAGAGAGGCCATATGGATTTCTGATTTGTTTTAATGGGTAGAAGAAACAGTCTAAGATGAGATGTTTAACTATAATGAAATGGAGTAGGACCCAGTGGTGCCCTCCATGGTACAAATCCTTTCTGTGTGTATCATTTCTTATTTGTAAGAAATAGGCTTCATTCAGCCCTCTTGACCTTCTCTGAGTTCCAAAGGGCAGATTTAGATAGTTGCCTATCAGGGAAGGGAAAGAAAGTGCATTGCCAGGCTCCTCTGTTCATGGAATTCTCCAGGCAAGAATGCTGGAATGGGTGGCCATTCCCTTCTCCAGGAGATCTTCCTGATGCAGGGATTGAACCTGGGTCTCCTGCATTGTAGGCAGATCCTTTACCATCTGAGCCACCAGCGAAGCCCAGCAGATGCAGAAACAAGCAAGGAGCAGCCAAGAAACAATAGTGTAGACCTGGGGTAGGGTCCTGGTTCCCCCTCAAACAATATCTTTGGGTTCTTTTACAGAAACTAAGGCCCCCACCCAGGTGGATAACTTCAGGCTGAACACAAGATTCCTGGAGCATCACCCTGTTACCTCACTACCAACCAATCAGAAGAAAGTCACACCTCCTGCAGCCCTCACCTAAATTTTGCCTATGAGAATTCTAACAACCATCAGTGAGTTTGGGTTTCTCTGAGCATGAGCCGCCTAGTCTCCTTGCTTGGCCCTACAATTGATCCTTCTCTGCTTCAAACTCTGACATTTTGGTTTGTTTGACCTCACTGTGTGGGGTGCACGAACTTGCCTTCAGTAATAGAACCTCTCTGGTTGCTCAGTCTGGTGAGAGAGAGAGAAACACAACCCAAGGGGTTAACAGTCCTCGTTCAGAGGCACAGAGCCTTATCTTTTTCTTCATTTCCATCAACAGGGCTTTGTGAAGAACACACCCATGCTGAGTAGGCCACATGCTAGCTTACATTGCTCTACTTCTGAGTTAAATGCTCCAAGGCTTAAATTTCAGTTCTCCCCTGCCCTCAACAAGAGATTTAATTTTTCTGTCTCTGTTTCTTCATCTCGAATCATGGTTTGTGGGATGCATCTCCGTCAAGGCCCTGAAGACACATCAAAGCCCAAGGGCTCTGCATGACGCCTGGTCCATGATAAGCGCTTTATAAGGGATGGAAATTACCATGATCATTCTGGGTTCTCTAAACAGACAAACATTTTTTGACTAACTGGCTTGTGACATGGACTGTTTCTTTCCAATTTCAGATGCGTTCTTTTCACAGAAGTTTAAAAAATAATAAAAGGGTAATTAACATTGGGTAGGTAATTACTATGCTGTGCTTGCTCTATGATTAAATAAAAGTGTTTTGCTTATAAGTTAGTGTTGATGCTATTAGCAGTATTGATATATTAGTTATACAATAATTTTTTAATTTATCAGCATGTGCAGGTTCTGGAGAGGGCAGCCTCCCAGGAAAGAAGAGGGGCACCTGACCACATTGCCCGCACTGCAGGTGGTCCAGGGACTGGGACTCCGAACTTCCACTGCAGGGGTAAGGGTTCGATCCCTGGTCGGGGAACTAAGACCTCCCACATGCTATGCCACGCAGACAAAAAAGAAAAGAAAAACTATGCTGCTTTTCCAAAACCACTGCCGTTTTACTGATGGTAGCAAAGCAAGTTTGATAAAGAGTAAAGAAAGCTTTGCATGCAGAGCCCTGGCCACCTGCAGCCTTGAATATATTTTATATTAAGATTTTTTAAGAAGGGGAAAGGATAGACAGTACACACAGGACCCTAGGCTGAACTCTTTCAGAATTTGGCTCATGTAGTCAGTTCCCCGAGTCTGTTTTCTTGGGGCTGTTATGTTAGCCTTCTCTAGAGAATGGGACAAATAGAAAGTGTGTGTAGATATAGATATAGCTATAGAGAGACATTTATCTTAAGAAATTGGCTCATGCAATTACAAAGGCTGGCAAGCCCCAAATCTGCAGGATTGGCTGGCAGGCTGGATGCCCTAAGAAGAGTTCAGGTTTGAAGGCTGTCTGCTGGCAGAATTCCTTCTTGCTCTGGGGAGGTTGGTCTCCATGCTAGTCAGGCCTTCATCTCATTCAAGGCCTACCCACAGGATGGAGAGCCTCCTGCTATACCCAAAGTTCACCGATTCAAGTGTTCATATCATCCAAATAACACTTTCACAGAAACANTCAATGACTTTTCATACAGTCACAGACATGTGCAACCACAAACACTGTCAATTTTAGGGCATCTTCATCACCACGGAAGAAACCCATATCCTTTAACCCCTGCACCCCTATCTTCTCTCATCACACCCCTCCCCTGGCCCTAAGCAAACACTAACCCACTTTCTGTCTCTGAATTTGCCTGTTTAAGCACTGCCTATAAATGGATCACACAATATGGTGTCCTTTGTGCCTGGCTTCTCCAGCTCAGCGTAGTATTTTCAAGGTTTCGTCCATGTTGTCACCAGTGTCGTGCTTCATTCCTGTTTGTGGTTGAGTAATATTCCATTCTCTGGTATTTGCATCCCTGCAGTGCCTTCTGGGGGCATAACATCCATGCAGGGAATGTACATGGTGGCCATTTTCAAGCAGTTGAAAGAGCTGGGTGTGAGCTGGCCAACTTAGGTTAAAATCCAGCTCCAGGAGTAGCAGGTGCCTCTGGGGTCCAACATGGACCCTCTGCCCTCCTGATTCTGCTTCAGGGCTGGCCATAAGCTGACAGGATGCCCCTGCATCACATGGTCCTTCTTTCTGCCCCAGGGAAGGAGGGTGGGAGCTCTCTGAACAGCCGGCTCTGTGAGCAGGGCAGGCCTGGATGGGCATCACCAGGGCCTCTGGGAGTGCCCACCCTCCTTCCTTGGACAGATGTGTGAGGACACACCGGCTGCTGTGGGACTTTCCAATTTATTGATGCCCCTTGAAAAAGGTGCCATCTGTCACCCCTCAACCTCCAACCTAGGGCATCTTTGCTTTTGCCCCCATGTAGGATCTCAATTCCCCAACCAGGGATCAAACCTATGACCCCTGTACTGGGAGTTCAGAGTCTTAACCATGGGACTATCAGGGAAGTCCATGGGGGTCGCTTGTGATGCCCTCAAGGAGCAGGATATGGCAGCCATGTGGCTGTTACTAGTCACACCTGGGACACTTGCTCTGGGAGACTTTGGCTTCCAGATAAGAACCTTGGTAAAGACAGACCTGGAGACAGAGAAGGCAGATTCTTGGTGGCTCCGATAGTAGAGAATCTGCCTGCAATGCAGGAGATACGGATTCAGTCTTCCTGGGTTGGGAAGATCCCGTGGAGAAGGAAATGGTAATCCATTCCAGGATTCTTGCCTGGTGAATTCCATGGACAGAGGAGCCTGGTGGGCTACAGTCCACAGGGTTGCAAAGAGTCTGCCAAGACTGAACAACTAACCCTACTGCTTTGGGGGAGAGAGAGAGACCAGTGGGATGCGGGGAGCAGAACAGAGGGAAAAAAATGAGTGGGGAGGGGCCCCAGCTATCTCAGGCCCTGACATGTAGTGAGTCTCAGGGAGCTCCAATTTGGCTGTGACTGAGACCCAGGAGAGTGCTGTTTCCATCAGCCCAGTCAACCCTCAGATTTGTCACCAAAAATAACTGCTATGGCTTTAAGCCACAGCTTGGGGTGACTCACTACTCAGCCATAGTTAAAGCACCCTGTGAGCAGCTTTTCCTCCTTCCTGGTCTCGCTGGGCTTCCTAGGCCATGAGACCAGCTCCCCAGGTCAGCCACCTGCCTCCAAGTCCTTGTCCAAGGTTCTCTCGCCGTTCAAGAGGACCCAAACGGATGTGGACCTTCTGAGGTGAGGTAGTTCAATGTGGGTAATATAATTAGCCCGAGCTTTGGGTGCTTCATCTGGAAAATGGGAGGCATCTCATTTCTAACCTAAGATTCTTCTGGAAGTTAAAGAATCCAGGAGAATTTACCATCTGTCAGTTGGTATCCCATCTGGGGCAGCTCAGTGGCTCAGAGGCAAATCTGAGGCAGGTTCTTCCCACCATTCTCCCAAAGCTGAATTACCAAAGGCTCAAGGAAGCAACCACGTGTCTGGGTTTGGCTGCTTGCTGGTGGAGGCTTTGAAACCCCTGCAGGGCATCAGAGCTATCTATCTGCCTCTTCTTGGGCCTGAAGGGTGGTAAAGCCACTCTGCTCTTATGGAAAATGCTACTGTATCTTTCTGATAAAGATAGCCCATTGCTTGTTTTTCTTTTCTAATCAGATTATCCCAACTGACACAAATTTAAGCAAATAGTTTCATTTCAGGTCACGGGACTTAGGGCTGTCAAGAAACTGAATGAAACTTCTGGTAAAATACAGTAATTAGGAGCATAGTGAGAGCTGAATGGGAATGCCCTTGCCTCCCATGACACCAAAAGGCAGTCTGGTTAATTTCCAGATTATATTTGGGCTCAATATGCAAAGGGGCTCTTTTTCATTTGGGCAGAGAAAATAGGACTAAAGATTACAACAATAACCACACAAGACTAGGGCTTTAATTATAAAATAAGCCATACCCTAGCAGGCAAATCATTTTTAATGTGTTCCGAGAACTGAATAGTTTATGGAGTTAAAAACAGAAGGGGAAAAAAATTCAACATGCAGGAAATTAAGAAGAGATAAGAAACAGAAAAGCTTTGGGTGTCATACAGTTACAATACAAAAGCAACAAATGAAAAAAATAGCACACACATGATAACCAGCTTCAGTAACATTAGCAGCCAGAACATACCCAATGAATTATCAATACTTAATCATCAAGGGAGCTGGTGGTAATGACGGATTTCAGTTGATCCAAAGGACTTTTTCCTTCCATCACAAGCAAACCTGTAAAGACGGCTCAAGTAACTTGGAAAAGTAGAGTTCCTTTTCTCAAAGAAAACTGACTTAGGAAGGTTTTTGTCCTCCGGCCCCCCTCCCCCAAATCTGTACATTCATCGATTCTTCTAAGGCAACCAGAATACAGTTTCTTGAGACCACCAAACTGAACCCCCTGCCAAGCCACAAATTCTACCCATGTAAAAAGGAAAAAAAGGAAAAAAAAAAAGATGAGCGATCTCCAAAACTCTGTAAAGTGCAGGACGGTTTAGGTTACAGCTTTTGTTGGATTTCATGTTAACGTGTCTTTATAAAAGAAAGGGTGGACGAACAAGACTCGAGACCCAGCCAGGCCCTGCGTTGAAAAATGACCCATATTGGAAAGGTGACAGATGTACTGACCCTCAGGGATCTTCTCAACTCTGCACACTGCTGCTGCGGTAGGAGCTTTGGAGGAAATGTTCAACGTCTCAGGGTGTTGGCGCATCCTCGTCACACACCACTGCCCTTTGGCTCAGCTGGGAGCCCAAGACAGTCTCACTCCTGGGCCATGTGCGACATCATACAACTCAAAAGCACAGATCCGAGCGCAGCCACGGCATTGCGTCATGGCCATGGGAGGTGGCTATGACAAGACTCTGGCGCTGACCCCGGGAGGGGGTGGTGGTGGGGAGATGGAAAATGAAAACCCCGGCAGGCAGCTACAAAATGGTTATTAGCAAATGGTATCAAAAAGTATCAAAACATTTCAAAAAATTTTAAAAACTGCCAGGCTTGGCGGACACAGAGGATGGGCTCTTGGAGCACCTGGAGAGTGGCCCTGCATTCCAGAGGCTCATCCTGGAGGCCAGGGACGTGGCCCCTTCCCCTCTGAAGATGCTCAGAAATCATGCGGACAGCGAGGATGTCCGTGCCACATGGCTGGAACAGCCCCTCCAGGTTTGGGAACAGGGGTCTCGGATTCTAACCAGAAGACCTGAGAGCCAGAAGCTCAGTGAGACGCTGGCCGAGGCGCATGCCATGGAGGAAAGGGTAAGAGGAGGAGGAGGCTGCAGGTCTACAAGGGGTGGGGGTACAGTCCTTCACTTCCTACATGGCTGCCTGTCACCCAGAGGTCCCTGTTGGCTTAGAGGCCAGGCCCTTAACTCATCTGAACTCAAGAGTGGGACCCTAGACCTGCGAGGGACACCACTTCCCTTGGGCATCTGGGTTGCCATCCAACACTGAACAAAACACCCTTTAGGGTTGACTTCTGCAGTTCCCACTAAGTCACCATGTGGCCAACTTATGATTTAAGGGGCAAAGGGAAGGGCATTCAGAATAGAAATACACACATGAGGTTTTCTGCTCAGATTAATTCCTAGAAAAACGCAGACCTACCACCTGGCAGTCTGGATTTCTAAAAGTGGCAGGATGTTAGAAATACAGATTGAGCCATACACACAAGGAAGGTGCTAAGATAATCTCTGTATATTTTAAACAGCAGACAGACCACTGTAAGTAACAAGGATTCTCCACCTTTACTACTCTTCTTTCTTTCTGTCATTACACTAACGTCTTAGGCAAACAGGGTTCCAACTTGGGTGAGGATCAAATTCAAAACCTACCACTCATATGAAGTTAAAACTCTAGTTCTTTAAAAGAAAAAAACAAAACAAAACAGAACCTGAATAAAAGCCCATCAATCTGAAAAATCAAAATAAGACAATCAAGGTGTTGTCAGCGTTCAAGGCGAATAGCTGGGAGTGCTGACAACATGATGGGGAAAGTTGCCGTTTCTGTCTCAATATGGTGGCCAGGAGACCCCAGGCCTTTGTCAGTGCAGCTGGAAATCATTATTGATTCTGCAGTTCGAAGGGCCGCCTGCTAAGTGTGCCCCAAAGCTCTGCCCACCTGGCTTACAGACAGTTTTCCTCTAGTCTTCGTTGGATTGCACAGCACACTGATTTCCATCTTAAAAGTGCAGACAGCAGAAACCTGCCAGGGTCCCACCACTGTGCTCTCCCGCACCCAGGCAGGCACTGCCCCTGGGTCACAAAGCTCCTCTCCATGGACCCCGAAGAGCTCAGAAAAACCTTTCTTAGAACAGTGGAGCCACCACTAACTATTTGAAGTGGGTCTATAAAGAAGAAATTTCCCTCATCAACCCTACCTTTAAAAGAACACTCACACCTCAATCATATCAGATTCTAAGGTGCACAGATCACAAACATCCTTCATACATAGTGGCAAGAGAGACATCAAGGCATGAGAAAATCTGAATAGAAGCCAGCAGCACAACCTTACTGTCAAAAGCACAACAGCTAGCTTAGGCTAAAAATTCACAGCTGTCCTCCTCCTGAGGCCAAAGCCTTCCTGCTCCTCACAGCAAGCATGGTCTTTCTACTTGCTCAGCCAAATCTGCCCTGGATTCTGGCTGAATGACCGCCTCTTTGCTCATGACCTGGGCTGAGCTGGGGAGAACAGACCACAGGTTCTGTGCCTCTCAGGGAACAATGAAACCTGCCTTGGAGCAGGAGGAAGGCAAGCTCTCCCACAGTTGGCAGGAGTGCCGTGACATGGATTCCGGGGAGGGCTGGATTAAGTTTGAGATGAAAGAAGGGTTGCAGCTTCAGTGCAGTTTGGAGATGCAGGGTTGATGGAGAGTTAACAGGTGACACAGGACTTCTCAGAGCCTTTAATACACTGAAATGTTGTATTAAGGAGCTCCAAAAAGGTGGACAGTTTTTTGGTTTGATTACTGGTATGCTTTGCAAAACCTCTCAAGGGTTTGTAAGCCTTTAGCAACTTCCATAGGCTAAACATGCAGACAGATCACCCAGCTCTTGAGAAGTGGCGGTCGTTTGGGTACCAACTTTTCAACACTCAGCTGGCTCTCAGCTCTCCTGGTCACTATGGAAACAGACCAACCAAAACCACAGTGAACCTTCAAGAGAAGGGGAAGGAAGTACCATAAAGAGACAGAAAAAAAGGAAAAGGAAAAAGAAGTTCACTGAGCTTTATTCTAATGCCAATGTTAACGATAAATCACGAGGCCTTCTCGTCTCTGCAGCAAGATATCTGCCACGGCACGATCACTAGTGCCTCTGCTGGCTGGTGATTAAAACCCGCTNCTCAGATTAATTCCTAGAAAAACGCAGACCTACCACCTGGCAGTCTAGATTTCTAAAAGTGGCAGGATGTTAGAAATACAGATTGAGCCATACACACAAGGAAGGTGCTAAGATAATCTCTGTATATTTTAAACAGCAGACAGACCACTGTAAGTAACAAGGATTCTCCACCTTTACTACTCTTCTTTCTTTCTGTCATTACACTAACGTCTTAGGCAAACAGGGTTCCAACTTGGGTGAGGATCAAATTCAAAACCTACCACTCATATGAAGTTAAAACTCTAGTTCTTTAAAAGAAAAAAACAAAACAAAACAGAACCTGAATAAAAGCCCATCAATCTGAAAAATCAAAATAAGACAATCAAGGTGTTGTCAGCATTCAAGGCGAATAGCTGGGAGTGCTGACAACATGATGGGGAAAGTTGCCGTTTCTGTCTCAATATGGTGGCCAGGACACCCCAGGCCTTTGTCAGTGCAGCTGGAAATCATTATTGATTCTGCAGTTCGAAGGGCCGCCTGCTAAGTGTGCCCCAAAGCTCTGCCCACCTGGCTTACAGACAGTTTTCCTCTAGTCTTCGTTGGATTGCACAGCACACTGATTTCCATCTTAGAAGTGCAGACAGCAGAAACCTGCCAGGGTCCCACCACTGTGCTCTCCCGCACCCAGGCAGGCACTGCCCCTGGGTCACAAAGCTCCTCTCCATGGACCCCGAAGAGCTCAGAAAAACCTTTCTTAGAACAGTGGAGCCACCACTAACTATTTGAAGTGGGTCTATAAAGAAGAAATTTCCCTCATCAACCCTACCTTTAAAAGAACACTCACACCTCAATCATATCAGATTCTAAGGTGCACAGATCACAAACATCCTTCATACATAGTGGCAAGAGAGACATCAAGGCATGAGAAAATCTGAATAGAAGCCAGCAGCACAACCTTACTGTCAAAAGCACAACAGCTAGCTTAGGCTAAAAATTCACAGCTGTCCTCCTCCTGAGGCCAAAGCCTTCCTGCTCCTCACAGCAAGCATGGTCTTTCTACTTGCTCAGCCAAATCTGCCCTGGATTCTGGCTGAATGACCGCCTCTTTGCTCATGACCTGGGCTGAGCTGGGGAGAACAGACCACAGGTTCTGTGCCTCTCAGGGAACAATGAAACCTGCCTTGGAGCAGGAGGAAGGCAAGCTCTCCCACAGTTGGCAGGAGTGCCGTGACATGGATTCCGGGGAGGGCTGGATTAAGTTTGAGATGAAAGAAGGGTTGCAGCTTCAGTGCAGTTTGGAGATGCAGGGTTGATGGAGAGTTAACAGGTGACACAGGACTTCTCAGAGCCTTTAATACACTGAAATGTTGTATTAAGGAGCTCCAAAAAGGTGGACAGTTTTTTGGTTTGATTACTGGTATGCTTTGCAAAACCTCTCAAGGGTTTGTAAGCCTTTAGCAACTTCCATAGGCTAAACATGCAGACAGATCACCCAGCTCTTGAGAAGTGGCGGTCGTTTGGGTACCAACTTTTCAACACTCAGCTGGCTCTCAGCTCTCCTGGTCACTATGGAAACAGACCAACCAAAACCACAGTGAACCTTCAAGAGAAGGGGAAGGAAGTACCATAAAGAGACAGAAAAAAAGGAAAAGGAAAAAGAAGTTCACTGAGCTTTATTCTAATGCCAATGTTAACGATAAATCACGAGGCCTTCTCGTCTCTGCAGCAAGATATCTGCCACGGCACGATCACTAGTGCCTCTGCTGGCTGGTGATTAAAACCCGCTCCACGCCCATTGTCCTGGTGTGACAGGTGGCTTGGGCAGGAGTCTCGAACGCTCCTTAAAGGGCACAGGCTGCTGCTGTCAGTTCTGGCAACTGCGGGACCAGCGGGGGTGGCGGCGCATCTCAGGAGGAGGTGCGGAACCCAACATCACAGCTCATGCAGACTGGGAGACCTCGACCCCTGGGAGGAGGCCTGGCCAGGGTCTCACCCGTCCTTGAGGAGGTGGGCAGCAGCTCGAGACTTGCTGAAGAGTGTGCCCCCAGCACAGGGCTACCCGGCAACGGCAGGGCGGGACAGGATCTGGCGCCGGAGTTGGGGAGATGCTCCAACAGCCTTCTCCGGTTGGAGTCCCTGGGCCCTCCCTCGTGTGGGAGCCTCCTGGGGCATCTCAGAGCAGGGGTCATAGAACACAACGGCACGTTCCACCTGCTCCCTTCTTTCCTGAGTGATAAATGGAGGTTGGCAGGGCTCAGTACATCAGTAAGCTAAGAAACAGTGGCTTCCAGGAGAGACAGTAAAAAGACCAGAGCACAAATTACAGAATAACCCTTATCAAGAGTCTTGTGCCCGTTTTCCTTTCTCCCTTGATTGCCTGCTCCCTTTGGGAATTCGAGATGATGACCAACCGGGAGAAACGGCTACCTGAGGAAGAAAGCCCAGTGGGGAGACCTTCCTGGTGAGAAGTCCCACGCCTCACCTGACTGCCTGGATTGCTGGTGACCCTCGGTCACTCTCCAGGAGTCTCTGTGCCCTGCCTGTAAAAAACCACCTGGCCAGTGATTCCCAAGCGTGGCTGACGCCCAGTCATTCCGAGGACAGCAGTTTTCAGCCTCCCTCTTGGCCCCCTTCAGAATTGCTAATTCTGAGGTGGGGCCCAGGTACCTGGTGTTTGAAAAGCTCAGCCAGGTTTGGGGAGGCATGGACTACGGGGCCTGCACTGCCGCACCGGAGCCCTTCATTCCACTGTAGAAACTTCTGCGCCACTCTTGCCCTAGCTGCTCTCAGCGGGATGGTCGGGGAGTGGGGGGGCACCCACAGGGGGTTAGTGACTTGGGAAGCAGCCCTGCACAGATGCAGGGACCACTCTTGCCTGGGCCCCGGGTTAATTACTCAAGCAAGATGGTATGGCAAGTCATATAGAACATTTAATCGGTTACTGTGATACCATAGAAATACCAAGAATCATAAAAGTAAAGGTCGCACACAACGGTGCCGGGGCTCTCCCGGGGGCTGCCGGCCTGCCGGCGCCGGGCGTCACCGGCCACGGTCCTGGGGCCTCCTGCCCTTGCCTTTCTTCTTCTTGTCCTCCAGCCGCGGCTTCAGGGCGCACACACAGGCCGACACACCGGCGATGGCCTTGGGCAGCTCGGTGCCCTCGCTCCACTTGTCCTTATCACGGTCATAGACCTGCACGGTCTTGGAGAAGGCCGTGCTCTCCCAGCTGTAGCCCCCCAGGATGTAGATGCGGCCCTCCCACACGGCCACGCCCGACTCGCTGTTGGCGCGCAGCAGGGGCGCCACGCGCGTCCACTGGTTGCACTGCGGGCTGTAGGCCTCCACGCCCAGCACGTCGAAGCGCTCCATGGACTCCAGGCTGTCGTCGCTGCCGCCGATGGAGTAGATGCTGTCCCCAAGGCTGCACATGCTGTGCCAGCCACGCGCCGTGCTCATGGGCCGCCGCTCCTCCCACACGTCTGTCCGGTGGTCGTAGCACAGCAGGTTCTTGCGGTAGGGGCCGATCTGGTAGTCGTGGCCCCCCGAGATGTACACAAAGTCCTTGTAGATGGTGCCCGCGTGGCCATAGGTGAACCTGCGGATGGGCGGACAGACAGAGGGAGAGAGGAAGCTCAAGGCTTGCCTAGGACAAGGTCAAGGTCAAGATTTCCACGGTCGGCTTCCTCATCCACGGTCGGCTTCCTCATCCACGGTCATCTGGTTCTGGGTGATAAACTACATGGGTTACACTCCACCCTGCTAGTTATTTTGGGGATCAAGGGACTCAGCTCAACAGGTGAAGCTCAAGGCCCAGGCTGGCACATGGTCATCAGCAGCTACGATCATGACTGTCTACCCATCTTATTCACAGGTGTCCAGGTAGGGCTTCCCTGGGGCTCAGGGGAGGAGCTGGGATCCACACCCAGATGCTCACCCCATACCCTCCTCTAACTTCCAGGGACAAAGTCCCCTAGACACTCAGACGTGTTCCACAGCAAGCCTGCTTCAGGGGGTGCACTTGCAGGTTCGATCTCAGGGGGCTGGTCAGATAAACAACAGGCCCTTTTGCTAAGCCTATTTTGATAAACGCAGTGAAAAGACATCTGGACAGGGTGGGACAGTCATCACGCCCCCCTCACAGACGAACCAGCAGAGACAGCACGGGGTGGGGACACCCGTTCAAGTCAGATGGAGCACAGACAAGCCCCACCCTCTGAACTTCTCCTGCCTGAAGCTGAGAGGTTTTCAGTGAACCTCTCACCTCCTGAACCCAGAGCCCACTCCTTGGCACTCAGGCAGTGAGGAGACTTGGCAACGGAGCACCCGGGAAGCCCAGAACAGGCGCCCTGACATGCCAGCACTGCGCCCTCTGCTCCTCGTGCTGTCATTCACAAGCCAGCAGACTCTGCCTGGAACCGGAGGCCAAGACACCCAGACGGCAGGTGGGCTCAACTGCCACCCCAGAGCCTCGGTGTCTGTAGCTCTGCCCCCAAACCCCAATCACCTTGGCAGGCCAGCTACGTAGGACCAGGAGTCGGTCTTTGGGCTGTAGGTCTCTACCGAGGAGAGCGCTCCGTTCTCATTTCGGCCGCCAACAGCCACCAGCATGTCCTCGATGGAGGCCAGGTAGAAATCCACACGGCGCTGGTTCATGGAGGCCACCTGTGGAGGCGACACACCTGTACTTCCCCATTCCCAAACGTGGGTCAACATCAACACCCAGCACTGTGTCCCCAGCATGCTCCATGAAGACACAGCCCAGGTGAGGCAGCAGCCACCTGAGTCTGGGGAAGGGAGCCAAACTGGAAGAAGAAAGGGGGGCTCTTTGGGTGGGACCCTTAAGACCTCATGAATCCCCATGAGGGGCATGGAGAATTCACTTCCCCAAACCTGTCTGGCCACACGTGGACTAGAATTCTGCAGGACACACGGGTCCCAGCCGCTGATGGATTAGTTTCCTGAAATGTAAGTTCACTTTTCCCCTTGCCCCCCACAATCAGATATTTTAAAAATTAGTACTGATTGCCATCTGTGTTGACGGGCAGAAAGTGGCACTCAGCAGGAAATTAGCAACAGGAGACCCAAGCTTCTTTTTTCTTTTTTAAAGACAAGCAGGACATTCAAATGAACACGGTCCCACAGCAGCCTATATGGTTAGGCTGCCACTGCTATGATGGTCTGGAGGCCAGCCTTCAAGGCTGGGAGCCTCCTTCTTGTGGCAAGACTTACAAAGTGGTTGGTTTTAGATTTTTGAGAATAAAATAGAAAAGTTATCTGAGTCCCTTCTGAACCTTGAGCTCAGGAAACTGAAAAGTTAGGTCAGGAGACTGAGATCTGAATATAAAGACTGGGACAGACTCTCGTGGGTGGCACTGTGGTTCTGGGGAGGAAAGGAGCACAACCCTGACCCCCCAACAATGTGAGCAACAACCACAACCCTGGGAGGTCAACGTCCCCCTACCCGTTTCCAGAGGGAGAAGCTGAGATTTGGAGCGGGCTTGGAACTGGTCTGAAACTCTCAGCTGCAATTTGCCAAGCTGGGCCGTGAACCTGGGTCTGATACCAAGACCCAGGCCCTTCCCAGCATTAGCCATCACACCTTCCAAGAGGCCATGGCTGCTATGAGGCATAAGCCTTTGCAGCCTCCCTGAAGCACCTCCAAACCTGTCCCAAAGAGGAGCTTGGTGGAGACTCCGAGACATGGGGAGGCTGTCAGAAGTATGCGTCCAGTCTCCAGACCAGTGCCATCCAGCATGGTAGCCACTAGCCTCACGCGGCCATTCACACTCAAGTTTAAATGCGTGAAAATGAAATAAAACTGAAAACTCAGTTCTTCAGTCCCACACTTCAAGTCCTCAACTGCCACACGTGGCCAGTGGCTACAGCTGGATGGCATAGACACAGAACTGCTCTGCGGGTGCAGAGTTCTGTGGGGCAGCGGTGCTCTGGGCATGGCCCATCCCTGCAGAAGGTGGCCAGTCAGCCCTCACTGCCCCTAACCAGGTAGGGGGCCATGATGGGGCTCGTCACCTTATCATCACACCTAGTTCAGAAGCAGGACGGCTGTCCAGGCCTGAGAGAAGAGGGTGAGGGGGCAGTCAAGACTAAGATTAAGAAGATCGAAAGTCCTCAAGAGTAAAGAAATAATCTGGCTTTAATCTCACCTTGATCCACTGTTTACAGCGGGGGTCATACCTATAAAGGAGATTGGAGGCTGCATCCCCTCCGTTGTCCCGTGAGAAGCTGCCGCCGGCGATGAAGATGAACCCCCCCAGCACAGCGACGCAGTGGTGGCTCCGCCGGGCTGGCAGGGGTGTCTCCTTGACCCACTGCTCACTCTGGGCGTCCAGGTAGCAGGTGTCGTCGCTGAGCTCCAGACACCGCTCGGAGACCTCGCCACCCACGAAGAGCAGGCACTCCTGGGTGGTGCGGAGGGCCGTGCGCTTGGTCTGCATGACGGGCTGGGCCGCCAGGCTGTTGTGGTAGCGTACGGCCTCCTCGATGAAGCCCTCGCAGTTGGCCTCACGCGGCAGCAGCGAGCACACGGCGGGCTTGACGCGGTGCAGCAGGTCGTTCTTGGGGATGAGCGGGAAGTGGATATTCTCCAGCACCTGGTAGGCGTGGGCCTCGCGCTCGGGCTGCTGTGTCAGCCACTGCAGGGCAGCCTGCAGCAGGTCGTGCTCGCACTCCCGTTGCACCTCGCTGCTGCCCAGGTAGGCGCACAGCTTCTGCATGGAGATGTTCTGCAGGAAGGCAGGCGTGAAGGACAGCGTGCCAAAGCGGCTGAGGATGAAGCCATCGATGAAGGCGTCCAGCCGCTTGAGGCTGTAGATGGAGGCCAGCTCCTGCAGGTACAGGTAGTTGTCCTCGCTCACCTCCTGCTCCAGGTACTCGCAGCAGAAGTCCACTGCTGTCCAGATCTGAAGCAGGTGGGCCGTCTCCAGCACATAGTCGATGTTGCCACCATCCAGCACCAGCTCCCCGCCGTACAGGAAGTCCACCACGGCCTTGAGCCCAATGTAGGAGGCGCCAACCAGCTCCACCTCCTTCTGGAAGGCCTCGCGCATGCCCAGGGTGAACATGGAGTTGAAGTAGTCGCTACACACGGCTAGCAGGTTGCGGTGGGCCGGCAGGCGCTGCTCGTCAGCCACCAGGACCACGTCGCAGAAGAGGCCGTGCAGGCGCTGCTCGTTCAGCCGCTGCAGGACCGTGCCTGAGTGCTCGGCCCAGCGGTACACCTGCAGTGGCGAGAGCGCCTGTCAGGAGGGGAGGGGGCCCTGGACCCACCTAGCACCACCTGACCATCATTTAACATACAGCAGAATGAGAGAGAACGGGAAATAAAGTGCCAGAGTACCTCGCAGAAAGTAAGGGTGCTTCACTGTGTGTGTGTGTGGCTATGTATTTGTATACGGCTTCCCTGGTGGCTGAGATGGTAATGAGTCTGCCTGCAATGCAGGAGACTGGGGTTTGATCCCTGGGTCAGGAAGATCCCCTGGAGGAGGGCATGGCAACCCACTCCAGTATTCTTGCCTGGAGAATCACATGGGCAGAGGAGCCTGGTGGGCTACAGTCCATGGGGTCGCAAAGAGTCAGACATGACTGAGCAACTTTCAGTTCCATTTCTTTACAAATAAAATGTACTCAATCTTTCTTTTTTCATTTCCCGCCCTCCTCCTCCTCTATAAACAGAATTCCCCAAAGTGTTGTTCGTTCCCTCCTTTCCCACCTCCGTTTCCTTCTCAGCAAGTGTGTGTCATGGCAAAGGTTTGCAAATGCTGTCCTGTGGGGAGGGTGAAGTTATGTGGGGCGGAGCCTCTCCAGCAGGATGGGAGTTGGTGGAGCCCCAGCTCTGTAGCCTCTGAGCCTCTGTTCCTGGTCTCACAAGTGAGGCTGAGTGTGTTTATCACTCAGGTTTGTGGGGGTCATGAGACAGAACCTGGCACAGAGCTGGCCCCAGGGGAGGGCAGCAGAGTCCCCTGCTGGGGCCCTCAGTCCCCACGGAGCCGCAGTGCTGACACTTAGGCTACAGAGACCATCGAGCAAGGTCATGGGGCCCGGAGACTAACGTGCCTGGGCAATCTTACTTTCAGAAACATGGCTTCAGCAGTCATGGCCAGGGTTAAAAGAAACGTATGTAAACTGCAGGAACACTGTGCCACACATCGCCCTGTACACGTGACTGCATGCTCTTGTTCGAGCATCATGGGAACCCTCCAAGGGAGCGTCAATTATATTTCCAGATGAGGAAAAGTCAGGCTCAGAGAGACTACGACATCTGTCCAAAATCCCACAGTGACTGAGAGGCAGGGCTGGGATTTGAACCTATATCTGATTCCAGAGCCCAAACCTTTAATCACCACACTACACAGAAATTAACAAACCAATTGATAGGAATAATTAATAGGAGTTAATTCAATACATTCGGGGTCGGTGGACATTGACTGACTGTTGTCTGCCTGCCCTGGGCTTTTAAAGATACAAAGAAAACTTAGACTTTACATAACAGTTTCTAAACCCTGGACGGAATAATCAGGATATTTCACACTGCTCTATTTACTCCCTATAAAAACAACAAGATGATTCAACATATGAGAAAACAGACCATTCAGAAACATCAGCAGGGCGATTCAAGGGTGATTGGGGAAAAGGGCTGGGCATTAAGTCTGGTGTGTGTGGGGCGGGGGTGGTGAGGCTGGGCTGGTGCAAGCAGCTGGCTGACTTGCACACAGGTCCCTGGAGGTTACTTCTCAACCTGTGTTCTATGGCAGGGGCTTGGTTTTTCCTTCCCTTCCAAATCTGCTCTACCACCTCCAATGCACCAGTAACGGGCCACTTTATTTCCCTGTGGTCCTTCCCGTCCAGCCAGTTCCAACATCCACGGCTCTATCCACACGAGTCTCAGGCAACATCCTCACATTCTGAGGACACCATGCAGCCGATCCCTACAGCTCCCTTCTCTTCCAAGTCCACAGAGCCAGGCTCTCCTGCCTGACATTACAGGGTGGCTTCTTGGAGGTCCACACATGGATATTTCTGCCTATTCTGGTTATCCAGAGAGCGCTGGGCTAGCCTGGTTTTGGCTTATAACTGAGCAGGAAAGGTCTGGGCTCCAGCATAAGCTGGCTTGGGGCCCCTCTTGGGTGTAGACTTAAGCAAGGGAATAAAAAGGCACCACAGGAGCGGGCTATCGCGCGACAGTGAAGGCTGGTGTCCTTGAGAAGCAAGTGAGGAGCCTCAGCTGGGCTCTGAGCCCACCCTGGCCTCCTGGTTGCTTCCAAGCTGGCGGGGGTACCAGAACTATCACAGTTAAATAGGGGTACAAAGGCCCCTAGCTGCAGCGTGAAAAGGAAATAGCCCTGGGGAGGGGCAAGGATAAGGAGAGCCCCGGAGGAGAGCTGCCATGGGGCCATCTACGGCAGGCAGCCAGGGCAGAGACGGCTTCACTGCTTCTACAGCTGGGCCTCCAGGCTAGGTGGGCTCGCTTAGTTCTTCACCTGGGTCTCCCCCACAGCCTGTTTCCAGATGTTTAGTGTAGCAGCAGAGACAAGAACTGAAAACAGACAACCATGACGTCCTGACTTTAAAGGGTCATCAGTAACAGAGCTGCAGCACTTCACATAACTTAGAAACTCTGACCTTCGACTGTCTCCCATGACGTCAACCCTGTTCATTCCTTCACTTATTTTAGCACCTCCATCAAAGGCGAGGCAAGGTGAAGAAACACAGGTACTCAGGGTCTAAGGCTGGGCAAAAAGGAGCAGGTATGGGGTTGCTGTTTAGTTGTGAGGTCGTGTCCGACTCTGCAACCCCATAGAGGAGCCCGCCAGGCTCCTCTGTCCATGGGATTTTCCAGGCAAGAATACTAGAATACGTTGCCATTTCCTCCTCCAGGGATCTTCCCAACCCAGGGATCAAACCTGTGTCTCCTGAATTGGCAGGTGGACTCTCTACCGCTGAGCCTCCAGGGAACCTAAGGTATGGGGCACCTTATACTAAAAAAGAATTCAGGGGCTTCCCTGGTGGTCCAGTGGTTAGGACTCCTCGCTTCCACTGCATGGGGTGTGCGTTCAATCTCTGGTCGGGGGACGAAGGTCCCACAAGCCACGTGGCACAGCCAAAATAAATAAACAAACATTAAAGAATAAAGAATTCAGCATCAAATTGGATCGACACATTTTAGAGTAGATAAATGAACAGTGGCAGCCACAGAATGGAAGACTCCACTGACCTGAGACAGGCAAGGTGTACCACCACCACAAGCAGTACTTAGGGTGACCCTCTGAAGCAGGGTAACGAGAGCACGGAGCAGGCACACCCACCCACCCCTGACTCCACTCATACAAGTTCAAGGGCAGGTGAAACTGCTGAAAGCTGGGAGAGTGGCTCTCCCAACTGCAGGGACCTGGAGGGGTCTGGTAATGTTCTTTTTAATTTATCCAGGTTCTGGGCACACGGCTGTGATGAATGTCTAGAAACTCAAGGGCACGTTATGATTTGGGCACTTGGTAAGTATGAAATGTTAGGAACATAAATACAATGAACCAAGGGATAGAGAAGCCTATTCCTGAAAGCTTCAATTCAAAGAGAAACAGGCTCAGAATCTGGCTTGAAGGGACAAAGGTTTCTGGCGCTGTCGAACTTAGAAAGCTACGCTGTCCCGGCAGCCAAGCTCCAAAACAAAGCCCCTTTGAGGCAACAGTGAGACCTTTCTGGGTTTTCACAGCAGATAAAGCCGGGCTTAGCCAGAGCCTTCTCAGTCGGCTCAAATGGAAACAGGAGCGTTCTCAGGGGGATTGGCCTCCCCTGGAAATTACACCCCGTTTTTCTTTTCCACACATCTGTTGGACCTCACTCTTTTTGTCCTCATCTGTAAGTTGCTCGCAGCTTCCTTTATCTAAAATGGTATTTCTTCATCTTTCTTCATTTGTCTGCTTTTAAAACACTTTTTCCCTACTAGCTCGCCGTGTCATTTAAACACACAATATACAGTCTATATATCTGGGCACGTATTATATGTACTTTGAAAGAGTAAATTCTTTTCACACTCTCAAGAACACATTGCAGTTCCTTGTGAGCAATGTCAGCTCCATGGAGAATCCATGATATAGTCCAACCATGACATTTAATTGTCAAAAAAGGAGATTTTTAAAGAAAAGGACACTATTGATAAAGAGACAGGTATAAATGGGGACTGCNTACTTTGAAAGAGTAAATTCTTTTCACACTCTCAAGAACACATTGCAGTTCCTTGTGAGCAATGTCAGCTCCATGGAGAATCCATGATATAGTCCAACCATGACATTTAATTGTCAAAAAAGGAGATTTTTAAAGAAAAGGACACTATTGATAAAGAGACAGGTATAAATGGGGACTGCCCCACAAATTGGTCCCCTGAACCTTATCTACAGTGGCTGTGGGGACAAGGGCCACACCAAGTCACCTGAGGAGTCTGCTAAAGGTTACAGATTACTAGGTCCTGCTCCCAGACTTTAATGTAGCAGGTCTGGGGTGGGGCTGGGTACAGGTACTTCCAATGAGACACCTGTCCCCTCCCCCTTCCTAAGCTGAGTCTGATGTAGTCAGTGCGACACAGGCAGGTGGCAGCGCCCTGGGGGCCCACCCTCACTCACTCCTAGGGTCCCAGAAAGTCACGACCAGGAAAGACTCTGGCCCTTCACATCAGGTATGCCAAGTGCTGCCCCCACTTTAAGGCTGGGGGCTGGCTTCTTGACAGACATCTTCGGAGCCTCAGGCGGAAACAGGAGTCCCATGGCATCCACCCTGTCCTGGACACCTCTCAGGGTCGAGGTGCAGGATAAAGGAGTCCAGTTGTGTTTCTAATATCCACCGCTCCCTTCAACCCCCGCTCTCTCTGATTTTATGATTTTTCCACTCCTTGCCTGTGCCGCCTCTAGTCATCGTTAAGGAGATTAACACCAATGCCAAGAATAGAAAATCAGCCTGTACAATGAGAATGAGCTTGTTAGAAAACCCTCACGCTTCTTGGGCAATAGGCACAATGACCCGTTCACAGACCTTTGAGGACTCGCTGATCTTGTACGGCCGAGACACTCGCGTCTGCCGGCTTCCCTCCATCATAAACGAGATCGCAGCCCTACGACAAGAATGGGGTTTCTGAGCATGTAGTAATAACTTGAGGTCATTCACAAATCGCAGGCTTTGCTGGCAGGTGTCAGTGACAGCAAAAGCAAAGGGAGGGAAGAGAGAAAACACTGTACTTCCAAGCACTCTGTCACGCTGAGTGCTGAAAACAGTCGGGTGTTAAAATCAGACAGAACACGTAGCAAGTGTTCCCTTCTCACCTAAAGTCCCACCATGTCTTGTCTCTAAGCTCGTCTACAAACACCTACCTTTGGATGTTTGATCAGAAGGATGTCTTTCCAATAGATCAAGACCACAATATCAACAGTTGTCATTTTAGAACCCAGACTATGACCCTGGGACCAAGTCAAGGGAATGACACCTGCTATCACTTTAAACTTCCACCCAGCTTGACCAAGCTGATGTCACTTAACCCATTTCACAGATGAAGATGTTGAGCTCAAGGTCACAGAGCTGGTGAACGGCTGGGAATCAAACCTGAATCTGTTCAGCTTCAAAACTGGACAGACACGGGCCCTTGAATGGGGCCTAGGCTTTGAGAGTCTCATCCTTGTAAAATTTCGTGACATTCAGGATATGGTTCAGTGACGACTGCCAAGTATAAAATATGTTCTGGACACAGGCACTGTCTTGTTTTCTTTCTCACTGATTTAAGCCCCACAACATCACCAGGAGGCCAGCACTATTATTACCCTCAGTTTACAGAGGAGGAAGCTGTCAAAGGGAGGGGAAGGAACTTGCTCAGCTTCACACTCAGGAAGCAGCGGCAGAGTCAGGATTCCAAGGTAAGGAGGCCCGCACGCTCTCAATCCCTAGGCTACTCCACCTGGCCCTTAGACAAACACCCACAGGCAGGAAACCTCTGTGAGAGAATGGGGGGAGGGGATGAGGGTATGCCCTGCCTGGAATATCCAAGATAAACTTGAACAAGCAGTTTAACCTTTCTACACACTTCGTGGTGGAGTCTACGGCAAGGGCTGGCATACCCACACCATGATAGGCTTCTTCCAGTTTTTGAAGTGTCAAGCAACTCACTAAGAGCACAGAGCCAGGCTCCGGGGGAACTCAGAGGATGGAGCACACGGAGGAAGGATTAAGCCAGCAACAGGGCACAAGTCATATACTGAGACAGAGGGTTTACAGAGGGATCTATCCCCTGCTATCCGAGTTGAGAAGAGTCAGCTTTTGCTATTAAATAACGGTACGACAAGGAGTCCAGCGCTGTTAAGATAATCAGGGAAGACAAGAAGGGGCTCCAGTGATGCGGGAGAGTTGGGGGAGGGGGGTGGNCTCGGCACCGTTCAGGCACCAACGCTGATGTGTATGTGTGTGTGTGTGTTTTTCTCTTCTCCCAATTCAAAGGGTGACTTTTAAATATGACGGCTCCACCATCGTCCCCGGCGAGCAGGGAGCAGAATATCAGGACTTCATCCAACAGTGCACAGGTAGGGAGACGCGCCTTCTGGGGACTCGCGGTCTTTTGGAACAAGGTCAGTGCTAGGGAGGAGCCTGAGGCTACCCTGGGCGCCCCCAGCGCTGGAGGAACCAGATTGGAGCGTTCTAAAGCCTCCACAAGCCTTCTCTCCTCTGGGCATCCAGAACAACCAGAGGTGACCGCAGCCTCCTCCCTCTCACAGTAACCTCTTCGGGCGGGACAGCTCCTTTGCCCCCATGGTCACTAGCTTTCCACCATTAACTCACGGAGTTCCAAACTCTAGGGCCCAGCCCTCCCGGGTTTCCCCTTTCATCAGTCAGAGAGCCAAAATAAAAACAATCCTGGTGCTTATTGAAGGAGAAAGAAATGGTTAGCGACAGCCCCCTCCTTTCTCCTGCCATCATTGTCCATGTGCTGGTGATGTGTTTTTGTTTGTAGAATATAGAGCAGAATATGAACACATACATACCACATGATCCCATTTATGTGAAATTTTAGAAAAGGCAAAGCTACTCTGTAGCGTGAAAAGTCAGAAGAGTGGTCTCGCTTGCGGGTAGCTAGCCACTGACTGGGGGAGGCACGTGGAAGGTGGGGTGGGGTCTCAAGGGGTTGGGAATATTTTGTATTTTGATTTGGGAGGCAGTTACACAGGTGTGTACATATAAGAAATCTGTCAAACAAAATCTTTAGGATTTGTAAACTTTGTGCCTTTCCCTGGGTTGTCTTGAACCATTAAGTGGAAAAAGCACATGCATGTGCAACCACAACCTCCAGTCCTTGCCCCCCAACACACACCACTGAAGCAAAAGGCCCGGCATCACTGGTAATAAGGCCCTTTAAAGCTAAGATTGGAGGACGGGCTCTTTTTCTGGGCTCTGGGCTCTAGCTTGGAAATAGATATTTTCAGACAAAGGCAGTATGGCCTGAAAGTTAGGGTGGGGACCTAGAGTCAGCAAGGTGGATTTGAATCCCCTTGTGGCCGCTTTCTAGCTGTGTGGTTTGGGGCAAGTTACTTAACCTCTTGGGGCCTTGGTTTCCTCCCCTGTAATCTTAGAGGGCTGTCAAAAGGATAGGTGAGTCAGTGCCTGTACCAATGACATGGTCGTTTGTGAAATAAAAAATACAACACTATGCTCAAGATCACGCAACGGCCCCTTTCCTTTATTCAAATAACTATTTTGAATTTATTCTAATTCAAAGACTATCTATAAAGTGTCTGCTGTGGGCTGGGTGGTCCTGAGATTTACCATCCCTGCCCCCCCCCCCCAAAAAAAGTCTCCCAACTAAAACATTTCCCAGAGCTACCTCTAGACCTTCACTCACTGCTTTTGGACAGGACTGTTTACAATGTTGTTTAGTANTTCTAATTCAAAGACTATCTATAAAGTGTCTGCTGTGGGCTGGGTGGTCCTGAGATTTACCATCCCTGCCCCCCCCCCCCAAAAAAAGTCTCCCAACTAAAACATTTCCCAGAGCTACCTCTAGACCTTCACTCACTGCTTTTGGACAGGACTGTTTACAATGTTGTTTAGTAAAGCCGTGTCCAACTCTTTTGTGACCCCATGGACTGTAGCCTGCCAGGCTCCTCTGTCTGTGCAATTTTTCAGGCAAGAATACTGGAGTGGGTTGCCATTTCCTTCTCCAGGGGATCTTCCTGACCCAGGGATGGAACCCAAGTCTCCTGCATTGGCAGGCGGATTCTGTACCACTGAGCCGTCTGAGGAACCCTTTGTTTAAAAGCAGATGTGTAAAGTACTATCACAACTCACATCTGTTGAGGTGCACGGGGCCAGGATTGAAAGCCAGGCCCCTGACTCAGGAACCCTGTCTCTCAGCCACCTCTTTCCTTTCACCACGGTGATGCTTGCTTTCACAAGTGGAGTAAGTGCAGACTCCTGGGGTTTGATGTATAACTGGGAGGTTCAGCAGTATTTTTTGCCTTGCCGGCTCTGAGCTTTTCTCACAAGCCAGCTTCCTTCCTCTCTGGACAGTAAAGTAGCAGTTTCCTCCTGCTAGCCATCCATCATCCCCACCCCCTGCCATCAGACTGGGGTCTTCTCCCCACCACCCCCCCCAGCGTCTGAAGCTATTGTTCTGTCCATTGAATAGGAGAAGGTGACCACAGGAATAAAGAGCATCCTGTGAGTGGATTCTGAATTGGGGAGGCTGTNCTTTAGGAATGGTGGCACAACCCAAGGGACATTTGTGGGTCTTTAGGAATGGTGGCCCCCCCCCCAGCTTCTGAAGCTATTGTTCTGTCCATTGAATAGGAGAAGGTGACCCCAGGAATAAAGAGCATCCTGTGAGTGGATTCTGAATTGGGGAGGCTGTGGTCAGAGAACATTTCCTCCCTCCCTGGGGCTTTGTGGTTTGCTACTCCAACCCTTTCCCCGTGATAGGGATGGCAGTAGGGAGGGCCTGGTGGGAGAACTAAAAATGCTTTCCCTGCTGCTTGTTGAGCTTATGAATGGGCCGTGGGATCTGAAGGCTCCGTCTGCTCTGGCTGGAAGTCCGCCTTCCTTCCCCAGCCATCTGTTGGACAAATGTATAGGCGAGCTATGGTTGCCGTGTCTGCTCCTGTTTGTCTTAGGGAAGCC
Organism: Neotragus moschatus; assembly: GCA_006410615.1. Classification (NCBI taxonomy): domain Eukaryota; kingdom Metazoa; phylum Chordata; class Mammalia; order Artiodactyla; family Bovidae; genus Neotragus; species Neotragus moschatus. Next base: position 2,007,902 of record SJYA01002434.1, on the reverse strand, counting down.
TGTTCCAGGCTGCCACTGTGTCCTCCTAACCCAGTGACCAAGGTTTCGGAACNGATCTGAAGGCTCCGTCTGCTCTGGCTGGAAGTCCGCCTTCCTTCCCCAGCCATCTGTTGGACAAATGTATAGGCGAGCTATGGTTGCCGTGTCTGCTCCTGTTTGTCTTAGGGAAGCCTGTTCCAGGCTGCCACTGTGTCCTCCTAACCCAGTGACCAAGGTTTCGGAACGCTGACTAGTAACTTTCTATGCGCAAGTCACTGCACTGGGCACACCTTGTCTCCGTTTCTGAGCTTGCTTCCCTTCTGTAGGTGGGGAAACAGAAACCCAGAGAGGTTAAGTGACTTGCCTGCAAGTCACAGCAAGGTTGTGGCAGGCCCGGGCCTTGAACCTGGGCAAGGTGGCTTTGAGGCCTGTGCTCTTGACCTCTTCTCAGTAAGAAAGTGGTTTAGAGACTCATTTCTGAGTTGTGGAGCATCTTTGCTGTACAGCAGGTTCTGGCCGGGGCTGGTGGGATTGTTGGCAGTTACAGAAGGCACATTCGCCCATCCCTGTGATGCGAGGAGGCCTCTCCGTGGCCCTCATCTCTGGCCAGGTGTCCTGACAAACTGGAGGGTCTAGTGCTCCTGGTCTGGCATAGCTTTCCTATTTCCAAACCTCTCACAAGGTCACAGGGGACCTGGGAGCCTAAAAACAGTACCCAGTTGCTCCTCCGTCTGCCCTGGGGGAATGAGGGAGTTGGAGGGCCCCCCCAACTCTACTGTGGGCTTTCTCTCCTCCTTGACATCCTCACTCCGCCCCCTCCCCCATCCTTGCTCTGAAATACCCTCTTTTGCCCCTCCTTTGTCCTCTGGCTACTCTTTTCCTTCGTTCTTCTGAATGGAATCTGCCCATTAAGCCTCTCCCTGTCACCCCCTGTCCGCCCCCAAGGCTGGCCTGTCCTTGTCCCCAGGTGCTGGTTCCTGAAGGTCATGAACTGGAAGGTGGCTGGGCCGCCCTTGTCCTCTGGTTTCTTGCTGACAGGATCTGGAGCCCTCTGGGCCCCCCACTGGCTCTTCTGGCACCGGCCTCACCTGGCCCCTTTCTTCTGTACTGGCCGCTCCATCACCGCCTCTGCTCTTGCTTCTTACCCCAACCTTCAGTCCGTGTGGGATGGCTGGATTTCGTCAGGTGCAGTGAGAGGAGCCCAGGGCAGTTAACTTACTCACTCCCCTACCCCCGAAGAAAAGAGATCAGTCTTAGCTTCTGTGGTTGGAAAGTCCAGGTAAAGTACTAGCTACAGATAAGGCTGTCCGAATTCACCCCCCTCTCCCAGGTCTGCTTTCCTCCTTGATCACTTATCTTGGGGGCAGGAGGGCAAATTCTTCCTGAGTGGTGACGTGATAATCTCTAACCACCTGGCTTCCAGGCTTCGGGGAGGAGAGAGAGACCGACTGCCACCGATTTCCGCAGAAGTCTCCAGACTGACAGACTCTGACTGGGGTCATGTCCACATGTAAATGAATCCCTGCGATTCAGGCTGACTATACCTGGATCAGTGCCCATGCCTGGAGTGGGGGAGGGGCACCCCAACCAAACCAGGAGACAGTGGGGGAGGGGTAGCCCCACCAAACCAGAGGTAGAGTCCGGGAGGGTGGGTTCCTAAGGGAAGAGTGAAGGTAAGGGCATGCTGCTTGCAGGAGAGGGGCAGACCCAAAAGAGGTCCATGGCCACCCTTTACTGCAACAGCCTCTCAGCCCATGGTCTTTCTTGTCTTAAATTCATTCTATCCCCCTCCACCCTCCAAAATGGGAGTGAAAGTGAAAGTGAAGTTGCTCAGTCATGCGTCTGTTTGCAACCCCCATGGACTGTAGCCTACCAGGCTCCTCTGTCCATGGGATTTTCCAGGCAAGGGTACTAGAGTGGGTTGCCTTTTCTTTCCCCAGGGGATCTTCCCAACCCAGGGATTGAACCTGTGTCTTTTGAATTGGCACGTAGACTCTTACCACTGAGCCACCAGTGGTAAGCCTACAAAGTAACTTTTCCTAAATCATGGGTCTCCTCAAGTTCCTTCTCTGCTCATTAACCATCTATATCTCCCATCTGCCCACTAAGTACAGGCTATCTACCTGGCCTTCCAGTCTGTCTGTCCCCAGCTGCATCCCCTGTGCAGTGGCTCCCGCAGCCTTCTTTGTGCGCCTGCAGCCTGACCCTGTGTAACACTCTCAGCCTGCAGGCCAGTGATTCCCTCTGGGTGGAATTCCTCTCCCCTGTATCTGTTCATTTGAGACTGAGCCAGCAAACCCGCCTAGTGCAATCTCTTCTGTATTTCAACAGCTAGGACCTTTGGAATCAGAGAAATTCTAAATTCGCATCCCAACTCTGTCTCCTGCCATGTGACCTCAGGCATTTCTTTGTGACACAGTTTTCTGGCCTGTACAATGGGGGTTCTGATGGTGCCTGACTCTGATGCTGACTGCGAAGTTTCACTGAAGTTATGTCTAAATGGAGAGCCCAGACAGGGATGCAGTTGGCTGTTGTTACTGTTAATTTTTTTTTTTAACTCTCCTAATCATATTGGTTGTTGTTACTATTACTTTTTATATCATTATCTCTGTTCTCCTAGCGTTTAGGATGGAGAAGGCGATGGCACCCCACTCCAGTACTCTTGCTTGGAAAATCCCATGGATAGAGGAGCCTGGTGGGCTGCAGTCCATGGGGTCGCAAAGAGTTGGACACGACTGAGCGACTTCACTTTCATTTTTCACTTTCCTGCATTGGAGAAGGAAGTGGCAACCCACTCCAGTGTTCTTGCCTGGAGAATCCCAGGGACGGGGGAGCCTGGTGGGCTGCGATTTATGGGGTCGCACAGAGTCGGACATGACTGAAGCCACTTAGCAGCAGCAGCAGCAGCGTTTAAGATGACAGTGTCCTTTCTGCTCTGAAGTTTCTTGTGCATGCCCTAGCTCAGCACACAGTCAGCACTCAACTCTGAGTTCACTTAGTAGAGGTGCTCAACCCCAGAGTGGCACACAGTAGGTGCCATGTGGGCATGCTTGAGACCTTTGACCCAGGTCTACATGCAGTAGGTGGTCAGTACAGGGTAAGAGGTGGTTAGCACAGCGGTTAAAGGTCTAGGCTGCTTTGGATGGTCTGGGTTCAATCATGTGACCTTTCACCTGCTCATCCTTTTGCTATATATAATGTGATTATCAGGAGGATTAAGAAAGCAAGTTCTTGGTGCCAAGGATGCAGTCCGTTCTCCATAAATGGTAGTCACTGTGATTGTCATTTCATTGGTGGAACTTAATTGATGTGGAAGTAAAGTGTGTGATCAGAGAGATGGGGAGAGGGAGGAGATGGTGGGGAATGGGTGCTGAGCTGTCTGGAGGGCCTCTGGTTGCCCTGACAGAGCCGTGGGGAGTGGGGAGGAGCCAGGGCTAAGCTGGGGAAGGAGGAAGGAGTCATTTGCCAGACTGACTGGCGGTATGATCTCTCTGATCTCTATAGGAAGGGCTTACAGATGTGTAAGCCCATGTGTATATGTTGGGTCCATGGCTCAGGGTGCCTGTGAAAGGTTTTTTTTTCTTCACCTTACAAGTAGTACAAGTCCATTGCAGAATATTCAGAAAGCAAGATTAAGCAAAAGAAAGAGAATAAAAATCAGATATAATTCAAATGTTTAACACTCAGAAATTTGTTCATTCATTCATTCATTTCTTCCTTCCTCCCTTCCTTCAATCGACTACTCTGTAGGTTACTGTTCTAGGCACTGAGGGTAAATCTAGAAGCAGAGAAAGCCCCTGTTCTCATGGTGCTGATGTTTTATTGTCATCATCCAGCCTTTAAAGTGGCTCCTAATCTATCTCTTGCATAAACGTAACATTGTTTAATAGATCTTTTACTGATAAACTGACCCCAAAATACTCTGTTGCAAGCATTTTTATTTTAGAAAGAATCTAGGCATCTNAGCAGAGAAAGCCCCTGTTCTCATGGTGCTGATGTTTTATTGTCATCATCCAGCCTTTAAAGTGGCTCCTAATCTATCTCTTGCATAAACGTAACATTGTTTAATAGATCTTTTACTGATAAACTGACCCCAAAATACTCTGTTGCAAGCATTTTTATTTTAGAAAGAATCTAGGCATCTGGGAATGAATCCAGTTTTTTGTTGGTACAGATTTTAGAGCCAATCAGTTACGAAAATCAATGGTAGAGCCAGAGTGTCTTGCTTTGACTTGCAGCCTTGCTGTGCTATGTGACCTTGAGCAAGTCTCCCAGATTCTCTGTTTCTTCACCTGTAAGATTCAGTTAGTGATTGCACACAGGGTACAGGATTGCTAAAATTGAGGATAAATTGACATGATACACGTAAAGCTTATAGGCAATGCCTACTATACAGTGGGTGCTCAGTTAATGTGGTTATCAGTAGCATAGAACCTTGCAACTGCTTCTCAGGGACTGAGTTTGACAGCGGGATGGTTAAGGAAAATGAGGGTGTCTTTCCTGTTAAAGGCAAAAACATTCATTCTAATGCTTGTTAAAGAACAGTAAGGCAGAGACTTCCCTGATGGTCCAGTGGTGAAGACGCCCATCTTCCAATGCAGAGGGGATGGGTTAGATCTCTTGTCAGGGAATTAAGATCCCACATGATGCATAGCGCAGCCAAAAAAAGAGAAACAAGAACAGTAAGGCAGGCTTTATTCAGAGGACTGTTGTGATAGGTGTAGGGACCACTACAAGGGAGAGAGATCAAACTCTATTCTGAATACCACAAGGAAAAGTGGGAATTTGGACTCAAGGAGCCAGGTAGGGAATCAATGGCTGGAAAGTTACCAAGAGGAAGGGTATGGGGTGAAGGGAGAAGCTGGCTAAACTGACTTAACAGGATTCTTGCTGAAGGCATGCCAGGTGTCAGACATCACCGGGGGAGGGTGAGAACAAGGAGTCTGATTAGATATTGAGGGGTGATCAGATGTGGCGGATGGGGAATTCTGGCTCAGTTGACTTGGCAGGATGCTTGCCAAAATCAGTGAAGGCTGAGACGAACACAGAAGTCCAGAAGTTGAGACCCAGATGAAAAAGAGCTCAGAAGAGCTCAGAGAGCCTCTTTGCTGTTATTGCAAGAGGGACAGGTTGGGAAAAAGACAAATTCGGCCTCTGCGTGTGCAGCTGTGCAGCACACATACCTATGGCAGTCTCTCTATTTTGCTCTTCTGCACTGGATTTTTTCCCCCCAAGCTGCACATATGCATTTTTTCCCCCTCTAGCTTTACTCAAATTTAGAAATTTGAGTGAGAATGGGAGGAGAGAAATTATCTAGTGAGTCAAAGGGAATATGAGGTCAGAAGAAGCTGTAGATCTGTGACAGGGCTTTGGGCCTTGTAAAGTGCTAAACAGTCTGTCTGTCATGCAATCAACAAACGGGGATTGATTGACACATCATTTCTGTTGCTCCAGAAACAGTGCTGGGTGGTGATTCTTCAGTGGTACCTGAAGTGCTCTGGAAACATTGTTTTCACAGTTTTCTGCAAAATTCAGTCTCCCGCTGCCTTCTTGGCTCATGCATGTGTTGTTGGGGGATCCTGAGCCGCGTTGTGTGGCTTCTTTGTGTCATGAGATGCGTAGGCTTTGTAACAGCTCTTCTGGGTGGTATTTCCACTTGCTGTGGAGTTTGTGGCCATACCTTCGTGGAGAAGGTTGCTAGATATCCCTTTCTCTGCTAAGTAGGGTGTCTCTGCTTCAGCGAAAGTGTTCCGTTAGTTGAAATGAATTGAGTTTTCCCTCCTTGAAAGTCTTTAGACGTTAATGCAAACGTTTAGAAATTATTGCTGGTGAATTATGTAGATGTTACATCCACGTCCTCATCTCCCACCGTGTTTTCACCTTGTTACATCCTAGCATCCCACCGCCCCACATCTGGAGTCTGGCACCCCATGCCCAGGTCTTCACACTCCTCCTGGCGGCCACATGGAGTGGACGTTTCTTTGTATTTGTTCACTTTCTCTCCTTCTAGCCTTCGGCAGTGACCGCTAGTTACTAAAAACATGGTTTTCCCTTCCGTCTGCTTCTGTAGTGCAAAGCTCACCTACTTCTCTTTTCCTGTTTCTCATCTCCTGCTCTCACTTCCGTCTGCTGGTTCTGCTTCCCTTTCGTGCCCCAGAAGTGTGGGTGTTTCCCGGGCTCCACCCTTCACCCTCGCTTTTCCTTCTCCGGAGCATTTTTTGAGTGCCTGCCCTTTGCCCAGGACTGAGTTGACCCCTTCTGAACCTGGTGAGCTTGCAGTCCAGGTAGGGGTGGGGAGGTGGGGAGAGATTTTCTCTCCCCTTAACCTTTTGTCGCTTTTGCCCACAAGGTCCAAATGCTTAGAAATGACCCAGAATGCCTGTTAGGATGGGATGCTCAGCAGCTCACCCCTCTCATGCACATCCCAACACATGATTCTGACCCCATGGATGCCAACTGCCCTGCACTAGGTAGGCACTTTGCATGTATTAGCTCATCTAATTTTTCTTACCCATGAGGGGTGTGTATATAATAAGAACAATGACACCAGAGTAGGAGTCATCTCCATTTTACCAATAAGAAATCTGATTGTTTCCTCAGAGAGTCCAAAGTCACTCGTTTGGTAGACTCACAGATGACAGAGAGCAAACTAGTGGTTATCAGTGGGGAGAGGGGAGGGAGGAGGGGCAAGTGAGGGGTGTGTCATAAGTCACTCAGTGGTGTCTGACTCTGCAACCCCATGGACTGTGGCCTGCCAGGCTCCTCTGTCCATGGGATTCTCCAAGCAAGAATACTGGAGTGGATTGCTATTTCCTCCTCCAGGGAATCTTCCCAACCCAGGGAATCTTCCCAACCCCCAAATCCAGGTCTCCTGCATTGCAGGCAGATACCACTGGGGAAGATAGGGGTAGTGGGAGAAAAATGATTATTATGGGATTTTATGACATCATGTGGGAAACTTGTGAAGATTATAAAGCGCTACAGAACTTAAAGAATCTTTCATTCAATAATAAAATAATAAAAAATCACTTGCTTGTGCTGGTGCAGCAGGTAGAGAAATTAGACTTTGAATCCAGGTCTGTGTCTGAGGCTGCACCGCCCTGCCCTCCCCCTTCCTTGGAACTTGTGCAAGTTTTCCTTCTTTTGGCCTGTCCTTATCAGTCTTGCTTTCCTGGAGGACTTCTACATATCCTTCAAGGCCCAGTGTAAATATCCCCTCCACTCAGATGGCCTCCTTGCCTTTGTGATGTTCATCCCGTTCTGCAGTGATTACGTGTGCATCCGTTTCTTCAATTCAATCGTGAGATCGTGGAAAGAAGGACTTTTGCCTCTCTGGTGATGGTAACCTCAGTAGAGCATCCTCACCCCTCACGGTTACCTGGTCCTAATCTCTTTTCCCCCAGTGGTTGTGTCACTCGCTTGTGTGGACCCAAGTCATGAGTAGGAAGCCCTTAGCAACTCCCCAAGCTATATCCAAAACAGGAGCTTTTTGGTATCTGGTGTTTGACTCTGCTGCTAGATAGAATCTGAGCTCCTGGGGGCAGAAACCTGGTTGGCCTGGTTCTCTGCTGTGCTGTCAGCACCTGGAACAACACCTGATCTCCCCAAGTGTGTGTGGAATAGATGAGTGAACACGGTCCCCTGAAGATGTTTGAGAGCTGAGCTCACCCCTAGACAGTCCACTGTGCCCTCTGCCAACGTAACAGCCCAGTGGCCTGTATGGAGAGTCTTTAGGTGCTGAGGTTCTGAAACCGTTGTTCCCCTCTGGCCTCTGGCCCACATTTCTGCCCTGGAGCCCCTAGGTGTCTTCCTCTCCAACTGAATTTGATGCCTTGGGTTTTCGGATTCTGCTCAGTGTCCGCAGCAGGACCAAGTCCCCAGAGGCTTGTGTGTAAGGCAGGGCTGTTAACCTTAGCATTTTCTGTTCTATTTCATCAGTGCATTTGAAATTAACTTGCCTGACATCCTGTTTTAGTTCTGGATTTAATTTCTGGTCATCTGTCTCATTTTTTCCTCATGTACTTATTCTTTTTTTTTAATCATTTGTGCATTTCTGTAACTGTCCTTGCCAATCATAAGTTATCATAATCCTTAAAAATAATGACTAACACTGGGGTTTTATTGTGTCAGAAATTGTGCTGAGGTTATTGTATCAGTTTTCTGTGGCTGCTGTAACAAATGACCACAGACTCAGTGGTTTAAAACAACATAATTTCTCGTTTTAGAGTCTGGAGGGCAGAAATCCAAAATCAACCTCACTGAACTAATAGAAAGGTGTGGGCAGGACTGTATTCCTTCCAGAGGCTTGAAAGGAGAATCTGTTTCTTTGCCTTTTTTGGCTTCTACAGGTTCTGCATCCCTTGGCTTGTGGCCCCTTCCTCCATCTTCAAGGCCAGCAGTATCTGGATGAGTCCTTCTTATGAAGTCTTCTCTTTGATTCTTCTGCTTTCCTCACTTCCATATTTGAGGACCCTTGTGATGACATTGGGCCTACTCTAGTCATCCAGGACAATCTCCCCATGCTGAGACCCTCAATTTAATCGCACCTGTAAAGTCCCCTTTGCCATGTCCAGTCACAGAGTCACATGTTCTGGAAGTTAGGGTCTGGACATCTTTGGGGGTCACTGTCTTGCCAGCAAGTCATTTAATCCTCACTTTATGTCATGACACCATGGCCCCATGTGGTACCAGGGTCCTATTGTCATTTCCATTTCACAGACACGAAAACTGAGGCTCAGAGCCGAGAAAGCACTGACCCTGAGTTGAGTGGGGGTGGAACCATTTTCCTTACCCAGTGTCTGCCCTTCTGGCCACCACTCCTGACACCCTGCTGCTTCCCAACACGTGCAGCTGAAATTCTTTTGAAACAAGGAGGGAAGACCACGGGCGAGCTCTTTTCTTTTTTCTCCTTCTCCTTCCTCCCCCAGTTTTGTTGAGAAATAATTGGTGTACACCACTGTATGAGCTTAAGGGGTACAGCATGATGGTTTGGTTTCCATGTATCATGAAATGATGACCTTAACAGGCTTAGTTAACATTCATCCTCTGATATAGATACAATAAAAAGAACAGAAAAAAATATGATTTTTCTCCTTGTAATAAGAACTTTTAGGAGCTATTCTCTGAACAGTTTTCCACAAGCTCTTTTTCTGAAAGCCAAGGGGCAGACCAGAGGCCTGTGCCTCTGGCTGGAGGTACATTTCTAAGAATACACAGCTCAGAGGTAATTTTTTCTGCCTTTGTTCAAGTGGAAAACCTGTGATGGTCTCTGGGGAGCAACACTCCTTAATCAAACGCCTCCATTTTTCCTAGGAAAGATTTCTGACTCTGCTGCCTTTGACTGAAAGGATGGCCCTTGGAGGTCATCTGATCTGACCCGGAAGTAGTTTTCTTCCCTTTTTTGGGCTATAATTCTACCCTGACTCTAGAATGGAGTGTATTGTTTAAGATTTGAAAATAAGGGAAGCTGCTGGCCAGGGGCCCCTTTGGGTCACATGCTGGGGCTTCTGGGGAGGAGGGAAAAGAGTCAGACTTTGTGCAGCCCCTGTGAGCCCCCTGCCTGATCAAGGAGGGCCTGTGTTCACTCTGGTGAGCTCTTGTAGCCCTGAACTGGAATGCCACTTGCACTGTTTTTTAAATTCTTTTTATTTATTTATTTTTGGCTGCGCTGGGTCTTGGTTGCTGCAGCTGCATGAAGGCTTTCTCTAGTTGCGGCGAGGGGGGGCTGGCTACTCTCTAGTTGTAGTGTGAAGACTTTTGTTGTGATGGCTTCTCTTGTTGTGAAGCATGGGCTCTAGGTGCATGGGCTTCAGTGGTCACAGCATGTGGGCTCAGTCGTTGTGGCACATGGGCTTAGCTGTTCTGTGGTATGTGGGATCTTCCTGAGCCAAAGATTGAACCCATGCCCACTGCACTGGCAGGTGAATTCTTATCTATTCTTATCTGGACAATCAGGGAAGCCCATTTTAAAATATATATGAATATATCAAAATATAGTTGATTTACATCACTTGCTCTGTTCTTGACTTGGCAAAATCTAACTGCCATGTGTTTGATTTGGGGAAAGTAACTTTTCTTCTTTGGCACTTTGTTACACTCATTATCCAACAAGTGTACATTGAGGACCTACTATGTGCCAGGGACTCTGGACAGTAGGGAAGTTGAGTGATCCAGATCACAGAGGTTACATTCACAGAAAATGCAGGGGAAGCTAATAGACAGTCTAGCAAATGTGATCATTTCAGAATGAGATGAGTGCTAAGAAAATGCAATGAAGCAATGGGCCAGAGACACATTGTGGGGAGGCCACTGTTAGCCAGGGTGGTCAGGGGAGGCCTGAAGTGGAGGGGACACGAAGGCAAGACCTGAATGATAAGGAACTGGGCATGTGGGTACCTGGGTGAGAAGTGACCCCAACAAAAGAGGAGGGCCTCAGACCATGCATCCTGTAATGGTCCAACTTCCAGAATACGTAAGGAACTCATACAACTTAACAAGACTGGTAACTCAAGTGGAAAGTGGGCAAGGGATCTGAATGGACGTTTCTCCAAAGGAGACACACACACGTGGCCGGTAAACGCATGCAGAGATGCTCAGCATCAGTAGTCGTTAGGGGAGTGGAAATCAAACCACAGTGAGATGTGACCTCACACACACTAGGGGGCTGTGATAACAGGTGTGGTAAGGTTCGCGAGTCAGAACCTTTGTGCATTGCTGGGGGGAAAGAGAGCTGGTGCAGGCACCCTGGGAAACAGTTTGGCAGTTCCTGAAAGGCTAAGCCTAGCTCTTTCACGCCTTAGTCTCTACCCAAGAGAGATGAAAACACACAAAAACTTGTGCCTGAACGTTCACAGCAGCATAATTCACAGTTGCCCCAAAGTGGAAACCACCCGATGTTCATCAACTGGTGAAGGGATACACAAAAAGTGGTCCATCTGTTAATGTGGTCCATCCCCCACAAAAAGGAATGGAGTACTGGTTCATGAGACAACATGGGTGAACCTTGAAAACATATTGCTGAGTGAAACATCATGTCGAGAAGTCAGACGTGAAAGGTCGCATGACATGAGGTTCCATTTATTTCAAGTTTCCAGAGCAAGCAAGTCCATGGAGATATAAAGCAGGTTTAGTGGTTGCCAGTAGTGAGGATGAGGGACGAGGTGTGACTATTCATGGGCACCAGGTCTCCTTTCGGGGTGATGAAAATGCTCTAAAATAGACGGAGGTGATGGCTGCGCAACCTCACGGATCCCCTAAAAACCAGTGACCTTTACACTTAAAAGGGGTGAATTTTATGGTTTGTAAACCTCTCAGCTGTAAAAACGTAAAGAAGAAAAGGGGTGGGAGGAGGGCAGAAATCCAGCGGGGTGATGGCCTCTCAGTGTGCAGGGAATGGGGTCAGAGGTGGGGCTCAGGGCCACGGCCATGACTCTGATTTTGCCTGAACAGCCTGCATTTTATTCCCACAACCTTTGTCCACGACCTTGTGGAATTTCGCCTTTGGCCTGCCTGTGGTTCATTACGGTCGGCATCTCCGGTTCTGCCACTTTCCTCTTCATGTCAGACTTGCCTTTCCCCAGGGCGGCTGTGCAGGTCCGTGTGCTCCAGAAGCGCTCAGCCCCGCCACGTGCTCGCGCGCGTGAACTTGCTCGCGCGCTCTCGTTTCCCGCCTCCTCTGTGCACTCCGCCACTGCCGGCCACATCCTTATCGTCACCCTGTGCCATCTTTAGTGACTCTGGCTCTGTGCCAGGTTCAGTTCTGAGCTTTCCTTTGCACAATTCACATGAGGATTGATGACGAGACCCGGCACCAGTCCCCACGGCTGGGTTTTCATCTTCCAGTCCAGTGCCTGGCACCGAGCTGGCGTCCAGGGGGATATTACGTTGTTGGCAACATTTCCTCAGAAGTGGATCCTTATAACGGGAAAATCTGTCTTGGATATTCATGTGGGTTCGTAGCTATGTGAACCAATAAAAGAGTGGGATGAGTCAGCTGTAAATGTGTGGGTGAACTCGAGGGCTGCAAGTGTCAACGGCCACAGAGAGGTGAAACCCACTTGTGTGTTTGTCCCCACCACGCAGGGGGCTCTGAGACAGGGACTGAGAAGCTACCCCTCCCACCCCTGGCTTAGAACTTGGAGGCTCAGAGAGGGGATGCCATGGGTCCCTGGTCACACAGCAGAGAGAGGCAGAGCCAGGGCTTGAACTCTGGCCTCCTGGCTCTCTGAGCTGCTGAGGGCTGGTGTCTGCTTTCTCCTCGGGGGCACCGTGCTTGGTGATGTGAGCAGGGAAGGGAGAGAAGCCCCACGTGATGCAGGCATTGCTAATCCTAGCAACACTGTGGTGTTGGGCTACCCTTCCCATGCACTTTTATTTACAGGGCACCTTTGTCCAGATCAGTCAATTGCTACCTGTCTGTTCGCACGCAGACAGATTATTTCTGCTGGTCTCTTCGTTAGAAGGCACACCTTTAAAATCCAGGGAGGGGATTGGTTTTATTCTTACAAGACAGAATCTCCCATTGAAGTAACCCGGCTGAGGACTGGGGACTGAAATGCTTCTAAGCTGTTAAGATAGATGGGCAGAGGCTCCTCATTTACTCAAGAATGTTTATGGAGTGTGGGCAGTGTGTCAGGCACGGTTCTGGGTCCTGGAGATGTCCTCCTATGGGGCAAAATGCTTTCCTCCTCGTGTAGGGATGAGCAGACTGCAGGAGCCCTAAAGGATGTCATTCTGAGCCTTTCAACTCTTGTTTTACACCCAGTAGTAATAAGCTAATTATATGCCCCTCTAGCCTGTGGCAAGTCACAAACAGAGCGGCTGGTAGAGGAAGGTGTTTTGAACTTACCCCCTGAAGCTGATGTTCTTGTCTTTGGAGTTCTGTTAGAATTTAGCCCTTAAGTTGTTAACATAGCCCACTTCTTCCTCTTTACCCTGTTAGCTAGATGAATTCTAGGTCGTCCTTCAAGACCCAGATCAAACATCGCGGCCTCTGTGAAGCCTGCTCTAATCACTGGCCCCCAGGCAGAGTTAATTTCTTTATTTCTTTGATGTTTCTCCCCTGTGATGCCTTGTGGTCATGGTGCTAACTTCGCTGTATTCACGTGCTTAGTTTTTCTTTTTTTGCCCTGCTAGATTGTGTATTCTTGAAGGGTTGGGATTATATCTTATTCAGCAGTCTTTGAACCAAAAATTGTCAACAAGTGTTTGTCAAATGATTAACAGCAATGGAAGAAACAAAAACTATACGAGAATGCAGAGCGTGTACCCCAGGGCATTTAGTGCTCAGGCAATCGGGCACCGAATCCTTCAGCGTCTCCAGCGTATCTCCTTGTCAACGAGGCCATCGAGGCCATCGTGTACTCATAGCCTCCAGGAACCGGTTGCAACCACTGGTTCTCTAAGTCTGGAGATGCAGTTGGGTGTAGCACACCGACTTCCATTTAAGGAAGTAAAAGTAATCATTAAAAAAAAAAAAAAGAGTTCTGGTGCTTTGTCGCTGGGGGAAAACCTTTAGCTGTCCTGACCTTTCAGTCTCCAGATCGGGTCCTTCCCTGAGGGTTCTACTGAAATAGTCATCTTTCTTTTCCTCTTGCTATCCTGTACTCCATTTTCTTGTGTTCAGTGTCAGACTAGGAAAGCAGGGTCATTCATTTCACAAAAATCCAGTGGGAAAGGAATCATTTGAGATACCTCCTGCTTTGAGGAAGGGTGGGACAGAGAGTCAATGTGCATGGGCTGTGAGAGCTCGTATGCAAGGGCTGTGTGCACATCCATGGAGCCCTTGTCCTCTGTGTCAGAGAGAGAGGGGCCGCTTCCCCCGCTCCCAGGTCCTCGTCTGTGGCCGCCTGGGCGCCCCTGTCAGCAGCCCACTGGAAATGATGCGGCTGTGGCTTCTGTCCAGCTATCCCTCTGCCCCAGGCAGCAGGATGTTTGAATTCTTTCCTGTTTCCTTTCATGCCCGCTCTGGGGAGCTTGCTTGGTGGAAGCTGACAGCTCAGCTTTTTTGGTGTGTGGGTTGTTTTCTTCCTTACTGAACCTTGTTTGCATAACTTCTTAGGGAGTCTATATAAGGTAAGGGCAGCTTCAGCCCGACTCTGGGGCAATTTCCTGCTGTCTCCTTCCCCCTTTCTTTTGTCTTGCTCTGAACTTCAGTGTTGGGTGGAAATTATGAAATGGTTACTTCTCTCTCTCTCTTTTCTTTCTGTTGACCGGTAGATATTTTCTTGGGTGCCTGCTGTGTGCTTGGCACTGGAGATGTGACACAAATTGGACAGGTATGGAAGCAGCTAAGAATATCAAAGGACGTGCCCCCAAAGTTTTGCTTAGGTTCCATAGGGAGTTTACTAGGCTATTTTGGTGGTGAGGCAGCTTTTTTTTCCCCTTATTTGTATTTCTAGTTATTCTACACCTCATATGTGTTCTGTGTGTAATGAAAAAAAATTGCTCAAAACATTTGCAGAAGTGTGAGAGAGTCACACTGCTTGGCTCATGGCAGCAGCTCAGTCTCCAGTGGGTTTTGTCCTCCTGCCAGTGCCAGCTGTGGGAAAAGGCAGAGGGGAAGACAGGTCTTTCGGGAGGAAGATGAGGGCCTTGGATCAACGTGGATCCTATGTCAGGGCCTCCATGGCGAGAATATTGAGTGTGACGAGTCAGACTCTGCCCCTCAGTGATTCCGAACCTTAGGAGATTTCCAGTGTGGCTGGGAGGTGCGGAGGAGGGCAGGGAGTCCTCGAGAGCTTGGTGGGGATTGTGTGCCGTTCATATTTTGGGGGAAGATTTTTAGAGCAGCTCATCCCTGAGGCCTTGGTGGTTCCAGAGACATCTGACCTCCCTTTTTTCTTCACTCTTCCCATGCCCCACGTCCCTCTCTTTGTATCGTTCTGTGTCCTTCATATTCCCTTGGAGGATTGAGGCGGGAGATAGAGGAGGGAGGGGGAGAAAGGGGCTGAAGAGGAGAGAGCACCTAGTGACCACTGCTGGCGTTTCTGAGCACGGTTCTGCCAGGCAGTGTCCCAAGAACTTTACATGCAGTGACTTTATGCCGCAGACTAATGTACTTAATATGTGACGGCGAGAAGCCTTGAAAAGAGGAACAGGACTTTGAACCAAGTGGGCCCTGTCTGGGGTCTCTAGGTCCTGGGGGTCCTTAGGACTGTGGGATTGGCTGGTGCATGAGATGCTTCACTGTGATGAGGCTACATAGACCAATGAAACGGCCAAATTCTTTTGAGAGGGGACTTCTATTAACACCCTATAAGGACCATCCCTTCATGGACAAGACTCTTACTGGGCGGGAAGGGGAGGGTGTCCACAGCCCTGAATTGAGGCCACCACAGTGAGGGCCCAAAGGCATTGCCCAGAGGGCCTTGATGGTCCTCGGGGACAGGGCTCCTGACCTTGCTTTGTCATTGGTTGACGGCTCCCCTGAGATGGGGCTCTATGTGGTTTTGTGATGCATTTGGGAATCCTTGTTAGTGATGCCTTATGTCAGTAGACATGCAGAGGTCACAGAAAAGCTGTGTTACTCGTGCTGTGATTCAGCAGCCCTTTTTCTAGAGACCACTCTTCTTTGTCTTGGGCTGTGGGATTCGAGAGGAGGGAGTGTCTCTGGGGGACAGTCCCGGTGGTCTTTGATGGTGAGATGCTCAAGGAACCATGCCTCGAATTCTATAAATTACAACATTGAGAAGACAGACCATACAGGAAGCTCCTTTATATGATCACTTCCTTAAAATGAAAGGGTGTGGGTGGGGAGATTGGGGGTGGGGCTGAACTCTGGGCATTTCAGCTTTTCCGCCCACAAGACCCTTGTCTCCCCCTCTTTCCTAGCCAGGGGAGAGCAGGTCCTCCGAGTTGAAAACCCCATCTACTCTCCTCACCTCATCCTCTAGGTCAGTGGTTCTCAGGTTATGGAGGCATAAGAATCACCCCCAGGGTCTTTTTTAAACTCACTTCTGTTTAAAAATGGCCCCATTCCTAGAGTTTCAGAATTCATGGTCTAATGAGTTCCTGGGAAATGATGTTACTGCTGGTCCAAGGAACACACTTTGAGAGCTGCTGCTCTAGATGGAACCAGGGAAAAGAGATGTCTGGTTTCTTGTCACTTCACCTCTCTGAGCCTCAGTTTCTCTATCTGTGAAGTGGGATTGTGGGCAGTGCTGACCAGACAGAGAGGCTGGGGTGAGAAAATGTGCAGTCACACATAAATGCTTAGGATGGCACCTGCCACACAGCAGCGCTCAGTGAACAGCTTCTGTTATCCTCAGGACCCTCGCTGGTCTTATCTGTGCCGCCTAATGCTTGGCACTGTGCTCGGCGTACAGTAGGCCCTCAAGAAATCTTCACGAGACGAGCGGTTCCACGACCATGTGCCTAGGAGGGCCCTTACTTTGAGACCCAGCAGAGTGAACGTTAATTGGTGGATACAGAAAGCCAGCTCAGAGTCTGGAAGGCAAGGAGGCTATCCCCTAGGGTTTGGCAATGGAGGCCACTGTGGACCTCATTTCACAAGACAGGTGGGGAGAGAAATATAGTCACCAGCCCCATCAGCCACGCCTTTCAAGCTCTTTCTTTTTCATTTAATCCTCCATATGCCTTATGAGATATATGTGACCCATTTTGCAAATGAGGAAATTGAGGCTTAGAGGCATTCGGGAATCTGGTCTTATCACAGAGCTGGGACAGAGTGGGGATGAGTTTCCGGTGGATTCCAAAACTTGGACTCAACCCGATGCTGTACCAGAATGTTGAAACTGAATGGTTCAGGGGGCAAGCAGGTGTAGACAGCTGTTCTGGGACCTCTCTCAGAGGGGGCTCAGGCTGTGTCCTCCGGTGTGAATTCAGGGCCTGGGTCCCCCCACTGGGGTTATCAGAGCTGCACCTCGACTCCTCTACCCCCTCAACCTCAGACTGGAAAGATGTGCCACTGAATCCCCCGAGTGCCACCCCGGGGGTGGCAGTAACCTCAGGACCAATCTTCTAGCCAAGTTTGCTATCCTAGTGTGTAGGCGCCATCACATACATTCACACTCATGCATGAGGCTGCACACACACAGAGACGGGCGCACACAGACACCTTCATATACATGTATGTGATGAGGTCAAGCTCTCCCTTCCAGGGGATACACCCATGCACACATCTGTGTTTGATCTGCCCAGTTTGTTCAGAGGAGGAAAGTTAGTGACTAAATGAGAACTTCCTCCTGCGTTGAGTAGCTGGAGGTCAGATGGGCTGAGAGCCTCCTTTAGGAGGCGTGGGGGCTGGAGGTCTGTGTGGGCAGCTGTGCAGAGGTCTCCCAGACCAACAGGTTTTTCACGTCAGACTTTCCGCTGACTTTTCAGTGTCATGCCACATCCCGAGCAGCGGACATTTGTAAGCAAAATGTGACCCTCGGATTTTCAAAAATGTCAGCAATCTTCTCGGCCAGATCATTGTCAGATAAGCACCAAACAGCCACCCAGGAAAGTGGTCTCTCCTGCTGTGATAATTTAAATGACACTGGCCTGCAGTTCTGGAAGATCTTACGGCAGCCGTGTCCTCGGGGGTGGGGGTAAGGCGTCTGTCCTGTGACAGGTCCTAGGCTGGTACTTGGGACACATGATTTGTAACTTTCTCAGTGGCTTTGGCCAGTGACGGAGCAGCTGGGATCCAAGTGTGGTCACGGGATCCCAAACATCCAGACTGACCAATGAGGTAAAGGGAAATAGAGTGGTTGCTGTGGAAACAGGCTGCAAGTTCTTTTGCTGGTGTTGTCTTGGCATTAGCAAGTCAGGAGGCATCAGATGTGTGGTCCGCCTCCTCCTCAAGTCAACGCTGCAATTTAATTAAACACTTTGTAACTGCTTCTCCTGTTCCTCCAGTCACACTACTCAGAAGAGTGTGCTGGCTTCCCAAACCCAGCCTCCAGTGCCGGGAAATACCAGGGAACGAAAGGGCTCCTGTACCAGCCGTGCGTGGCTGTGTGAGTTTCAGTTCCTCGGCCCCACCAGCCCTATTTCCTGTGCTTACACCTCACCCACAGCTCCACTCCAGGGAGAAGGTTCTACCGGGTTGGGCCAGACAGGTTTCACAGCACCCCATTTTATCCTCATGGCTGATGTAGAAGAGAGGTATAAAATCACCTAATTTGGAAACATCTCAAAAGTCCATCAGTGGGTACATGGATGAATAGAACAGAATGTGGTCCATCCATACAATGGAGTATTATTCAGCCATAAAAGGAATGAAGTACCAGAATTCCCTGGTGGTGCAGTGGATGGGAATCTGCCTGCCAGTGCAGGGGAGTTCAATCCCTGGTCTGGGAAGATCCCACATGCTGCGGACTGACATGCTGTGTGCCACAACTGCTGAGCCGGAGCTCTAGAACCTGTGAGCTGCAGCTACCGAAGCCGGCAAGCCCTAGAGTCAGCACACTGCAACTGCTGAATTCTGTGCACCTAGAATCTGCTCCACAACAGACGAACTCACCGTGCTGAGAAACCTGCACACCACAATAAAGAGTAGCTCCTGCTTGCCGTTACTGGAGAAAGCCCTCGCAAAGCCATGAAGACCCAGTGGAGCCAATAAATAAGTAAAACCTTCACGCTATTAAAAAAAGTAAAAAAGGAGTGAAGTGCCAATCATGCTGCCACATGGATGAACTTTGCCAACATGCTGAGCTGAAAGAAGGCAGACACAAAGCCCACATAGTGTAGGGTTCCTTCCATCTGTAAAATGTCCAGAAAAGGCAAATCCAGGGACAGAAAGTAGCTGAGTGGTTGCTTAGGATTGGAGGGACGGGGGAAGGGTGAGGAGTGATGGCTGGTGGGTAGGGGGTTCTTTTAGGGGGTGATGCAGATGTCCTGAAATTAGACTGTGGTGATGATGGCACCATATTGCGTATATCCTAAGTGCCACTGACTTGTATGCTTTAAAATAGTTAAAATGGTGAATTTTTTGTGGTGTGACGTTTACTTCCATAAAAGGAAAAATGGGGAGAACCAAAAAATCACCCCATTTTTCAGATGAGGCCAACTGAGGCTCAGATGTTTGGGGATTAAGTCAGGTTCCTCAGGGAGTTAGAGATGGCACTCATGTGGTCTCCTGTTCCCAGACGTCTTCCTTATTTCCCACAGCCAGTCAGTCACTTGTTTGGTTGCTAAGTCATATCTGACTCTTTGCGACCCCAGAGACTGCAGCACACCAGGCTTCCCTGTCTTTCACTATCTCCCTGAGTTTGCTCAAACTCATGTTCATCAAGTCAGTGATACCATCCAACCATCTCATCATCTGTCACCCTGTTCTCCTCTTGCTCTCAGTTTTTCCCAGCATCAGGGTCTTTTCCAATGAGTCAGCTCTTCGCATCAGGTGGCAAAGTATTGGAGCTTCAGCTTCCACATCAGTCCTTCCAATGAATATTCAAGGTTGATTTCCTTTAGGATTGACTGGTTTGACCTCCTTGCTGTCCAAGTGACTCTCAAGAGTCTTCTCCAGCACTACAGTTTGAAAGTGTCAATTCTACAGTGCTCAGCCTTCCTTATGGTCCAGCTCTCACATGCATACATGTGAGACGTATATAGGTCACTAAGCCATGTTAATTTGGCCCATGATGTCCCTGAGACCTGTCTTTCTTCTCTGTCCTCACCACTTTGTCACCCACCGACCCCTGTGGTCAGGTCCTGGGATGGGCTCCCACCAGCCTCCCATGGCCAGGTTGAGGGGACAGTTCCCTAAAGGAGGAGGGCTGGGCAGACACACCTGAGACACACCTTGGCTCTGGGCTGTCTTGTCCTTGGTTCATTACCTTGGGCATGTCACACGACCTCCTGACTTCATCTCCCAAATGGTGGTTTGGATGTAGATGATGGT
Organism: Neotragus moschatus; assembly: GCA_006410615.1. NCBI lineage: Eukaryota > Metazoa > Chordata > Mammalia > Artiodactyla > Bovidae > Neotragus > Neotragus moschatus. The sequence continues at coordinate 1,988,074 of SJYA01002434.1, read as the reverse complement.
GACCATTATGCCCACCATAGCCCACCTCCCCGCATCCTTATGAAGACCTGATGAACACTAACCCATAAACTGAAGGGTGCTGTGTCAGCGTGAATGGCGATTATGATCTGTTTCCTTTAAGAAAAGCCTGGATATAGAGTTTGAATCTGGAGTCCATGCCCTGTCGAGCACTGTGTCTTAGCTCCCCCGGGTCAGATGGTTCCCTGCTACACTGGCTGGCTTGTTGTCTAGGATGAAGTTGGGCTTTGAGGTACTAACCAGCCAGTGTGGACTGTCTCCATCACACCCAGAGGGCCGGTGGTCTTGGTGGCTCAGACAGTAAAGTGTCTGACTACAATGCGGGAGACCTGGGTTCAGTCCCTGGGTTGGGAAGCTCTCCTGGAGAAGGAAATGACAACCTACTCTAGTATTCTTGCCTAGAAAATCCCATGGATGAAGGAACCTGGTAGGCTACAGTCCATGGGGTCGCAGAGTCGGACACGACTGAGTGACTTCACTTTTGCTTTATACTTTGTGTGGGATTCCATATGGAGGCACCTGGAATGATTCTAGGATCAAGACGCCTTGGTTTTTGTTTGTTTATTTATTTATCGGCTGCGCTGGGTCTTTTTTTTGCTGCTTGAGGGCTTTCTCTAGTTTGAGAGGGGGGGAGCTACTCTCTAGTTGCGGTGCTCTGGCTTCTTGTTACAGTGGCCTCTCTTGTTGGAGAGCACAGGCTCTAGGCCACGAGGGCTTCAGTAATCGTGGCACAGGGGCTCCAGCGTGCAGGCTCAGTAGTTGTGGTGAAGAGGCTTAGTTGCATCTTGGCATGTGGAATCTTCCCAGAGCAGGATCAAACCTGTGTCCCCTGCATTGCCAGGTGGATTCTTAGCCACTGGACCACCAGGAAGCCCAAGATGCCTTGGTTTTAAGAAAGTAAAATCATGAAACCTCAAAGTGTGATCCTTTGACTAACAGCATCGGTATGACCTCGGAGCTAGTTAGGAATGCAGACCCCCGTCCTAGACCTGCCGAATTGGAATCTGCATTTAAACGAGATGTCAGGTGATTCAGATACACACAGTGCTTGGGAAACGTAGTTCCACGAGTCACTGGGTCCCTGAGAAATCCTAAAGCCAGCAAGGAAAAGCCATTTGAGAGCATGAGCTGAGTCAAGGGGCAGGTACAGGATGATTAACCCCAAACCAGCAGCACCGACTCAATGGACACGAGTTAGTGATGGACAGGGAAACCTGGCGTGCAGCAGTCCATGGGGTCTCGAAGAGATGGACACGACTGAGCGACAGCACTGACTGAGCAGCACCCTGTGTCCTGGCCATCACCAGGGAGGGGCTGAATCAAGACTTCACTGATAACTGCAGTTGACATGGGAACTGTTTAGGGATTAATCTGAGTAAGGATATGTGATACCCTCAACTAAAAGGGCTGGATTTTGGTGCAAAACTGAAAGGGGTCCTGATTAAACGGGGACATAAAGTATGTCTGGAAATTGGTGCTCCCCTGGCTGTGGCTGGGAGTGGTCTGTTCCCCCGGGGAACACTGGATAACGGCTGGAGACGTTGGTGGTGGTTATCCTGGGGCGAGGAGTGTGATGCTGGCATGGAGGGGGCAGAGGCCAGGGTTGCTGCCCAGTCCTCCAGTGCTTGAGACGACCCCACCGGGAAGACCCACCCAAATGACCGGAGTGCTGAGGTGGACACACACACACACACACCGTGTAACAAGTGTAACACACTTAGTGGAAAAATGCTCAGAATTCTTTATTAGCCTAATTGTCTGGCCATGATCTAAGAATGCCCAGGGGGCCCCAAGCTGAATCCCAGGCCAGAAGCAGGGCCACTGTCTTTGTTCCCTGCCCCCCGACCCCAACTTGGTTCCTGCCTCTACTATGTGGCTTTCCTGTTCCAAATAGGGCCTCAAAGATTTGGGATAAAAACAGTTGACAACCTTTTGCTCCTTGAATCAGATTCAGAATTTGAGGCATGACTGTCTGAGGGGAGGGCAGGGTGGCGGGCGTGGCAGCCAGAGAGGCCTGGGGCCCTCTGCCTGTGCAGCCTCGGAGCGTCCTGGGGCCCTTCTGCGCCTCCGCCTCCCGTCTGTGAAGTGGGCATCTCCGCCTGCAGCACTGTTGTTGGGATCGAAGGAGGGAACGGTGGCTCCTTCTGTGTCTCTCCTGGTGCCCTTGAGGTTCAGAGCCCCGCCTGGGGGGTGTGGATCTGGGTGTTCTAATCGAGCCCCATGCCCTCCTTTTGCTGTTGGTGCAGATGACGTCCGATTGTTTGCCTTCGTGCGCTTCACCACGGGGGATGCAATGAGCAAGAGGTCCAAGTTCGCCCTCATCACGTGGATCGGCGAGAACGTCAGTGGGCTGCAGCGCGCTAAGACCGGCACCGACAAGACCCTGGTGAAGGAGGTGGTGCAGGTAACCGTCTCTGTGTTCTCTTAGGGTCTGGGGGGTGGGGGTCACATTCCGCAAAGCATCACCATCCAGTAGGGACACAAGGGGCTGGCTTGGCTCCTTGGTCCATGACTTTGAACGTGTTGTGCTAAGTCCCTGGACCACTGGTGAGAGATATCCCCAATTGCTTTCTGGGTATGGTAGCCACATTTGTGATCCTGACCATCGAATACTAGAAACACGGTGGCTGGTGTCTACCTTTCTGGGTGGGGCAAGCAGCTCATGGAGAAGGAGGCTGGAGGAATGACCAAAATGGCGCCACTTCTGTGGGTAATGGAGGGCTTCTAGCGTGGCCATGAGGACACAAAGGGAGAGTTCACGAGTGCCCCCTGAATGGTGGCTAGCACACGGTAGGAGTGCAGTGACACTTGATGAATGAATAAGTGTCAATCACATGGGCACCAGCAGGGGTTTAAAGATGACTTTGATGACCCTAGAATGATAAAGGCTGCATCAGCAATGGCCAAGATCCCTAGACTGAGTAGCTGGGCGCTGGTGGTAGCTGATCTACTCCTGTGTCCCTATTAGACTAGAGGAAGAGGGGAAAACAGTGTACCCTCGGTTTTGTCCCTGGGGTTCTAGACAGCTTCCCATTTTAAAGTTTTTTATTTTTGCATTCTGGACATAACAAAAATTGACACTATTGGAAATTTCCAAAGCAGGTCATTTGAAGCTAGGGCATGGGATCATGCTGAGAAAAAAAAAAAATCCAAATTCTAGGGCTTCCTTGGTGGCTTAGTGGTAAAGAATCTGCCTGTCAGTGCAGGAGACATGAATTCAATCCCTGGGCCGGGAAGACCTCACATGTTGTGGGGCAACTAAGCCTGTGCACCGAAACTATTGAGCCTGGGCTCTAGAGCCGGGGAGCCATGACTCCTGAAGCCTGTGAGTCCCAGAGCCCGCGCTTCTCAACAAGAGAAGCCCTTGCACCACAACTAGGGAGTAGCCCCGGCTCCCTGCAACTAGAAAAAAGCCCACGCAGCAGTGGAGACTGAGCACAGCCTGAAGAAGCAAATCAAAAAAATCATTAAAAAAAATCCAAATTCCAGAACGATAGACTGGGGCAAGGAGGTGGAGGGGAGAGGGTTTTCTCCCTACCAAAGGGATCTCCATCTTGAAGAAGGATTTCCCAAAACCCACGATAGGGGGTGGATGGCTAACTGGTACAGGGCTTCCTTAGAAGAGGTGATGAAAATATTCTAAACTGTTCTAAAATCTGTGGTATTGGTTGCTCATATCTGAGAATATACAAAAAGCCATTGCATCCTAGAAAACAAGAAACGCATACACACAAAAATCTGCCGAGTGCAGTGTGGTGTCCTGGATTGGATCCAGAACAAACTGGTGAAATCTAGAAAAACTGGTGAAATTGGAATGAAGTCTGGAGTTTAGTTAGTAGTCATGTTCCAGTGCTGGCTTCCTGGCTGTGATAAACATACCATGGTAACTTAAGATGTTCACAGTTGTCAAAATGGCCATGGGGTACGTGGGAACTCTTGGTGCTGTCTCTTGCAACTTTCCTCTAAATCCACAACTATCCCCCAATAAAACTTCTGTTAAAAAGTAATAATAGGAGAGAACTCCTGGCATTCCATTATTACGGCCGACTTTTCCTTCCCTCCTCCCAGTCCTGTGGGTGAGCACACTCCCCTCTGCATTGTTATAGTCACAGCCTTTGAATCACACCTAATCAGCTTCTTTTTCCTAACATAACGTAATTACATAAATTACGTGTCTGTAGAGTCTTCGTCGTGAACGTGTTTCTGGCTGCCAACCGTCCGGTTTCGCAAGTGTACTGTGATGGATTGAAAATCCCCTTGGTGTTGGCCTCTTGAGCTGCTTCCCATTTTTGTTGTTATAAATAACACCTTCCAACCAAAACTTTCACACGTGCAGCTCCTTCCCGCCCTATGCTGAATTGTTTCTTTAGTGCGCCTTTTTAGGAGGGGGAGTGTTCTGGAGTTAACAGGGGTGAGAATCCCTTTAAAAAGGAATAGGCTAGGACTTCCCTGGTGGCCCAGTGGTTAAGACTCTTCACTTCCAATGCAGGGGGCACGGGTTCAATTCCTGGCCAGAGAACTATGTTCCCACATGTGTTGGTGTGGCCAAAAATAAATAAAATGAGATTTTAAAATATTCGAGCCCAAAATAAAAAAATACCTATATATTGCACATAAAAAAAAAAAGGTAGAGGCTGTCAAATGACCTCCTAAAGGGCTAGGAGTATGCCTGGGGTGTGGTAAATGTTCCATAAATGTCATTGACTTCCTAGCCTAATCGGCATTACCAGCGAATCCTGCAGCTGGCACCCTGTCCAGCCCTGGCACCCTTTCTTTGGGCAGCCGCCTACTCAACCCCTCCGGCTGTTTTTCTCCTGGACAGTTGGAGGCATTAATGGTTAACCAGCTCTCAAGGGTCTCCTTTGTGGCAATAGAATGGAAAATGCAGAAGAGTGCATGTCCACGATCAGAGGTCTCCTGATGGACTCCACCATCCACGGTTAGCCCTCTCATCAGCCAGCCCGGCATGGCCGGAAGAACAGCACACACTGGGAGAGGGTGTTTGCCGGGGCTCGTCCAGTAGGGGCGGTCTTTGAATCTTGCAGAACCCCTGTTTTCTTTCCATTTTTAAGACTGTAGTAAAATGGACTAACATAAGATGTTAGCCCTTTTAGTGTGCTGTTCAATGGTGTGACATACATTTAGTGTTGGGTAGTCACCGCCATTGTCCAAAAATTCCAGAGCTTTTAAAATCATCCCCAAAGGAAACTCTGTCCCTAGTAGCAGTCTGCAGAGTTCCTGTTACATCTAAAACTCTTCTCAGTTTGGCGAAATGGGTAGAGAGTGGTTTGGGGAAAGACTTTGGTGGAAAGACTGCAGTTGGGAGTATTGGTTATAATTCATTTGTTTGTAAACTCTAATATATTGCAGCAGAATGGGAATTGCTTGGCTCTCTGAACTAGGAATTGCAGGGGTTGCCAGCTTACAGTGTGGCTGGATCCAGAGCTGAAGCTGTAGCTTCATTTCTTTTCTCTTTCCTCTGTGTGTGGCCCCAGGTGGCCTCTGTGCAGCAGGAGAAATGGTCCAGGCCTGGTGGCTGTTCTGGGTCTTGATCCTAGGGGAAGAGAGAGTCCTCCTCCCTTAGTGTCAATCATTCCCTTAAAGTGATCCAGCTGGCCCAGCTGAGGCCACATGCGTGTCCTGTGGGGCCAGGAGGTGTGGAGCCTCATGACTGGCAGCTCTGAACTGATTCCAGTTGTTAAAAGAAAAGGATGCTGGTATATGAAGAGCATAGCGGATGCTTGCTTGATCTTGAACTGCAGGTGCAATGTGATAGTTTGACTATTACCCTTTGCATTTCCCACCTCTTCATTTAAAAAGGTTTATTACCTGAAGCTTTTACAAGATTTCACATTTATACTACAGTTGTAAACACAGCCATTTATGTTATAAAAGGTCGATTTTACTGGTGTAATGGGATCTTCCGACAGTCATTAAAATCGTGCTGATGTTGGCAGGTCAGTTTTCCCCTCTGCTTAGTGGGGAATCAGAGCAGATGTTCTTTAAGGGGTCTCCAGATGGCCATTCTGGATTCCTTGTCTTGGGGACAGGATCCCATCCCCATCCGCCTTTTACCACCATTTTCATGTGAAGAATAAATGGATTGAGTTTTAATTGAAGATTATTCCTAGCCTTTTTTTTTTATAATAATAAAAATACTCCACATCCTTATGCTTTGTATGAAACGTTCAGTTCAGTTCAGTCGCTCAGTCGTGTCTGTCTTTTTGAGACCCCATGGACTACAGCACGCCAGGCTTCCCTGTCTGTAGATAATGTAAATGAATGCTGTTGTTCAGTTGCTAAGTCGAGTCCGACTCTTTGCAACCCCATGAACTGTAGCCCACCAGGCGCCTCTGTCCATGGGATTCACCAGGCAAGAATATTGGAGTAGATTGCTGTTTCCTTCTCCAGAGGACCTTCCTGACACAGGGATCGAACCTGTATCTCGTGCATTGGCAGGTGAACTCTTTACCACTGCTCTACCAGGGAAGCCCATAAATCAATGTAGAGCCACAGAAATCAAGAAGCATGGTCTTTATGCCACCTGCCTGCACATGGGCAAGTCTCTCTCCCTTCCTAGGCCTCAGTTTCCTCATTTAGAAATAAGTTGGATTGGGACTTCCCTGGCAGTTACTACTGGAGAGCTAAGATCCCACATGCCTCCTGGCCAAAACACCAAAACAGAAACAGAAACAATCTTGTAACAAATTCAATAAAGACTTTAAAAATGGTCCACATCAAAAAAATTTTTTCTTAAAAAAAACCGAATTGGATGAGTTGACCTGCTGTGTCCTATTCTGTTTGTATATATTCTGAAATTGTTTCATTTGTTTAGGGGGTACTTTGTTTATCACAGTGTGTTACTTTTAAAGGAAGCTTTTACTTTGTCAGTAGAAGAGACAGTGTGCAGTGCATGGAGCCAGATGGAGTGAGTTCAGGTTTCAGTCCTGCCCTTTAGCGTGCAGCCCTAGGCAAGTTGCTCTGGGCCTGATGTCCGAAGCAGGGCTGGTATAGTATCTGCCTCCTGGGATTGTTATGGGGATTGAATGAGCGACTATCAGGAAATTAGAACAGTGTCTGGTAGCATCCTGGGAATGTAGTTGCAATTACTCCCAGCTTTCCTGGTTCGACACCACTGTGATACATAGCATTCTAGTTTCCCTGGGGGCTGACAAGTCCACATGCTGAGTCCCTGACCTGGGGCATGAATCTTGCTTTTGAACCATCCTGCCTAACTACCTTACAAATTGTTGGACCAAAGTCACATCCATCAGCAACACAGGAAGGTTCCAGCCTCACTCACCCTTTCTGGTGCTGACTTCAAAACAATCCAAACCTCACCTGGGGCCTGTGCCGAGGTGCATCAGCTAGGAGAGTAACCCCAAGTGTAGCCCTGAGCAATAAGACTTACATCAAGTCATGGCTAACAAGCAGCCGGCCTGGGGCTGGAGCCCCAAGGAGTCAAAAGTCAGGAGGTTTGATGGCGGGTCCCTAGTCTGTGTTCAGAGCCAGGCTGAGATGCTGAGCTGCCTCTGAGGCTGGTGGAGAACAGGATGAGGCCAGCAAGGCTGGGGGCAGCAGCGGGGTGCCAGATTGGGCAGTGATGGCACCCAGACTTGGGCCTGGAATGCGCTGAGTGGACAGGATGCGTGGCTGCCTCGTCATAGCCGTTGTCTGCCGCACAGAAATGCCTGGCTGGTGCCTGCAACACAGCGCCCAGCCCATTGTCCCGGCGCCGCTGCGGGGTGAGAGGGACAATGCGGCAGCCCCGCCAGAGACCAGCCCGCGCCGGGCCAGGCTGTCTCGATTTAGAAACAGACTCGGTCGATGGAGCATTGTGCTGGCCTTGCAGAAGCTCTGTACTCACGTGGTCCTTTTATCTCTTTTTTTTATTTTTGAACATCATATGAATGCTCTCGGAACCAATTACCCGGAGGTACATCTCAGCTTTCAGCTCTGGGAAGAGAACAGCAGGGAGTATTTCCTCTAAGGGGAAGTGGAGGTGGGAAGGACGGGCCTGTCAGTGACTGCATGGAGCCATCAGTGTGACGTGTATCCTGAAGGCTTCTGAGTCCCAGGAGCAGGGGCAGTTTACATGCTGGACCCGTCCACCCACAGGGCCAGGACCAGATGTCCTAACTCTCTTCCAGGGGGGCCATGTTTATGTACAAGTGTGGTAGTTATGTTAATAACAGGAGTTTTACTGTGCCCTTGCGTTATGCCTGGCACTTTGAGGGACTTTCCACATATTGAAATTATTTCTCCTTCACAAGGCCAGTTCTGCCATTATCTGCATTTTATAAATGAGGAGTCTGAGGACCGGGGAAAGTTGGGGAATTTGCTCAAGGTCCCCTGTGCTTGCAGACTGGCCAGGGACCCCGACTCTGTCACTTCAGCCCACTACACGTCTCCCAAAGTCCTCTAGCACCAAGAAGAATGTTCTGAGGCCAACATACCTTTTGGAAACTACTTTTATAGACTCGCATGACACATTAAAGGCTCTGAGAAAATCTGCAGGAAACAAACATCTTATGTTTATTTTTAAAAATACTGACCTGGTTCTCAATCTTCCTTGATGTTAGAACTTTTTTTGTTTGAAACTGGAAACTGAACGTCATTTCACAGTGTTTCTTTCTTTTTTAAATACTGCTGTGTCAAATGGAAGAGATCATGGGCCTAATGGGAGTGAGATCCGAGTTGATAGTCCAGCTTTATTGACCTTTTGCGCTAGTGAAAGCGAAAGTCGCTCAGTTGTGTCCGACTCTTTGCGATCCCATAGACTATAGCAGTCCATGGAATTCTCCAGGCCAGAATACTGGAGTGGGTAGCCTTTCCCTTCTCCAGAGGATCTTCCCAACACAGGGACTGAACCCAGGTCTCCCGCATTACAGACGGGTTCTTTACCAGCTGAGCCACAGGGGAAGCCCCTTCGCCCTAGGACCTCGGGCAAGTAACTTTATCTCTAGAAGCTGTTCTCACTTAAAGAGAATGTAGATTCTCACAGAGCTGTTGGAAGGATGAAAGAAAAACAAAGTGAAAAGGTTTCTCCTTTTAGTGATGGATGAACTCCTATTCATCCTTCACAACCCTGACTTTTTATCCCATTCTCCTACCAGCCTCAATCAGCATTCATTGCTCCTGTGTTTGTACTGTAGCTCAAATTCCTTGAATTATAATTAAGTGGCCCTAGAAAGTAATCTCGAGGGCAGGGACCATGGCTGCTTTATTTGTATTTCTCGTACCTAGAAAAGTACTAAAACATGCTAAAATGTGAAGAAATAGATCTGTTTGCGTAGGCTGTAGTCTGTGCCTTATTCTAGGACAAAAGCTAGTAAATGTTCAACAACTGCTCTTCGAGCTGAATTAAGCTGTGGGAGCCATTTNGGGACCATGGCTGCTTTATTTGTATTTCTCGTACCTAGAAAAGTACTAAAACATGCTAAAATGTGAAGAAATAGATCTGTTTGCGTAGGCTGTAGTCTGTGCCTTATTCTAGGACAAAAGCTAGTAAATGTTCAACAACTGCTCTTCGAGCTGAATTAAGCTGTGGGAGCCATTTACACTCAGGGAGGGGCTTGAGGGTGGATTGGAATTTCCATAGGCTCCTCTTTTGTTTTAGGGGAAAGCAGAGGTGAGAGCTGTTTGGATCAGCAGGGAGAACCCCTGTACCTCGGTGTCGGGAGATTTACGGGGCTGCTGCCCCCGCTTGCAGAACATCAGTGCTGCGCACCACTCGGGGACCAGCTTAGATGCCTCATCCCTCTTTGAAAGGGCTGTTTTTATGGGGAGCTTTATGCTTCTTCAAACGGAGAAGGCAATGGCACCCCACTCCAGTACTCTTGCCTAGAAAATCCCATGGACAGAGGAGCCTGGAAGGCTGCAGTCCATGGGGTCGCTGAGGGTCAGACACGACTGAGTGACTTCACTTCCACTTTTCACTTTCATGCATTGGAGAAGGAAATGGCAACCCACTCCAGTGTTCTTGCCTGGAGAATCCCAGGGATGGGGGAGCCTGGTGGGCTGCCGTCTGTGGGGTCGCACAGAGTCGGACACGACTGAAGCGACTTAGCAGACTTAGCATGCTTCTTCAAGCCTGTGGTTTGGCCGTTTCTTCTTCCCAGAACCAGAAAGGGCTTTTTGTGCTCACATGTTTCACCTGGCCCTGGACTCATGCAAGGGGCCTTTCCAGTGATTGAATCCTGTATTGAAAACATAGGGACTTGCCTGGTGGTTCAGTGGCTAAGACTCCCTGCTCCCAATGCAAGGGGCGTGAGTTTGATTCTTGGTTGGGAAACTAGATCCTATATGCCACAACCAAGATTTGGCAAAACCAGATATATGTATATGTAAAACACACAGACAGACAGACAGACAGACAGACAGACACACACACACACACACACACACACACAAACACTAAAGTCCCAAGCTGCCTGTGAATGGTGGTGCTGGGATCCCGTGTGGAGAGGCAGGTGCCATTGTGTCCAACATACAAATGAGGAAATAGGCTTGGAGGGGTACCGCCTCAAGCCAAGGATGAGCGTCAAGACAGAAGCCAGATGATGGAGCTCAGAGGCCATTTTAGTCGTGGGGAGGGCAGTGGGGAACGTGGTTCTGTGCTCTTGCTACCAAGAGGTTAAAAGCTCATGGGAAAAAGAGGAAGATGCCCACACCCCGAGCCTGGCATGTAAATGCAAGTCGCTTTCACAAGTTGAGAACTCTGCCAGCTCTCAACGGGTTTAGTGACGGGCTAGGTGCCCGTCACTAAAACCCTAGATGGGTCCCAGCCCTGGGCCAGCTGGCCTTGGCATGGTGCCTGCCTGCCACCACTCCTCACCCCTGCAGTGGTCGGCCTCCTGATGTCCACACAGTGATTCCTGACACTCACAGCAGACGGTTTTCACAGACTGGAGACATCAGACTAGAGCCGTGCAGATNATGGGTCCCAGCCCTGGGCCAGCTGGCCTTGGCATGGTGCCTGCCTGCCACCACTCCTCACCCCTGCAGTGGTCGGCCTCCTGATGTCCACACAGTGATTCCTGACACTCACAGCAGACGGTTTTCACAGACTGGAGACATCAGACTAGAGCCGTGCAGATCTCTCCTGAAGGAGCCCAAGCGCTGAGTCCAGAAAGGTCCCCAAGTGTGACCCACACACCCACTGGTGCTGTCGAGAAGGCTGCCTGTGCCCTCGGCCTCTGAGCCTTTCAGATCTTCCCTCCCTCGGTCTCTTGCCTTGCGGGACCACCCCTACCTCTGTCCTTCTCTTGCCATAGTTTATCCCCGGCACCCTGCCTTTTGAGAGTCCCTCCTAGAACAAGCTCCAGGCTCTCTGTTCTTTCCCCTATGGTGGTTTATCCCCAGGCAGTGAAAAAATGGTTAGGACAAAATTAAGGACTTCCCTGGTGGCTCAGATGGTAAAGCGTCTGTCTACAATGCGGGAGACCTGGGTTCGATCCCTGGGTCAGGAAGATCCCCTGGAGAAGGAAATGGCAACCCACTCCAGGACTCTTCTTGCCTGGAAAATCTCATGGATGGAGGAGTGTGGTAGGCTACAGTCCATGGGGTCACAAAGAGTTGGACACGACTGGGCGACTTCACTTTGCTTCAAGTGATGGTTAGTCACACAGCTAAGTCTGCTAATTACCTGAGTGCGAGATCTGTGTTATTACAAAACATTGTAGAGGTGCAGGGTGTGTCCTTTCACGTAACATTTCATAGATGTTTTCGGTTTTCGTAATTTTAGTGGCTGAATACTATTCTGTTCAGTAGATGCGGGATTGTGTGTGTGTGTGTGTGTGTGTGTGTGTGTGGTTTTCATCCTCCTGATGAAGATTCTGGTGTGGAGTTAGACACGGGCCTCAGCCCCACCCAATGATGTGTGTGACCTTGTGCCAGCTGTTTCACTTCCCTGAGCTTCAGCTTCCTCTGAAAATTGGGGATGATAATACCTAACTCATAGAATCGTAAAACTTAAATAAAATACTGTATATCCTAAGTGCCTGCTGTGTAGGACCTGTTCAAGGTAGGTGCTATTTACTTATTTACTCAACTTGTGTTGAAAAGTGGAAGCAGTCTGGTATTTACTGACAGTGAACATCTGTGAGTATACATGTTGTAATTTTTAAAAATTCTGTTGAAGTTTTCCTTTGGGAAAAATTCCCCAAAGTGAGTGTTGCTGAGGAGCAAGCAATCCTAACCCCTGTTTGTTGTTGGGCAGCATTCCATTGCAGGTATGCCCGCACCTTCTTTATGCGTGCGTCTGTTAATGGACATCTAGACTGTTCCCATGTCCTAGCTACTGTGTAAATGGTGCTGCAGTGAACGTTGGGGTACATTTGTCATTTTGAACTATGGTTTTCTCAAGCAGTTATATATACTCCAGGTTAAAACAAAGAAAGCAATCTTAGCCACAGCTTCAGCCAGGCGGAAACTGAAGTCCGAAACTGGAGTAATATTTCTTGCCAATTGATTGATAGCAGGGGCTATTTGGAGGTGGGGATTAAGAAGGATTCTGAGGTTAAGTCTGGACTCAGTGGGAAAGTGCCATGTCTGATTTGTGATGTCTGCCGTGGGTACCAGAGGAGAGAGTGGAGCTTGTTCCTCCCTTCATTTTTTTAATATATTTATCTGGCTGTGTCGGCTCTTACTTGCTGCACTTGCGGTCTTGTTGTGTCATGCAGATCTTTTCATGGCAGTGCTTGGGTTTAGTTGCCCCGTGGCATGTAGGATTTTAGTCCCCCAGGCAGGGATTGAACTCATGTCCCCTGCACTGGAGCACCAGGGAAGCCCCCACTTCCCACATTCTTACCATCCTTGATCTAGATGGAGCCTCGTCAGAGATCAGGCACAGCGGAGTCGGGGCTCTTGTAAATATCCATGATCAGTGTTGGACAGTTACCTTGAGTCCACTTGGAATGCTCCTCTCTCGTCCTTTGTCCCCTCCTGAGTGAAATATGGTCGTGTCATTCCTGACCTGTGACAATGATGCAGCTGCCTTCGTTCCCAAGTTCTGTCAATCATTGGACCATACCTTTTCAACCTACTTGTTTTTCCCTTGTCTATGATGACTCATGCCAGTTACAGGAACCTTTTCTTTTTTAGTAACTATACCCCACTAGAAAGACTTTTCAAACCTTGGTCTCGGAGACTCTGTAGAATAGTTGTAGGAGGGAAGGTGTAGGGGGCCCAGGAGGGGTTGGCAGGTTTGAAGCTGTGCGTTTTCATCTGGCCCATGTTCCTTGGAGGGTGCCTTTTCTCTTAGCAAGATGCGGGCTGCTGGGGATCAGTTGCTTTTCTTCAGCACGCCAGGGTCTTTGGTTTATAATTAATCTTCGCCCACTTGGGGAAAAGATACATGATTGTGGCCAGCATGTGTCCCATCCACCCTCTGCCCCATCTCACTGCCTACGCACACTGCCCCACCTCACACAGGTGGCAGGGGAGGTTCCATCCCTTCCCATTTTTGCAAGAATTTGGGATGGCCCTGAAGCCAGCACACAACCTTCTTTCTGAAAGCCATACTCAAATCCCAAAGTTGACATTTCTGTGCTGGTTTCTCTCTCTGCTCCTTGGATTCTGGTGTCCAAGGTGGAACTTTGTCCCATGGGCTCTGGAGGCTCAGGTGCAAATCCGAGGATGGCTGGTGGAGAAAGAGACAGAGACCCACCATCCAGACCGCTTCTTTTATGGAGATGGAGACCAGGGCCTAGAGCCATTGGCTGCTTCCTGCAGGGCCTTTTAGAGCCCTCCTGGTTCTTTTTCTCTGCTCTGAGACTGTAAGAGGCACCTGTTAGTATTAGATTTTGACTTCCCAGGGCCTCAGAGAGTATCTGGCGTATAATAGATGTTCAGTAGGCAGGTGTTAATTGGAAAAATGATTTGCATTAACTCTCGTTATATCAGGAGATGATGAAGGTCACCTCTCCTCCCTGGCACCACCTTGTAGAAATGGGCATTGCTGGCATCACAGACTTAACTCACTTTCTCTCCCCAGACTTTCCCGGCACCTGTGTTCTCTGTAGGGTAGCAACTCATCATGGTCCTTATGTTCTGGGTAGAACACCAGACATACTTCTGCCCCCACGGACCTCCTCTCTGTCTTCCCATGGCTAGTTCTGTCCCCAGCTTTTGAGTGAGCAGCTGGACTTGCTGTCTTCCTTCTGCAAGGGTGAAGAGAGCCTGTGTTACTATCTCGCTTATTCTGAGAAATTCCCCAGACTTCCCTTCATTAAAGAGTAAACAGTGAGGATGGAGAAGTTAGTGTGGGTGAGGGAAAGGGAACTTAGCCTCACCCTATACATTTGCTCCAGAGAAGGCAATGTGACTCCACTCCAGTACTCTTGCCTGGGAAATCCCATGGACGGAGGAGCCTGGTGGGCTGCAGTCCAGTAGGTTGCTAAGAGTCAGACACGACTGAGCGACTTTACTTTCACTTTTCACTTTCATGCTTTGGAGAAGGAAATGGCAACCCACTCCAGTGTTCTTGCCTGGAGAATCCCAGGGACGGGGGATCCTGGGTGGGCTGCTGTCTTTGGGGGTCTCACAACTGAAGCGACTTAGCAGCAGCAGCATACATTTGCTCTGAGCATTTCAGAAAACTTCTTTGGAGCTCACAGACTGCCCTAACAATCTTGAGAATGAACAAAATCCATGATCTTGTGGAATATTACCTAATCGTTCTTGAGCACTTGCTCTGCACTAGGCACACTCATCAGATCCTTACAGGATGTAGGTCCTCTTACTGTCCCCACCTGAGAAAGGAAACTGAGGGTCAGGCGGGTAAGTTTCTGAGGAGGGTCAGGCTGCTGGAAATGCACATGGGCAGCCGTCTCAGTATGTGGCCCAGGCCACTCCCAGTACATTTTAGGACCGAAGCGGGGGCTTAAACCCAGGCAGTTGGGGGTCATTTAAAACCGAGATGATTTTGGTACTTCTCCAGCAGTCCAGTGGCTAAGACTGCACTCTCTCGATGCAGGGGGGCTGGGTTCAATCCCTGGTAGGGGAACTAGATCCACATACAACTAAGAGCTTGCGTGCCACAGCTAAAGAACCCATGTGCAGCAAAGAAGATCCAAAGATCCTAACTGCTACAACTGAAACCCAGCACAGCCAAATAAATAGTATTTTAAAAGTAATAAAAGTGAGGTGATTTAAAACCAAGGATGGGAAACTATAATATGCACTTTTTAGACCAGCCTTGCAAATAGATTCTTGACTGTGTATAGACCACCACTTCCTAATCCTTGTCCTTCTCTAGAGTTGCCCTCCTTGGAAGCAGACTGATGTCCATCCTCTGTCTTTGAAGCATGAACTTAAATGCTCTTGAGAAACATCCCGGAGACAGAATGTGTCCTGAATTTGTTCAGTGTGTGTCTCCAAGCCATCTAGGAGTCCTGGTTAGCTGGATGAGGCGTCTTCCTTTGAGAAGTCCTGCCCTGGCAGAAAAGGGAGAGACCCTGTCTGCAGGCTGGCAGCCAGGGACACCGAGTTCCCAGACATGACAAAGATCTTTCTAGAACTCTAGGTGACAGTGCCCCCAGGCCAGCCCATATTGCTTTGAAGTCCTTGGCATGTGGCTCTGGCAGCCTGAAGGATGTGATGGCTGCTGGCATGGGAGGGGCGTACAGCCCCCCCGGGGTAGTATGTCAGGGTGAGAGGGCCTGTCCCCGGGGCCCTAGTGTGATGCTGCTGTGTTCCCTGGGATGAATCACTCCCCTTCTCTGGGTCTCTTCCTTGCTGCTGCTGCTGTTGCTAAGTCTCTTCAGTCGTGTCCGACTCTGTGCGACCCCATAGATGGCAGCCCACCAGGCTCCCCCGTCCCTGGGATTCTCCAGGCAAAAACACTGGAGTGGGTTACTCTTTCCTTCTCCAATGCATGAAAGTGAAAAGTGAAAGTGAAGTCGTTCAGTTGTGTCTGACTCTTAGCAACCCCATGAACTGCAGCCTACCAGGCTCCTCCGCCCATGGGATTTTCCAGGCAAGAGTGCTGGAGTGGGGTGCCATCGCCTTCTCCGGGGTCTCTTCCTTATTCTCTATCATATAAGGGAGGGTGAATGTCAGGGTGCCAAAGGCTCTTTCAGCTCAATACGCGCTCACCCTGACTTTCTTTGGTTAACCAAGGTATACATAGAGGAAGACACATATATCTTAGGTGTACAGTTTGATGAATTTAAGAATTCTAAAATTTGGAATTTTTGTACACACCCGTGAAACTACTGCCCAGATCAGGACGTGGGTCCAGCACCCAGCCACTCCTGCCCCAGAAGGCTCTCCTCCCCCCGAGCCAGATCAGCTCTAATATTTTACGATTAATGTCTGCTTGACTGAGCACATTATTCTTTTATTTCTTTATTTATTTTATATTGAAGGATAGCCGATTAACAATGTTGTGATAGCTTCAGGTGCACGGCAAAAGGACTCAGCCACACATATTTTATTATTTATTCATTCAGCTGCTCTGGGTCTTAGTTGCAGCTCACGAGATCTTAAGTCACAACATTCGAACTCTTAGCTGTGGCATGTGGGATCTAGTTTCCTGACCAGGGAATGAACCCGGGTCCCCTGAATTGGGAGCGTGTAGTCTTAGCCACTGGACCACCAGGGAAGTCCCTGAGCACGTTATTCCTTCAGGCTCTTTCCTGTTCTCTNACAACATTCGAACTCTTAGCTGTGGCATGTGGGATCTAGTTTCCTGACCAGGGAATGAACCCGGGTCCCCTGAATTGGGAGCGTGTAGTCTTAGCCACTGGACCACCAGGGAAGTCCCTGAGCACGTTATTCCTTCAGGCTCTTTCCTGTTCTCTCTGGATCTGGACCGCCACTGGCCATGTGTGGCTGCAGAGCATGTAAAGCCTGGCTTGTCACACTGCTGTGTGCAGAGTGCACTGGCTTTTTGAGATTCAGGATGGAGAACAAAATTACTTGTTTCGGTGTGGCTTCTAGCAAATTTACGATTCCCTATGTGTTAGCGTTGCTCTGGGCCGCGCTGTTCTCCTTTCTGCGAGGACTTGCACCCTGCAGCTTGCAGCCTACGTGTGGCCTGCCTCTTCTCCGGGAGGTGTTGGTGGTACCTGGAGGGTGCCAGGGACTGTGGTTGAGAGTCCAGGGTGTGTGCATGGCGGGGGCAGGGGCCTGCTTTCTGTAGATGTGTTCTTTGTGGTTTTCAGTGTGGGTGAGTCCTTGCAGGCCCCTCAGGTCGTGGCCTTTGCTCCTACATTGAGGTCTGGCTGTCCACAGAATCATTTTTGCTGTTTCTGCCCGTTTTTGAAAGCTGACATTTAAGCCCACTCCCCAGAGGTGGTGGCGACTCCCTTGCCATGTTGAATGCCTGCTCTGTGAGGACCCTGGAAGGAGCGGAGGTGGAGAAGTGTACAGTCATTTGGGGTTGGTTTAGGTTGACTCAGACCTTTGGGGGACTTTTTGCAGAGTCCACACCCTGAGAGGATCTCACCTTTTTGAAGCCTCTGCCCTCCACAAACTCCACCCCAACATCCTGTGGTGGGGGAGGCCCACCAGGACCACCTCTATGTGGCCGGCCACTTCCTGTCTGCCCTCTGGAGGGAGGGGGCTGATTCCAATAGTAGGGATGGATGAGGCTACTTGTTTCTGTACTTTCGTTTGAAAGAATCAGTTTTGGCAAACGTGTCAAAAAATTCTGGTTTTAAGCATGTCTCAAATTCTCAAATGTATAGGGTTTGAGTTTTATTTTTGCAGTTTGAGACATAGACTTTTTTAACATAATTTTGTTCATTTACATTTATTGTTATGCTGTATCTCACTGGGTTCTACTACCCTGGTTTGCTTCTTTAGCTATGGTTTGATTTCCCATACACTTATGGTTTTAAGGGGGGACTCTGCTGTGTGTACTTTGACTGTGGATTCCTTAGACCTTATCAAACCTCTTCTTAATCTACATTGTCTAATGGCTAACAGACACAAGCGCAAGTGTTCTTGTTTCTCTAGATAGCCGTATATAGCTATCACGGGCAGAGGAACTTTGGACTTCCTTCTATAGCCTCTTGAGCTGTGGGGCTTCCTCCTCCTGGTTTGCTCTTCGCTCCTGCCCCTGCTGCTGGGGCTCAGGTTGAGAAACACCTTATTTCTGGGTTCCCCTTTCTGGCTCTCCCATTCCGCTGAGTTCAGTCTATGCTGATGACTTACACAGACCCTTAGCAGCACAGTATGGCGGACTGGGAGTAGAAAAGGATGTTTAGTCATCTGGGCTGATTACACAGTCTCTCCAAGTCCAGCCCGTGGAACTTATCTTTAAAAACAAAACAAAAAAAGCTAATATACTGAAGGAGGATAAGCGAGAAAAGGTGTGAGGCTGCACCTGGCACCTATTAGTTGCCTGATAAATATTAGCCTCCCCTTTCCTCCTTCCTGTTCGTATTCTTGGTGGCTTGGCATGTTTTGTGAAACTTGACCTTGAGATTGCTTCTGGTTTAGTCATTCTTTTTTGTTTCTTTCTCCTTCTTTTAAAAGTTGAGGTGAAACTCACATAACATAAAATTAACCACCATTAAAAAATATACAATTCAGTGGCATTTAGTACCTTCACAGTGTTGTACAGACACTACCTGTATCCAATTCCAAAATATTTTCATCATTCCTAAAGGAGATGGTGACACTTTTAAGAAGGCCAGCTTTAGGACTTCCCTCATGGTGCAGGGGATAGGAATCCATCTGCCAGTGTGGGGGACATGGGTTTGATCCCTAGTCCAGGAAGATTCCACATGCTGTGGAGCAACTAAGTCCATGCGCCCCAGCTACTGAGCCTGTGTGCCTAGAGCCCATGCTCTGCAACAGGAGAAGCCACCGCAGTGAGAAGCCCGTGCACAGCAACGAGGACCCAGTGCAGCCAAAAATAAAAATAATAATTGAAAAAACAGTTAAAAAAAATAAAAAGAAGAAGGCCAGTTTTAGAGTCAGCGGTACCTGCTAGCCATGTGACTTTGGGCAACTGTCATTATTTCCAGCCTTTGTTTTGTCATCTTCACAATGGAAATAATATTGATTATTAATATATAACAGGATTTTTTAAAAAGCAGCTTTATTATGATATAATTTACACACCACAAAATTAACTCACCCTAAGTCTACAGTTCAATTATTTTTAGTAAATTTACAGGATTGTGCAACTATTATTGCAATTCAATTTTCGAGCATTTCCATCTTTTTCTGTTCCAGTCTCTAGCTCCTTTTGTCTCTCTGGATTAACGGAATCATACAATATGTGGTCTTTCATGTCTGGCTTCTCTCACTGAGCGTAATGGTTTGTTCTTTTTTTTTTGAGCATAGTGGTTTTAAGTTTCATCCCTGTTGTAACCTGAATCAGCACCTCACTCCTTTTTATGACTGAGTAATATTCCATCATATGGATAGACCCTATTTTGTTTACCCTTTCATGTGTTGATGGGCATTTGAGTTGTTTCCACTTTTTGACTGTTATGAATAATATTGCCATGAATGTTTGTGATTACAAGTGTTTGTGTGGACATATGCTTTCATTTCTGTTGGGTAGCTATCTAGGAGTAGAATTGCTGAGTCATGCTAAAAGGTTTTGAGAGTTAAGCTTGTTAATGTGTGGCACTGCCTGGTCACTTAGGCCCTTTGTATACAGTGGTCATTGTTTCCATTATTTCCTCAGGGACTCTTTTTTTTTAATGTGGACGATGTTCTGACCTTCAGACTTGTTATTCATATATTGGTATCTTCTCCATATTCTTACCTGTTACCATCCTGACATTTTCCTTATGGCAGTTTTATAATGCATGTATTCAAATACCTGTTGACTCTTCATGGCTTAGATCACCTGCTTCACTCATTCAAGCCACCACCCACATTTGCGAGAGCCTCGTGGGTGCTAGGTCTGTGGGGTTTTATGGTGGACACATGTATACCACAGCAGCTACAGCCGTTTGGCTTATCTACTACAGCCCCATCTCATGGCACCGTGTTTGTTGAGTGAATGCAAACAATTCCTCCACCTTCAAGTAACTGAGTGTGGCTGGAGAGCCCTGTATAACCTTCACTGTATCCAGTGTCTGGGCTGATCACTCAGACCTAGGACCAGAGGCCCCACTTCACAGGAGTGTCTGAAGCTACCTTGTACCAGCTGATGACAGCCAGTCATGCGTCTCTTCCTGGCTCCACTTACAAGCCCCCGTTGATAGTTTGTAATCAGCCAATGTGGGGAGATTTATGCTAGTCATGGAAATGGGTAGAAGGCTACCATCCACCCCTAACCCCTTTTGTGAGAGAGCCTGGTGTTAAACATTGACCAGTAGACCAGCCTGCCTTTCCAACCTCCTCTTCAGTTATTCTCCTAACAAGGTGGGTTTTCAGATGAGGAATGGAGGCACGGAGCGTTGAAGGAACTTGCCCAAGGCCACACAGTTGGCAAATGGCAGAGCCGGAATCTGAACCCAGACCTGGCTCTGGCCTTTCTGTGTGGTCTCGGGGTCTCTCATTTCCTATCTCTGGCCAAGTTTTGTTTTTTCCCCCTGCAGAGCCTTTTTGCCCCCAGATTTTCGTTTTGATCATTTCTTAGTATTTTAGTTGCCAAGACTTCCTGGTGTGTTGCCTGAGCAACACTCACATCCCCTCCCCTCTCTTTTAACGGGAACTCTGTGTTTTATTTTGTTCCTGCAGAATTTCGCCAAAGAGTTTGTGATCAGTGATCGGAAGGAGCTGGAGGAAGATTTCATCAAGAATGAGCTCAAGAAGGCGGGTGGAGCCAATTACGACGCCCAGACGGAGTAACCCCTCGCACACCCTGCCCCTTGCCAAAGTCATCTGCCTGCTCCCCAGGGGAGGGGACCGCGGCCTCAGCTACCAGCCCACCAGCCCACCAGGGAGAGGAGACGCGATGAGAGGCGACGTCCACCACCCCGTCCAAAATCCAGCTCCCCTCCCCACTCCCCTTGTGCACCTGCTGTGTCCTAGCCCCTAAGCTCACTTCTCTTTTATTCTTTTTCCCGCCCTTCTTCCTTATTCTAAAGAAAAATCATTTTGATGCCAAGGGCACGCACATCATCAGATCAGAGGCGCCTCCTGTGGTGACCCTTTCCTGATATTTCTCTGACGCACAAGCAGCCTGCCCGGCTTAACCCACCAACCTCGTGTCGCTTCTGGCACCTGGGTCATGCTGCTATCTCGGTTTTCCTCGGCGCCTGCCTGCTTCCCGCTGAGGCGACGGCTGTGCCGGGAGCCATGCCCTCGACAGCGGCCTCTACAAGCACACATGCATCCCGCTGGCCAGGCTCACACCTCTGAGAGTCGCTCCAGAGTCCCCCGCTACACCCCCCCATTCCAAGTTGCCTAAGCTCCATGCCCATCCGAGACGGTGCTCGGTGGAGAGAAGCGCAGGCCTGACTCAGACCAGACGAGCAGAGAGAAAATTTGCCTTAAAAGTTGCCTGGCTTTGCCGTTGGTCTGAAGTGGCCCGTTCCCACCCTCTTGATCGAAATCTCACGACGGCGTGGAGTGGGGGCAAAGGTCTAAGTCCAGATTCAACAGGAGGAGTCTTTCAGGGGTCACCGCCTGGGCTCCCCAAGTGATGACATTAGGGAGAGAGGCCTGGGGGGTGGGATGGGAACTGAGGTCCAGCCAGCCAGCAAGCGGAGCAGAGGGCAGAGTCTGTGCGTTTAATCCTCGGCGTCAGAGTGGCCCAAGGATTTTTTGTCAAAGAAAGATGCGATTGGCTTGGTTGTTCATGAGCACGTTCGGTAGCGTTCTTTTTCTCTTTTCCTTGCTCATTTCTTTGGGGGAAGTCTGTGCTGCATTGGGGTCGTCCAGAGCATCTGCACTCAAGACGGTTTACAGAAATAAACAGGTTTTTTTTTTTTTGTTTTTCGAAAAACAAGGCTGTCTGATTGGTGTTATAAAACTTCTCTCTTTTCTGGGAAAATGAAGGCGGTTGTCATTTCAGATTTTAATTGGCCTTCACAGAGCTCTTGGGGCTGGTTGTTTTCATATTCCATAGCTTGTTCAATTTTAGCCATAACTGTAAGAAATTGGGGCTGTTTGGGATTTCCCTGGCAGTCCAGTAGTTAGGACTCTTGAGTTCATAGTGCAGGGGGCATGGGTTTGAGTCCTGGTTGGGGAACTATGACCCCACAAGCCATATATGGCGTGGCCAAAAAACAGGTGCTGTTTGCATCCCCATTTTATGGAAACCGAGGCTCAGAGAGACTCAGTGATTCACCTGTGGCCTTCCAGCTGGCAGGTGGGAAAGCTGGGATTCGAACATGAGTCTCCAGGTGGCCCTGGTGCTGTGGCTCAGGACCGGAGCCGAGGAGGCCCAGCCCCGAAATAGTGATGAGACAGTGGGATTGTGACATGTCTTATGTGGTCAGACCCCTCCACTCTGTGCATTCAGGGAAAGCTGTGAGAAGGCGTCCCCCTTCAGCTGGGCTATGACATGCTTTCTGAGATTGAGGTTCAAAACGAGATTTCCAGCACACCAGCCCTGCTGGGAGTGCAGAATCAGGCCAGAGGAGTTTCAGATGCACAGCTAGCTTTGGAGGAGCTGTGAGTCGGGCGGGGAGGGTGCGGAGAGACCAGGAAGGAATCCTGCAAGATGTGGGCGAGGCCCGAGGCGGCCCGGAGCCCGTCCTCAGCCAGGCTTCTCTGCTCACGGCTGGGCGACATGGGGCAGGTTGGTTGACCTCTCTGAGCCTCAGCTTCCTCATCCGTGAAATCCTTAAGGAGCAGTGAGGATTATGAGGATGTCTGGCAGGGCTCGGTTGTCATCCCATCAGGCCTGCCACTCAGTCTTGACAGCTCTGGGTGCCCCAGTTTTTCCTAAACATAGAACAGAGGGAGCCAAAGTAGGTCTCTGGCTTCCTGGCTTTTAGCGCTGGTCGAAGAGCTTGGATAATTACACATGTAGATAAGCCCCCTCAGGAAGAAAATTATAAAGGCACTGGGGCTGGTTAGGGGCGTCAAGGAGGGCTTCTCTGAGGAGGCAACACCTGAGGAGTGAAGGGGAGGAGGGAAGCTGGCTAAGAGGTCTAGGGAAAAGGAGACCAGGGACACAGGAGGATGTTTGCCGAGAAGGGCAGAGAGGGTGGAGCTGGGTTTATGTGTCAGGGAGCTGGGGTTTTAGTTGATAACTGCAGCTCAGCCCTTTGCTGGGATTTCAGAACTTGGCTAATGGGATCTGATGTCCTCAAGGGCAGAGAGACCTTGCCTTTATGTCACTGAGAGTGAAAGTGTTGGTCACTCAGTCGTGTCTAACTGTTTGCGACCCCATGGAGTGTGGCCCACCAGGCTTCTCTGTCCATGGGATTCTCCAGACAAGAATGCTGGAGTGAGTTGCCATTCCCTTCTCCAGAGGATCTTCCCAATCCAGGAATAGAAACTGGGTTTCCTGCATCCCAGGCAGATTCTTTGCCTTCTGAGCCACCAGGGAAGCCCCCCACTCCACCCCCCCACCCCCCATAACCAGCATCCGGAAGGTGTCTGGTAGTGCTGCCTGGAGCTGATTCCATCCAGCTACTCCCAACGCTGCCCAGGGCATGGGCGCCCCAGTCTGGCCTCCCTCAGGGTCTGGCAGGTCTTGGGGTGAAGCTCTGGGTACTCGAACCTCCTTGCTTACAGACTCTTAGTTACTTGACACAGTGGACATTCAGTAGCTATTCCGGGTTCCTCCAAACTGAATGGTGTAAACCAACCACTGTGTTGTTTGGCCCTTGAATTTGTAGAACTGGATTTAGGAAGGGTTCAGCAGGGCGATTTTCACTAGCAGGGTCTCTCCTTTGGCTGTGGTCGGATCAACTGGCCTGGATGCTCAAACTGGCTGTCTCACATGGCCCCCAGCCAGCAGCCAAGGCCGCCCTGTGGCTGAGTGTACCCAGCGCATCCTCGTGCCACAGTGTATCAGGCTGCAACCTTTTAAAAAATGTTTTAAGTATATTTTATTGAAATGTAGATTTACAATGTTGTGGTAATTTCTACTGTAGAGAAAAATGATTGTCACACATACATTCTTTTTCATAGTCTTTCCCATTATGGTTTAACACAGGACATTGCATTTAGTTCCCTGTGCTGTGAGCAGGACCTTGTTTTTAATCTGTTCTATGTGTAATAGTTTGCCTCTGCTCACCCCAGACCCCCACTCCATCCCTCCCTCCCCTGCCCTTGGCAGCCGCAAGTCTGTTCTCTGTGTCTTGAGTCTGTTTCTGCTGCATAGACAAGTACATTGGTGTCATAATCTAGATTCCACATAATGATAGTTGTCTCTCTCTGTCTGGATCACTTCACTTGGTACGATAACCTCTGGGTCCACCCGTGTTGCTGCAGATGGCATTATTTCACTCCTTGGTATGGCTGCGTAGCGTTTCATTGTGCATATGGACCTTAACTTCATCAAGGGCTGTGGGCTTGCATGGCAGCCAGTACTCCCCAGAGTGAGCATCCCAGGGGACCCGGGTGCGGCTGTGTGTCCTTTTCTGACCAAGCCTCCAGGGTTACATGGGAGCATTTCCGCTGGACTTTAGGGGGAGGTGGTCATGAGCATCACCCGCCCCTCACATTCAAGGGAAGGGGTCTTGACCGCACCTCTCAGCAGGAGGAGTGCCAAGACCCGTGCCCCTTTTCCTGAAAAAAAGCAGCTCTCCTGCTGTGACCAGGCACTGTGCTAGGCCCGTGCCTCCTGCTCTGGGGACTTGCACGGGGCTGGTGGAGGGCAGAGGAGGGCAGAGGAGATCTACGTGGAAACCAGCCAATAGCTGCTGTGCTAGTGACTGCTGTGCCTTCCAGGGGCAAGGGGGGAGGGAGGTGATGAAGGGGTGGGAGGCAGGGGGTATTACTGCTCTTTGCTGATTGATCCCTGAGGGGAGGCTTCTGCTTCTCAACTTTGCCAGCCTCCCCGCGGACCTTTACCCTCCAGGGGCTATCTGAGGCTGGCAAGGCGGCTGCCCAGCCCCAGGTGCTACCACGGTGGGGGTGGGGGGCCTCCCGCTGCCCCCACCTTTGGGATGTGCTGTCCCTGTTCTCATCTCCCTGCTGCTTCCTGTTCCCTGCTTTTTAGTGAGTCACAGAAGAGAGGTGCCTGCAGAGCCAGAAAAGGTTGGCTGCCAGGACACAGCTCGGAGAGAAGGAGAGACGGGAGCGAGCGCTGCCCTCAGGCTGAGTGGGGTCGGGGGTGGCGGGCCAGGCAGGCTAGACCTCAGCTTCCTTCTCGTGGCTCGTCTAGCCCATCAGAAAAGCCCCCCCTAAACTTAGAAGGGAATTTCGCTCACCAGTTACAGCTACATCTTAGTCCTTTGCTAATCCCCGCCCCTCAGAGCCTCACTGCTCTGGGATCAAGTGGAAATTTCCCAATGGTTGGGACCGGGGAGTGGCCAGGAGCCCTGCTTGTCCCTCCACTCGGGACTCTGTCCACTTCCTCCTCGGACCCCTGATCCCTATCCGGCACCCTTCCTCCTCTCTGTCTGAACACCCACCCTCTCCCTCTAGAAAGATGGGCTCCTGCTCTGACCTGCTTCTTCAAGAAGGTCCCTCATATCCTGTGGGGTTGGTTGAGAAGTAGTCCACCGAAGAAATTAATACACCTGTGCCCCAGAACCTGTGCACGTGTGCGAAGGAGCTCAGTCGTGTCTGACTCTTTGCAACCCCATGGACTGTAGCCCACCAGGCTCCTCTGTCCCTGGGATTCTCCAGGCAAGAATACTGGAATGGATTGTCATGCCGTCCTCTAGGGGAATCTTCCCGACCCAGGATTGAACCCGTGTCTCTTACATCTCTTGCAGTGGCAGGTGGATTCTTTACCACTAGAGTCACCTGGGAAGCCCCCAGAACCTGTGTGCAGGACCTTACTTGGAAATAGGCTCATTGAAAGTGTAGCTACGACCTACTAAACAGCATACTAAAAAGTAGAGACATTACTTTGCCAACAAAGGTCCATCTAGTCAAAGCTATGGTTTTTCCAGTAGTCATGTATGGATGTGAATGATGGACTCTAAAGAAAGCTGAGCACCAAAGAATTGATGCTTTTGAGCTGTCATGTTGGAGAAGACTCTTGAGAATCTCTCAGACTGCAAGGAGATCCAAACAGTCCACCCTAAAGGAAATCAGTCCTGAATATTTATTGGATGCTGAAACTGAAACCCCAATACATTGGCCACCTGATGCAAAGAATGGACTCATTGGAAAAGACCCTGATGTTGGGAAAGATTGAAGGCAGGAGGAGAAGGGGACGACAGAGGATAAGATGGCTGGATGGTATCACTGACTCGATGGACGTGAGTTTGAATAGGCTCTGGGAGTTGTGATGGACAGGAAAGCCTGGCGTGCCGCAGTCCATGGAGTCACAAAGAGTAGGACATGCCTGAGCGACTGAACTGAGCTGTAATTAGTTAAGAATCTCCAGGTGAACCATCCTGGATTTAGAGTGGGCTTTGAGGCAGAGGCCAGGTGTCCCTTATGAGAGAAAGCAGAAGGAGGCTGTGAGAAGATGGAGGCAGAGACTGGAGGGAGACAGTCACAGGCCGAGGATGCGTGGAGCCGCGGGAGCTGGAAGGGGCAGGAAGGACTCTTCCAGACCTGCTAACTTCTGGAGGGAGCCTGGTCCCGCTGACACCTCCATTTCAGACTTCCAGCCTCCAGACGGCTAGAGCTTAGATTTCTGTTGTTTGAAGCCCCAGTCGTGATCGTTTGTTCCAGGAGGCTTAGGAAGCTCTGCTCTCATTTACTCCTCCCCTCCCCCACTCACTGTGACCCTCTCAAGGGCAGGAAGCTGTCCCCAGGGCCTTACACATAGGGGGGTGCTCAGTCAATAGTCCATGAGTGGGGCTCTCCTGGGGCAGGTGCACCTCTGGCCGCCCTCCGAGCCCCACACAGAACCCGAACCCGCTTAGAGTAGGGTCAGACTTGGCTCATGCTCAACAGGCAGAGGGCCCCAAGGGCTTCCTCCCCTCCTCCAGCTCCTACCTCTGGCTCTGCCAAAGGGCAGGTATGTACCTCATCTACCTGTCTACCAGTCCCTCCCATCCGTCCAGCTTCTCCACCTCTGGTGGCTCAAACCCATATTCTGATTTCTTCTTTCTTATCATTGCCTCTGGAAGATTTTCAAGATATCTCTGGGAGGCTGCTGCAGAGGCTGGAGTGTGCCCCCAGGCTGGGCCAGCCAGGGGACCCCATGGCTTCCTCGGGATGGGGCAGGAGAGGGCAGGTTGGCCCTGAAGCTGAGAGCTGCACCAGAGAGTCGAAGCTCAGGTGAGGACTCGGCCTTCCAAGACTTGCAGGTCCTGCAGAATCCACGCTGCAAGCCCGGGGAGCAGGTGGTTCTGCCTGTCTGTGCCCAGGATCTGGAAGGGGGACCCAGCGTCAGCCAACTCTGGTTTGGGGGAGCTGCCCGGCAGCTGGGGGATGAGGGAGGACTAACAGCCTGCTGTGGGTTGTGTCTGGTAAAGCCAAGAGAAGTAGTGCAGGCGTTATACGCCCTGGGCTCACCCCCGCAGGCCTGTGTCTGACATCACCACTGAGGACATGCAGAGCCGTGGACAGCATGCGCAGGCAAGACAAACTGGCCCTTCTGATAAGTCTCCAAACATGAAGGTGGGCGCGAAAGGCAACTCACAAAGCAGTGAGGGTACAGAGAGGTAACGTCAGAGCCAAATCTTCAGGCTAAATAACACGATCCGTTGGTTATGCACACACACCCATGAGCAAAAATACATCAAATGCCATGAGAATGGGTAAGCCAGGGGGAGGGGGCCTCAGGAAAACGGAGGGTCAGAGCGGCTCGGGCTGTGTCTGTCTGGTTCATTTATTCCAAAAAGAGCTGAAGAAAATCCGCGCAGTGGGAGCACCTGGGTCACGGGCACTGGGGATTCGCCAGGTGGTTTTCTCTGATCTCCTGTCTGTTTGGAGTATAGAAGTTTCAAAACATTTTAAAAACAAAGACACAAAAGAATTCACCAAGCAAGGGCAGGGAGGAGGGACAGAGAGGGCCCCCCTGGACAGGGGGATTTTGAAGTATAACAAAGGGATGGGGCTGTGGAAGCTGAGGGAAGAGCCGTGAGCAGACTCTCAGGGGCCCTGCCCAGGACGGACAGCCAGGCTGCTGCCTAACAGCGTGTCGTTTTGAATTGAAATATAGTTGATTTACAGTGGTTTGTTCTTTTCTGCTGTGCAGCAGAGTGACTCAGTTATACCTATACGTATATTCTTTTTCACATTCTTTTCCATTACAGTTTACACGGATGTTAAATATCGTTCCCTGTGCTCAAACAGTAGGACTTTGTTTATCCGCTCTGCGTGTAATAGCTTGCATCTGCTGACCCCAAACTCCCGCTCCTTCCGTCCCCGACTCCCCCTCGGCAGCCGGCTGCTCTCTCTGTCTGAGTCTGTTTCTGTCTTGTAGATAAGCTCCTCTGTGGCATGTTTCAGATCCGGTATGAAAGCGCTGTCATAGGGTGTTTGTCTTCCTCCTCCTGACGTGTTTCACTTGGCACGATCATCTCGGGTTGCACCCGTGTTGCTGCAAACGGCATTATTTTGTTCTTTTTTTACGGCTGAGTAATATTCCATTGTGTATATGTACCACATCTCTTCATCCATTGATGGACACTGAGGTTGCTTCACTGTCTTGGCTGTTGTGAATAGTGCTACTATGAACACAGGGGTGCATGTATCTTTTCAAATTATGGCTTTCTCCAGATATATCTCAGGAATGGGATTGCTGGGTCATATGGTAGTTTTATTTTTAGTTTTTGGGGGAACTTCTGTACTGTTCTCCATGGTGGCTGGGTCAGTTTACATTCCTGCCAACAGTGTAGGAGGGTTCCCTTTTCTCCACACCCTCTCCAGCATTTGTTATTTGTGGGCTTTTTGATGATGGCCATTCTGACTGGTATGAGGGGGTATCTTTCAGCTTTTATTGGTGTTTCTCTAATAATAACTAGCAATGTTGAACACCTTTTCATGTGCCCCAGCAGCACATGTTTTGAGTTTGACGATCAAACACTAACTGAAGTGGAGCTGGTTGCCTTTGAGAACGAATCGTTGGTTTGAAAGATCATGAGAAGGAACGTCCCCACGCACTCCCAGTGCCCTGCTCCAGGCTGCCTCCCTCTAGACCCAGGACACTCGCTGCCCAGGGCCCTGCCTCATGTCTCTCCACACCCCAGCTCATCAGCCTCCGCAGAAGGCTTCC
>SJYA01002434.1:1856795-1954234 GCA_006410615.1 Neotragus moschatus | reverse complement strand
AAAGAGAAGAGTGAACAAGTTAGCTTAAAGCTCAACATTCAGAAAACAAAGATCATGGCATCTGGTCCCATCACTTCATGGGAAATAGATGGGGAAACAGTGGAAACAGTGTCAGACTTTATTTTGGGGGGCTCCAAAGTCACTGCAGATGGTGATTGCAGCCATGAAATTAAAAGACACTTACTCCTTGGAAGGAAAGTTGTGACCAACCTAGATAGCACATTCAAAAGCAGAGACATTACTTTGCCAACAAATGTCTGTCTAGTCAAGGCTATGGTTTTTCCAGTAGTCATGTATGGATGTGAGAGTTGAACTGTGAAGAAAGCTGAGCACCGAAGAACTGATGCTTTTGAACTGTGGTGTTGGAGAAGACTCTTGAGAGTCCCTTGGACTGCAAGGAGAGCCAACCAGTCCATTCTGAAGGAGATCAGCCCTGGGATTTCTTTGGAAGGAATGATGCTAAAGCTGAAACTCCAGTACTTTGGCCACCTCATGTGAAGAGTTGACTCATTGGAAAAGACTCTGATGCTGGGAAGGATTGGGGGCAGGAGGAGAAGGGGACGACAGAGGATGAGATGGCTGGATGGCATCACTGACTCGATGGATGTGAGTTTGAGTGAACTCCGGGAGTTGGTGCCTGGCATGCTGCAATTCATGGCGTCACAAAGAGTCAGACATGACTGAGTGATTAAACTGAACTGAACTGAATGACCTTAATCCTGGAGAGTATCTTATTTATTACCTTGGTGCAAATAAGTGATTGGTCTCAATGATAAAAACAAGCCAAACCCACATTCTTGACATCATTTATAATTCTTTCCTAGTTTCAACATGAAATGCACTGCCTTTGCATAAGCTCTCACGGCTGTTGTTCTGGTGATGATGGTAGCAACTGAGGTGGGAATTAGAAAGGGAGGAAGCAGCTGAGGGTGACAGCGGTGAAACATCCCTCCCACAGTGACTACTACAGAAGCTTTCAGAAAAAGGAAAACACTGAGCCTCACTTTTATCCTTTGTACACACTGGCACTCAAGAGATGTCCTTTACCTGTCCCAGCCCAGGGCCAAGTTAAGAGCTTGGTGGATGGCTCTGTGTGTTAAACAGAAAGAAGGGAAAGGAGAGGCAGCCCCTGGAAGCTTTCCCAGGCCAGTTCTCGCGGTCCTCAGGGAACACAGTGAAACAAGGAATCAACTTGCTAAGCATCAGCTTTCCACTGTGCCCATGGTAACGATGGTCACAATAATCATCAGAACCCATCATAACAGCGCTGGACATACTCTACCAGCCTCAGGGCAGGCCCTCAGGGGGAGGACAGAAGGTCTGTGGAAAGAACAGAAACTGAAATACATTAAAAAAAACATGATGAAAAAGATATTCTTTCCTTCCCTGAATTTCTGATCTAAGAAGTGTGGACCCACTGCTCTGAAAAGCTATAACAGGAAAACCAAGAGCCAACTAGAAAAAGGGGAAAATGTAGATAACTGTGGTATTTGCTGGAGCCAAAAAGAAAGATTCTCTGAAGATGCAACCAAGAGAGGAGTGGATCAAAATTGCCACCAGGCCCGTGGCAGTGCCCCTTGGTCACATGCCTGCAGCACAGCTGCTGTTCCCAGAGTGGCCCAGGAGGTGAGGCATTGTGGGCAGGCACCGCTGAGAGAAAACCCAGGAGGGCCCCCAGGCAGAGGTGCCTACTCACGGTGCTCCCGCCACCTGCTCTCTCCAGCCAAGTCTCTCAGGCTCAGGGAATAATCCAGTGGCTTGAGAAGCTGAGGACCAGGCTAACCCTTTACACGCAAAGTGCAGACTTGAACGCTTTGCATGGCTGGCTTCCTGGGGCCTTCTCCCAAGGCCCTGAGTGCCAGCCCAGACTTCCATTGATGCTCTCTGCCTGACTCCTTTGGCTAGTCTGGCTGCAAGGAGAGAAGACACTCCCAAGCAAACGAAACACTCACTAGGAAGAAGAGCAGAGAAGCCAGGGGGATGAGAGGCTGTTTCACCAAAATTCAGCCAAAAACTACATGTTTGGAAAATGAAATTGTTCAAGTAGGACCTACCACCAATCACAAATTGCTCAAAAACCCAGCTCTGACAAGTTACAGACAACTATCTGAAGAGTTACAACCCAAAGATGGGACACAACAAGGCACCACTAGAACCTCTCTACAGTCTCTGCCCTGAGACAGATATCACAGTCCTGGGATCTCAAGGTGTAAGTGGGAAGAGCACCTGACTTGCAGTCTAGCTAATGCTAGTCAAGGGTCATTGCACACCTGAGTTTTGAAGACTCAACTTTTTCACCGTACGAGCAATAATAATAACATGATCTACCTGATGTAATTGTAATTCAGACACACTGAAGCTTGGTAAATCACTTTTCTTCCAGATCATGCTTCTCTGGGTATTTGGAAGTCTCTTTCTCCACTCCTAAGCTAGATTCATCATTTTTCAGACTCCCCAGTACTGCCACTCAATCCAGTGACTCTATGCCAGGCACTGTGCAAGGTACTAGAATATAGACATGGGGGCTTCCCTGGTGGTTCAGTGGCTAAGACTCCATGTTCCCAAGCAGGGGGCCTGGATCAATTCCTGGTCAGGGAACTAGACCCTACACGCCACGACTGAGACTTTGCACACAGCAACTAAGACCCAGCACAGCCAAATTAGGAAATATTAAAAATTTTAATAAATAAATAAAAACAAACAGATACAATCCTTACCCTGGAGGAGCTAACTATAAAGGGAGAAAAGCGAAGGAAAAAGTGGACTCCAGGAAGGCCTTGTAGAGAGGTGACATTTGAAAGTAAGCCTTAACCTATTTGTAACCTAAAAAAAAAGATGCATTTATTATGAAAGGTGCTGCTAGATTCTTTACAGAATAGCTAAATTTAAAAGCATTTTAAAGGATAAAATAATTTAATCGCTGTGGCAACTCTACAAAGTGGGTGCTATTATTATTTACACGTTACCAAGGAAACCGGTAGAGAAGGAAATGGCAACCCACTCCAATGTTTTTGCCTGGAGAATCCCATGGACAGAGGTCCATGGGGTCACAAGAGTCGGTTAGGACTTAGTGACTAAACCACCACCACCACCAAGGAAACCAAGGTACACAGCAGTTAAATCGCCCGTCCCACGTCCACAGCTAGAACGTGGCAAGGCAGGAGTTGGAGCCCAGGGGGCCTGCACCAGCGTCACAGCTCTGAGGCAGGTCTGTGCATGACCTCCACTCATCTTCCAGTTCAGCTCTCACCATTCTGTGCAACAGTGATCACTTTCCAATCAGGAAACGCAGGTTCAGAGAGATTAAAAGACTGGCGCAAGATCACTCGCCCGGTGAAGGAGCAGGGCAGGAAGGATGACTCAGCTCTGAGTCCACCATCCACTTACTTTCCTTAACACTGACAGGGGTGATTGTTAAAAAAAAATGCAGAGTCACAGGCCCCATATCTCCCTCTTCAACGGGGCCTAGGGATCTCCATGTTTAGCAAGCATTTCAGGCTGGTCTTATGGACCTGTGTGAAACACTGTGTCCTACCAGATGCTGAGAGCTTGTAAAGGTGTGAAGGGTCACTACTGACCATCTTCCCAAGAGTCTGCCCAGCTGTGACTAGGCACCCTCTCCTCCTCCCACCCCCAGCTTCTTCCACCTGCAAAGAACCACTGACCCTCAACAGAGAAGCAGGCACATCACGGGATCCAGTAAAAGCATCATCAACATCTGCCCTAAACAGGGTCCTCAGTCTCCAGCATGCTCTGAGTTCCTGTATCTCAAAGCAGCTCTCCCTGCCACCCGCCCCTGGTAGCTATCAACAGTTTTCCTCACTTCCCCTCCCTTTCCAACTCCTGGCAACGAGTTTATAACTGATGGTTTATAAACTGGTGGTTTGCAACAACAAAAGTATGTCTCATTTGGCCTTCCCTTTATTTATTTATTTAAGTTGAATTGGGTGAATATAAACAAAATGCAAATAAAAATTCAGATTCTGGATTCTCTTGAAAAATCTGCTATCATTTCTGTATTTCTATATGGCAGCAGCTGACCATCCATTTAGATATAGCAAGCCCTCCCCAGTTCACCGCTGTCCCTCCCCACCCAAGGGTGACAGGTAGCCAGCTTTGCTCGGCTCAGTGACCTGACTCTCCCAGTTGGCAGTTGAGTGCTGTGTCCCCCATCCCAGCAGGGAAGGTTGGGGGCACTGCCCTTCGAGCAGCCATGCAAAGCCTCCCGGAGGGCGGGGCTTGTGCAGGGCAGGGAGGAGCTGATTCTGGCCCCCGGAAGCCCTCCATCTATCCCCCAACTCCACTGGAGGAGAGAGCCTCGGGGCTCCCTGCTGTGGCTCAGGCTAGCCTGCATCCTGCAGTTCTCTCTCCTGTTCCCTTAGGGCTCTCTCTCCCTACAATCCAGTTTCACCACCCCGCCCACAGGTGCTCTCCCCACACCAGAGAGGAATCCCTTAGAGGTCAGTGTCTGAAGGGAGCTCCTTCTGAAGGGTGACCAGCCTCTAAGAATGAACCTTCCGATCATCCTGGTTAGGTGACATTTCTAAATGTCTGCATGGTCCTTTTCTGCAGCCCTAGTTTTGGACGTGACCATGGGCCTCGTCCCTGAGAAGGAGACGTCTGAACCCCGAGAATGCTGAGGAACAGATGCGTGTGTGTGGAGGGAGGCCTCCTGATCTGCTGGGTTCAAGTCGCCATCGAGAGAAAACACAAACACCGCCCAGCACTCTGCTCTGCTGGTCCAGGTAAGAAGTCCGGAGTCTCCACAAAGGAAACCTCTAAACCACAGGAGGGAATTTCTGCTGAGTTGACATTCCACTAATCTCTTATGCAAACTCTCGTGTGGAAGTAATAGCTTAGGAAGCAGCCCACAGGGAAGGAGAAGGCAGGCAAGGAGACCGAGCTCTGTGTGTCCTGAGAGCCTGGGTTTAGCCCAATCCGGCTCTGGACAGTTGTGGTCTGACTGCCCTGGGGTCAACCCTGCCCAGGGAACACCCACCAGACCACCCTCACCTTCTTACTGCCTCCCCCCTGAAGTCCTTCTTCATTCTAGACCAAGAAGATAAGGATCAGACTGGCAGCTCCCCCAGAGAAGGGCCTACATCTTTAATTTCTTCCTCCAAGAGTCTCAGCAACCAACACTGGCACTTAAGCTTCAGGAAGGATCATCATTAGAAAGAGTTCCTTTTACCTACTCAAGCCAGACCTCTCTACCGCGTGAGGTTTTGTAGGTGTCCCTGGACTGGGCTAAGGTGGGAAGTGCTTCATTGACCTTTCAGAGTTCTGCCCAGATTGACAGCTCAGTCTCTTTGTTCCCGGGCCCTCCTAGGACATTCATAGCCATCCCCCAGGTCTCCTAACACCCTGGCCCCCCCGACCCCACACGGTTGAGAAAGTGGTGTGGCAGTACTTAGAGAGTTCTTCACGTTTTGAACAATCCTCAGTACCAAGCAGAGTTCTGCACCTAAAAGGCCCGCAAATGTTAACTGATTTGCTAACTGATGGCAAAAGTGGGCCCCCAAAGAGTCAAAGGCCAGGAAGACAAAGGGCGCGAGAAATTCGAGCACTGGCCATTATCTGTAAGGTGCACGCCTTCACTCCCCACAGCCCTGGTGGCTGTACAACCAATGAAAGGGAGTTTTCCAACTGTAGCTGTCACCCAGTTGGGCTGTCACCAGCAGGCCTTCCCCCCTGCCCCACCCCTCAGCCCGTCCCCTCTCCCCCCGGAGTTTCAGTCTCCTCACAAGAGCCCCTGGTACCTTCTGGGATGCTCCTGCAGGAACATTCACTCAACACACCGCAAAGAGAGACTGTTCCTGGGAAACCTGCTTCCCTCTCACTCGCGCTGGCTTTCTCCTCCTGCGCCCCCCCGTTTCCTCCCTTCCTTTCCTGACTCACTTCTCACTGGTTATCTCCTGACCCGCAACCTTGTTTTCAGCTCTGTTGTACCTAAAATCAAGCAGCTACAAGGGAAAGGGGAGAAAGTGGACTCAGAGATTGGGTGCTGGGCATCAAAAGCTATCACAAGGAAGCCAGCAAGGTTTTTCTCAAGCTGATCCCCTAATTCTCTCCAAAACACCAGACCCTTTTTCTCCATCAGTACCTCTACATACCTGGTACCTTGGATCTCTTCCATTCCAGCCCCAGGTTCTGGGGTTCTAGGTCCAGAAAGCCCTTCGAGCAAAACTGTCAAGGGGATTATGAGCCTGGTGAAGTGGAGAGGGACCAAGATTTGTTTTGCTGGGAGATCAGAAGAATTGCCAAGTGTTTTTACAGGTCCCTGTGAGGCTGAAATCCTCCTCAACCAGTCACAAAAAAGATTATTTTTGTTGTTGAATAATAACCAAAAAAAAAAAAAAGTCAAGCTCTCTATCCATCTCCTCACTGTCCACTTATCACTCCCACATCCTCTTTCCCAACTCTCCTCCTCAAAGAGGCCTTTAAGTTGGGGTTTTCAACCGCAACCATTTTCAGTCCCTTTTCCTGCCAGATGGTCCTTCTCCACTTCAGTACTGATTTTGTGGAGGTTTGAAGCCGGGTTTAAATGTTTCCTGAAAGCCTAAAATGGGCTGAGGGCGTCTTAGGCAATTCCAGGCCAAAGGAAATCTGGTTGCTTCCAAGACAGTTTTACAAACCTTGACATAGCTGTTTCTGCCAGTCTGGAAACTCAGCTTCTTAGCAAGGACCTTAACCCAGCTCTGCCAGGACAATGGAGCCTGCTCCATCCAGAGAATGGAGGCCTGCCCCACAAAGGCCTTCCCTCTTCCTCCCTGGCAAGAAGAACCTTGTGGGTCCTATAAACATGCTGTGGATTCCAAGGCCACAGACCTAGCTCATACCAGGGCCTTCCCTCTGCCAGTCACAGCACACTGAATGCCATTTCCTGCACATGTCAGGAATGTTTATGCCTCTAAGCTTCTATTCAACCGATTCCTTCCATCGTGAAGTCCTCCACCCCCATTCTTGAAATATCCAGTTCAAATGTCAACTTCTTTCTGAAGCCTTTCCTGATCCTAAGTCTTTACCCCAGTCTCACCCTTCCCATCCTCTCCAGCCTAGCTGAACCCAACCTGACCCATGGCAAGATGCCTGCCCTGCTCCAGAAAAACACACCACCCCAAGTCAACTTCCTCAGAAGTGGTAAGGGCCAAAGGGGCTGGGGAAGTCTCACTACCTTCATTTTCCTATCTGCAGTATAGGGAGAATACCCCGCCTCTATCATGAGAACATCAAAACCAGCGAGAAGCCATATATAAAATACAAAGAATACTCAGAACCAAGAGGTAGCATACTTGAAGTCTCTGGCATTCCCCCAACTCTCAGCCTCAAGACCTCTTCCCTTGTCCTGTCTTCGCTCTTACTGTGTTTCCCATTTCATTGAAAAAACGGAAACAATCAGAACAAACCCTCAAGAAGTTACCATCATCAGATGCACCCATCACCAGCAACAGTGCAGATCTTGCCACTTCTCTGGCAAAACCCTAACGTGGATCCCAGTCACTCGAAGTAAGAGCCGAAACGTTCACAACGATCTGCAAGGTCATCATCCAGGTCTCCATGATGCTTCCAATCTCATTTCAACTACTCTTGCCCTTTTCTCTTTCCCCACCAGCCACACCTTCCTTATTATTTCCTCAAATACACCAGGCACATTCCAGCTCCAGGCTTCCACGCCCACTGTCCTCTGTAACCAGAGCATTCTCCCCCAGAAGAGGTTCCTCCCTCACTCCCAGGACAGACATCACCTTCTTCGTGAAAACTCCTCTAGATCACACTGTAAAATTTAGTATTAAGAAATTACTATGTTAAAAACCCTTCCTCCACCCTACTATCCCCTCAGCCCTCCTGTTCTCCCTTCTCCTGTTTTACCCTTCTCCATAACATTCATCCCCATCCAACACAACTCCTCTTCTTTTCCATTTATGTATTAGGTCTGTATAAGCTCCATGAGCCTAGGGATTTGGGGGTTTTGTTTATACAGCTGTACCCTTAGTGCCTAGGACAGACCCTGGCACACAACAGGCCCTCAATAAATACTTTTAAAATTATTTATTTATGGCTCTGCTGGGTCTTCATTGCTGCATGCAGGCTTTCTCTAGTTGCGGCACGCGGGGGCTACTCTGCAGCTGCCACGCACCAGCTTCTCATTGCGCCGACCTCTCTTTGCAGAGCACAGGCTCTAGGACCTCCGTAGTGGCACATGGGCTTAGCTGCTTCATGGCATGTGGAATCTTCGTGGGCCAGGGATCGAACCCATCTACCCTGCAATGGTAGGCAGATTCTTAACCACTGGACCACCAGGGAAACCCAATCAATAAGTACATTTTAATGAAAAAAACATTTGCCACCAGCTCAGAGTGGCCATACCGGACAGAGCGAGCAGCTTGGTCAAGGTTTTCCATTACGGTTATTGCTTTTTGCTCTGTCTTGCTCCAAGGTCTCCTTGGCTTTTGCTCACTGTTTTCCTTCTTCCAGAAAGAAGGCCCATCTGTCCAGGCCCATCTTCCAACACCATCAGCCTTCCCAGTTCAGACTCTGACCCACCTGCAGCAAACACGTCCACTCAAAACATTCAGAAGGGAGTCATGTCCTCCGAGCACCTCTGAACAGATTCAGATCAGGAACGGCTTCAGCCCCAGAACTGAAGCTGCTCTCTGCAAAGATTACAATGATTTTCCTGTTATAAAACAGGAAAATCCTTTCTCTGGGGCTTAATGAATGACAGGGCTTTCCTATGCTGATGTCTGCTGCTTGGGACACCACTGATCAGCCCTCTCTGAAGCACTGTGATGTAGTTAACTCTCAATCTGGAGTACGGTCTCTGGGGGTAGCATTTTACCATCTGCCTGGAAAATCTTTATGCTCATCAAGAGGGCACAGGTCATGAAAGGCTGGGGAAATATCATAAGAGAAGTAGAAGGAGAGACAGGTGTGGCATCTGAGACTTTCATTTGTTTACTCACTTGAACCCTTCCAGGGCATCTTCCTGGCCAGGCCCCCCTGCCACTGTGCTATATCCTGGTCCTTGCCCTTGTGCAGCTCTCCATCCTGCCTGAGATGGTCAAGTAAAGGAAAGATGCTGGTACAATGTAACAAGAGCTCTGACAGACATATGGACACAGAGCTCTGAGAGCAAGGAGAAAGACACCTAACCAGGTGGACAGGACAGATGTGGGAGAGGGTTCTGGAGGAGACAGGAAGTGACGCTGGGCTGAGTCTTGTAAGACTTGTTGAAGACAAAGAAAACAGAGGAAGAATGTTGCTGCTAGCAGAAGGAAAATTGTGAGCAAAAGCCAAGGAGACCTTGGAGCAAGAACAGGACAAAAAGCAATAACCATAATGGAAAACCTTGAATACACTAAATAAGAACTCTTGTTCATTAAGAAATGCCATTTAGAGAGCGAAAAAGGAACCTTCAGAGTGAGTACACAGATTACAGAACTCAGCAGAGTGGAAACATTAGGTACACAAAGCAAAGTTATCTAGAAGTTGAGTAATTCTCAAACTGCAGATCTTGGCCAGATCATTGGGGCTGAATCTCCCTTTGGATAAAAGTCTCAGTCTTAGAAGGGAGTAGAAGAAAGTGTATGTACACAACCAGGCTTGGTTGTTCTAAGTACACGTTTATCTCATTTAATCTAGCTGTCATTATCTCTGTTTTATGGAGGAAGAAACCGAGGCTCAGGCTAAGTAATTTGCCCAGGGTTTTATAGTAAGTATAGACCCCAGAGTCTGGAGAGTTTGGCACTAAGATCTGTAATGGAAACCAAAGCAGTAAGTCCCTTGGTCTCTGTCATATCTTGTGGCAGGAAGCCATCCTCCATCCCGAGTACACTCCTGCAGCCCCGCTCTATCTGGATAGAGTTAGAAATGGCAGTAGTCTCATGCCTGGCTCCCAAATTCTTGGTGTTAAAATCCCATTTTTCTTTAAGCCATTTAGTTCATAGGGCCCTGAATCAACCAAACATAAACATAAAAAGGACTTTCCTGGTGGTCCAGTGGTTAAGACTTCATGCTCCCAATGTAGGGCCGTGGGTTCAACCCCTGGTCAGGGGGAGTCGAATAAGATCCCCTATGCTGTGTGTCGTGGCAATGGTAAATAAATGAAAGAGATGGTCCTCTTTTGCTGTTCTTCAAGTCTTTTCTCCTTATCATTCTTCCCCACCCAGGGACAGAGGCACTCACAAACACAGACCCTGGTAAAATAAAAGCCTTCCCCTATACAGTCTAGCAGGAGCTGAGACTGAAGATAGGGGGCATTTGTCCATCCATCTACCCAACTGCTTTAAAGGTTATGATGAGGACAGAACTGGCCTTTTTCCTCCTTTAAACGAAGCAAGTGCTACTTGGCTTCTGTGGTTCTCAAACTGTGTGCAGAGGTGCCAGACAGTACCACAGGGAACTCACAGGGGGTGCTGCAAGATATTTTAAATTTTTGAGGGAAACAAGGGCAGTAGTCAACATTTGTTGGATATCCCGTGAGTTTTAACATGAGAGTGCACTACATTCTTTTCGATGATGTCATTTCTTTGTGAAGCTGGGATTTCAGCAGCTGCTGTGATTAAAAAGCAGTAACCGTGTGAAAAGCAATGTGGAAGAGGAAATGGGGATGGCAATATCAGAAGCAGTTCCAACACGTGAGATGTTGTGCAGAGCCCAGGACATCCCATTAGTCAGTGACTATGGCTATTGGAAAATGAAATACAAATATTTTTAATTGAAATGGATGTCCAATATTATGCTAGTTCAGGCATACTAGGTAGTGATTTGATATTTGTATAGGTTATGATCACCATGATAAATCCAGTCCTATACAAGTTATTACAATATTATTGACAATATTCCTGATGCTGTATATTACATCCTCATGACTTACTTATCAGATAACTGGAGATCTGTACCTCTTAATCCCCTGCACCTATTTCACCAATCCCCCCAACCCTCCTCTAAAAACATTTTTCCTTTCAACTTATATATAATGTTTTTCACATGGCTACTCAGTTATTAGGATGTATAAGCACTTACTAAATTGTTTACACTTAAATATTTCATAAAGATATTCCGCCTCTGAGCATTGTGAACAATTACTTCAGCACTAAAGGCCCACAAACTGAGGGAGTTTGGGAACCTCTGCAGCAGGTGTTTTTAAGTCTCTGCATCAAGAGCCCTGGAGGAGCGCAGGGCGGACCCAACCTGCCCCAGCAGCATGTGGCAGCTAGCACTCAGGCCTGTGGACGGCACGCTCAGGCTTCCCCCACAGCTGACAGAACAGCTGCCCCTCTGCCTGGAGAGATGAGGCTGTACACCAGCGCCCTCTCAGCTCAGAGGCTGCCTACATCTGCAGCAGCTTTCCCCAGGCTCCCGGGCTCCCCTCTGAACTCCCTCCTTGAAAAGTTATACTCAGCAGGAACCTCATGAATAAAACCCCAAGCCAGCCCAGAAGCCAGCAGGCCAGCAGGGGACTTCCACACACGCTCAGACTTGAGCAATGCCCACAAACCAAACCATTAATCCACAGAGGGAGGGAGTGATGGGAATCTGGAAGAGGGATTCCACGGGCAGCCCAGCCGCTAAAAGGCCAACTGGGCTTTTGGGTGAAGATTTACATGAAAATTATGCCTTTGTGCCCTGCTAGTCTCCCCCAGCCCCACCACCACCCTGGGGGTCTCCGGTCTGATACATTCCCTCCCTCTATTCTTCCTTGAAGTCATAATCCTCCGTTGGTGACATCACAGCTGTTGATACAACAGCCAACTGTTGTGATGTCACAAGACTCCAAATTTTATCATTTTCAGTAGGGAGTGGGGTTAGAGAATGTGATAAAGGGCTTAACTGCATAAAGTCATAGAACTGGAATTTGCTTTTTCATGCTAATTTCCCTGGTAATGAAGGGCACCGGCTCAGAAAATGAAAGGCAAGCAAGGCATTGGCAGCAAGGCTGTGTGCAGATTCATCTACACCAAGGGGCGTGGGGTGGCGTAGTGGGCTAGGACAGAACAGAGACAAAAGTTTTTAATTCGAGGATTAGCCAGATATGAAGATCTTCTCAGTCTGGCCAAGTTTAGAACTTTTCTCTTTCCATTATCCATTGTCTGTGCCCAGGGTGAGCAGAGCAAAGCTGAAATGCAAGAAAAGCTCCAGTCCGGAACGTGCCTTGGAAATTAACATTTGTGAAACTGCCTTGGGTTCTGGACTCCACACTGTCCAAGGGACAGACTCAGTTTGGACGCATCCTGAGGACCAGGATGGACAAGGCATTCACAGGCATGTCACAGGAGAAATGACTAAGGAACCGAGAATGTTTACCCTGGAGAAGAGAAGACTGAGGATGAGGAAGACTGAGCGAAGCTGAAAATTGCCTTGAGAATTCTGAAAGGCCCTCATGTGAAAAAGGGATTAGACATGTTATCTGCGGTCCCCCAAAGAGATCTTAGACAATGAGAAGATCCAGAATGGCCAAAATGAGAACATTTTATTCTTAAATTTCAATTACAGACAATAAATTCTTTTTAATTCCTCACTTCTAAATTACAGACTAGGCTCCTGAGGACAAAGACGGTCGGCGTCACTATGGTATACCCCAGTGGCACATAGTAAGAGCTTATTAATATTTGTGAAATAAATGAACTCATGAAGCAAGGACAATGGTCTGCTTGAAGTTGGTGCTTACTCATTCACTCGATTAGTATTTTTTAATCCCGACTACATGCCACTCACTCAGTTAAGATGCTAGGGATACAAGGGTGAGAATGGATAAGGTTAGTCTTCCCCTCCCCCTGCTGTGTAGATTAGCACAGATAGCATGTAAGGTCCCTGCCACTCTTGAGATTCCTTCATTTTCAGAGATGGCTAAGATATTTTAAACTGAGAGGAAACAGGACCCTAATAGATAAACCCCACCCACCACCACTGCTACCGTTCACAAGCCTGGAAATCTGGACCAAGCTAAGGCTACCTTCAGCCAGGGAGAGGCCCCATGCAGAAACAGCCCAGTGCTGGACCAGACCAGCCCAACCCAGCTGGGCATTTTATCAAAGACCCCCAAACACCCCAGACAAGACAGAGTAGGCTCCTCTGTAAACCAGGGCTCCCTCAGCCCAGCAATAAGTCAGTTCAGTCCAGTTAGGTAACCTAGGGTATTTCAGATACCCTCACTTCTCTAAGGAACTTAAAATGTCCCCATCAGCCTCAGACTATTATCTTGCAAGGAAAGAATTCCAAGATCTTCCAGGTTGTACTGGGGACACAGACTCGGTTCCAACTTCTGAGGGTGTGAACTAAAGGTAATGAAACAAAAGGTAAGAAAACGGATGATTTAACAACTATGATATGCAATATGCCAGATACACAGTACACACAGACATTCTCCTCTCCAGGGTAGTCCTTCGAGGCCTGAATGTTTATTCCAATACATTCTCAAAACATTCCTAAAATTCCTATTTGGCAATTGCCCTCAGAAACTTTGGAACATTATCTGAATTTTCTCTGAAGGAAAATCTGCATCCATTAAGGATGCTAACTCATTCAGAGCCATAGGACAAAAAGGGTGCAAACCAGAGAAAAGTACCTTGGGTCAAAAGCAGCAGTAACTGTCAAGTAACCTGCGGAGCCTTGATATCAAAAAGGGTGCCTACTGATACTGTCCCAAATCTCCATAGAATTTAATTTAGATTAATTTATTTTTTGGCCATGCCACATGGCTTGTGGCTTAGATTCCCCAACCAGGGACTGAACCTGCACCCTCAGCAGTGAAACCATGGAGGTTCCCTAGCCACTGGACAGCCAAGGAATTACCGAAATCTCTACTTTTTAAGAGTACAACTGTTTGAGGTCCCAGACCCCTCCCAGTATCTAATAAACACCAGAACTTCCACAGAAAATTTCTAAGAACAGAAACTTCTGTCTACCAGTTTAGGAGGTTCACAAGTGCCCAAAGTTCCTCACAGACTCACTCTAAGAATCCTTGTGCTAACCCACTTTACCTGCCCCACAAGTGCACAGGTAATTGTGAATGGAGCCTATAGAACTCATCAGGTGTGCCAACACTGGGCACTGAGAGCGTGCCAACAAGGTGCCCTGCTTCCCTGAGTCCTTGCACCACTGCTTCAAACCTGGATGCCAGCAATTTACAAACTGCTATGCACCACAGGCCTTCAGGAGTGAGGAACAGTTACACCCTGCCAG
Organism: Neotragus moschatus; assembly: GCA_006410615.1. Lineage (NCBI taxonomy): Eukaryota > Metazoa > Chordata > Mammalia > Artiodactyla > Bovidae > Neotragus > Neotragus moschatus. The sequence goes on along the minus strand of SJYA01002434.1, from coordinate 1,940,050 downwards.
ATGTGGAATCTAGAAAAACGGCACAGGTAAACCTATTTGCAGGAATAGGAATAGCAACACAGACGTAGAGAAGAGACTTGAGGTCACAGCGGAGGAAGGAGAGGGCGGGGCAGATTGAGGGAGCGCCCTGACATAAATACACGAGCCTGTTCGAAACAGAGGGCTAGCGGAAGCTGGTGTACCATGCAGGGAGCTCGGCTCAGTGCTCTGTGATGACCTAGGGGGTGNAAGATGCTTCTTCTGTTTCATTGAAATAAAGCAGATGGGGAGTTGCTATAGCAACACTGGGACTGTAGCTTGCATCAGGGATGATCACAGAGCATCTTCCAAGAAGCAGTATCCCTCCCTCCCCCAGACCCTGACCTGGTGGGAGTCACTCCCAGCAAGGCTATGGTTATAGTGGCTTTTTAATGGGGGAAGTAGGTGTGCTTGTAGAGTGGAATGTTAGCTTTGACAGGAGCACAGGTGCCATTTAGTCCTGTAGATTTCAGCTCCTCCCCCGCGAAGGATTCCTTTTATTATTTACGTCCCCATGCATCCCATATTTGGGAGCAATTGTCTTCCAAACAAACAGCACTTAGGATGTACAGATTTGTTTTCTTATTTAAAAAGAACATCAAAGAGGGATCGTGGTAGCCAATGTCATACCGTGGTTAAATATATGAGTTCTAATCCTTGTTCTGTCATCCACTTGCTATGTGACCTTGGCCAAGTTACAAAACCCCTCTGAGTCTCAGTTTCATCACCTCTTAAATAATATCAATAGGGGCTTCCATGGTGGCTCAGTGATAAAGAATCCGCCTGCCGGTGCAAAAGACATGGCTTTGATCCCCAAGCTGGGACGATCCTGCAGGCTCCAGAGCAACTTAGCCTGTGTGCCACGACTATGAAGCCTGGGCTTGTGAGCCCTCGAACCGCAACACATGAGCCTGTGTGCCTCAACTACTGAAGCCCACGTGCCTAGAGCCTGTGCTCTGCAGCAAGAGAAGCCTCTGCAGTGAGAAGCCTGTGCACTGCAACTCGAGAGTGGCCCCCAGGCAGCAGTGAAGACCCAAGTCTCCTGCATTGAGGGTGGATTCTTTACCATCTGAGCCACCAGGGAAGCCCAATGAAGACCCAGCACAGCCAAAAAAAAAAAAAAAGATAAAAAACAAAATCATAACTAACAATAACAACAGCAGTAACAGTCTCCATCTTACAGGGTTGCTGCAAAATATCTGATGCAGGGCAATGCATGAAGCACTCAGCACCCTGCAGAGCTCATAATGGCAGCCACTTGATACAGAATAGTCACTAAGATTTTTTTTCTCTTTCCTTCTTTCTTTGTTTTTTTTTTTTAATCTTAATTGGACGATAATTGCTTTACAATATTGTTTTGGATTCTGCCTTACATCAACATGAATCAGCCACAGGTATACATATGTGCCCTCCCTCCTGAGCCCCCCTTCCATCTCCCACCCCATCCTACCCCTCTAGGTTGTCACAGAGCCCCAGTTTGAGTTTCCCTGAGTCATACAGCAGATTCCCGCTGGCTGTCTACACTTGGTAATGTGTATGTTTCCATACTATTCTCTCTGTTTGTCCACCCCCTCCCTCCCCCACTGTGTCCACAGGTCTGTTCCCTATGTCTGTGTTTCCATCGCTGCCCTGCAAATACCATCAATACCATCTTTCTAGATTCCATACATATGCGTTAATGTACAATATTTGTCTTTTTCTTTCTGATTTACTTCACTCTGTGTAATAGGCTCTAGATTCATCCACCTCATCAGGACTGACTCGAATGCATTCTTTTTATAGCTGAGTAACAGTCCGTTGTGTATAAGCACCACAATTCCTATATCCATTCATCTGTCGATGGGCATGTAGGTTACTTCCATGTCCTAGCTATTGTAAAAAGTGCTGCAACGAACACTGGGGTACGTGCGTCTCTTTCAGTTATGGTTTTCTCAGGATATGTACCCAGAAGTGGGATTATTGGGTCATATGGTAGTTCTATTCCTAGCTTTTTTGTTTGTTTGTTTGTTTTTTAAGGAATCTCCATACTGTTCTCCGTAGTGGCTGTAACAGTTTTCATTCCCATCAACAGTGCAAGAGGGTTCCCTTTTCTCCACAGCCCTGTGTGAGCTTAGCTGAAGTTAATCTGTGCAGCCACACTGAGGTTAGAACAGAGAAACCGGATCCTTATTCATTCGTTTAAGGACCACAGGGTTCATCCAAGAAATGACTAGAGGCCGCCTTGCAGGAATGTGGTTGGTCCCTGGAGCTGGACACCGCCTGTCTCCCAGGCCCCCACCAGGATCCTTGCCCTCCTGTGCTGTAGTCTCCCTCTTGGGTAATGACCCTGGGTACTTGTGGTTCATTCTTACTTTTTTTGAATAGTTAAAAATGAATTTCCCAAACTCTCTTGGAGCTCCGGTTCCGGGTGTGAGTTTGGCCGTTGCAGTTCAGTGCATTCTCGTGAGATTTGGAAGAAGATGGGCGCTGTCTCTCTGTGGGCTGTTTTCTCTTGATCAGCAAGGTTGTGGGGACACTGGCGTCCAGTCTCCAGGTCTGGGGTGTCTAGCAGCAGGTGCAGGGCGGCGGTGGGGGCTCTCACTCCTGGGCTGCAGCGCTGAAGGTGTGCTCTGACTCAACAGTCCCCTCGCAGCTTTGTGCTTCTCAGTCCTCCTGAGTGTGGCAGCTCCTGTTCTGCCATGTTGAGAGGTCACAGCCGCAGTGAAGCCTAGGGCTGCTCCTCCAGCCTGCCATCGGCTTTGTAAGCACCCAGTGCGTCGTGTGAAACTGTTTTCTGCTTCAGATTGTTTCTACTTTGTGCATGGAGCCTGACTCATGACACCCCTCTTCCTGGTACCCCAATCCTGCTTACTGCCTGACTTGTGTGGCTGTCCTGCCCGTCTGTCAGCAGCGGGGTCTGACTCTAAGCCTGACTCAGATCTGATGGGCTGCTGCTTACCTCCAGTGTAGACAACCCACTTCAAACTCCAACCTGCCTGCCCTGAGGCGTTTGCTACCGTCCCCCAGCGCTGTACAGGGGTGTGGTTCTGAATTCTCACTCCTCTGATTGCTGGGAGTGCTCCCTTAGCAATGAGTAACTTCAAGAGTCACTAAGGGATATTTCGAAATGAGAAATAATGAGAAAATGAGTCTGGCCTGAGAATTACTCCCAACATAGTGTTATCATAAAAGCCTGGGGGGCAGAGGGAGACACCGAAGAGTTTTCCTTTCCGTGCCTTTAAAATGCAGTGATTCAACTGGCGACTAAATTGTGAACTTTTTCTTATTCATGTATTAATCTTTCTAAGCTACAAAAAAAATAGATACTCACCACAACTAATTCTAAATAACACTCAACTGTATGAAATAAAGTTTAGAGACCAAATTATAAATGGTGAGCCCCTCAACCATCTGTATTCTTCTAGATTTTTCTTTGTACATGTACAAACATACACATGTGTACAGGCATACATAGTTGTTTTTGATCAAATGAAATTGTATGTGTAAAATTGCACATCTATAAGAAATTTTATATATACACACACAGAGAAAAAAAATATATAGTTTTGCAATGTGCTGTTTTCACTTAACAGGGCACCAACGAAGATGTTCCCCATGAGTGCATATAGATAGTTCTCATTTTATTTAAATTCTCTGCAGTTTTTGAGATCATGAAGCTACAATGGTTTACTGACATGGTCTCCTACTGATGGACACTGTGACAGGCAGAATTCTACGGTGACTCCACCCTTAAATGGCTCCTTCTCCTTGAGTGTCTGCTGCTACTGCTACTGTGGTTGCTTAGTCACGTCCAGCTGTCTGTGACCCCATGGACTATAGCACATCAGGCTCCTGTGTCCACGGGATTCTCCAGGCAAGAATACTGGAGTGGGTTGCCACGCCCTCCTCTTGAGTATGGGAGGAACCTACAAATACGATGGGGTGTCGCTCCTGTGAGTAGAGTGTATGTGGTTGGTACTGTGGATTTCAAGAAAGGGAGGTTCTCCTTGGTGGGCTGACCTTGTCAGGTGAGGCCCTAAAAGGAATGGGTTCTCCCTTGTGGGGAGATTCTCCACGGTTGAGGGGTCAGGGGCCACGTGGAAGAGCCACTCCTGGACAATGGTCAGCAAGAAAAGGGGGCCTCAGTTATAAACCCTGAGGAAAATGAATTCTGCCACCAACCTAAGTATGCTTATAAGAGGACCGTGCTCTCTAGGTGAGGCTGACAGCTTGATTTTGGCCTCGATACCTTCATCAGAGAACCCAGCCCAACAACACAGGGACTTCTAACCCACAGAACCTGGAGACCCTAGGTGGGCAGGGGTGAGAAAAATCTGGTTTTAAGCTGCCATATGGGGGTAATTTGTTCCCGGAAAACTACTGTGGCATTTAGGTGGTTTTCAATTTTTGTGTGTTCATTTGTTTTTGTTGTTTGTTTATTTTTAAAATATATATTTTCAGCTGTGCCAGGTCTTCGCTGCGGTATGTGGGACCTTTAGCTGCAGCGTGTGGGATCTAGTTCCCCGACCAGGGATCAAACCTGGGCCTCCTGCATTGGGAGCATGGATCTGAGCCGCTGGGCCACCAGGGAGGTCCCTGTTTGTTTTGAATTAACAGCTCCATCTTGAACCTCCTCGCATATGTATATTGATGTCACAGGAGTCTCTACAGGATTTTTGGATACAAGCATTTAGATGATGACCTGAACAACCACACCACTCTCCTGAAGCCCTGTCTTGATTGACACTCTACTCCTGTGTCCCCACACCCCTCACCATCACTGGTTAGGCCTTTTTAAAATTACGGTAAAATGCACATAACATAAAATCTACCATTTTAACCATTTGAAAGTGAACAATTCAAGTGGCATTATATTCACAACACTGGGCAGCCATCACCTCTGTGTCATTCCAGAACTTTCTGTCTCTCCAGAGAACACCTCATGCATTTAGCAGTTGTTCCCTATCTCCACCCCCACCCCCTGCAGCCGCTAGACTGCTTTCTGTTTTATTAGTAATCGTTTCTACTATTTTTGCCAATCGGATATGCAAATAGGGGTGCTTATTTCAAAATGCTTTGAGGACCGGATGATGCACCACCGCCTCTTTGAGTTCAGGCCTGTGTGTTTCAGTCGGGGCTCAACAAACACCAAGTGGACACCTCCTTGCCCTCCTCTTCCTCCTCGGGGTCCCCTTCTCCGTCCACCCCCATCTCAGCCTCAACAACCTCCCACTAGAGACCTACAGACATGCGTGTCCCTCTCTCTTCCTTGTCTGAGCTCTGTTGATTGCAACTGAGAAAGCCTCCTGCATCTCCTCCTGCCCCCAGCCCACTTCAGTTCCTCCTCTGACCTGGACAGCCCCCCTAGAAGCCTCTTTGGGCAGGGGGCTGAGGGCATGGAAGGAGGCTGAGTGCCAGGGAGGCAGCAGGGAGGGGTGGGTGCTGTGGCTGCCAGGGGAGGCCATGCCCTGGTAAAGCGGACACCTTCACCCACGCTGTATGGTTGCATGTTCCCAGATCTTCTTCCCAGAAGAAGCCCCAGGTCTGGATATTTATGTAAGAAGGCTTGGCATCTCATTCCGAGAGCAAGTTCTCCTTGTTCTGGACAACCTGGGAGAAGCAGGGGCGGTGGGAGCCTGGAGCCATCTCGCCCTGCAGGCGACTCCTCTGCCAAAAACAGCGTGTGGGGACAGCAGGTCCCAGGTTGCCGAAGGCTTGAAAAGCCCCAGACAGATGCCCCAGGCTCATCTCCAGGTCCTGCTCCCTGCTGCCAGGCCCTTTAAGGATTCTGAAACATTCTCTTCAGCTGCCCCTGTGACTGTGGCTGTTTCCATAGCAGTACCAAGTATCTGCAGAGCGTCTGCGGAGCAGCGGCTCTCCCGGGGCAGGTACCCCACCCCTTGTGACAGGGGCATGCCTGCTGGGTAGGGGTGTGCGGGTGGGTTTCTGAGCAGATGCTGTGGGAGGGCTCCCACCTGCCCAGCCTGCTGAATTGTGCTGAGATGGCCTTGGGGGCGGGGCTGTTACTGGGCTGAAAGAAAGCAAACTTCAGCCCCCGGCTTTGGGAGCAGGCTGGGGCCACACCAGCTGTCAGGGAATGGGGGTGGGGTGGGGGCAGGGAATGCTGGCTCTAAGAGCTGGCTGGGGCCATAGAACCTGACTCCTGCTTGCAAGTTTTTCCAAAAGGCTCTTATTGGGAGTGCCCTGCTGGCCCAGGGGTTAGGATCCAGGACTTTCCCTGCTGGGCCTGGTTCAGTTCCTCGCTGGGGAACCAAGATCCCACAAGCCGTGTGTGGAATGGCCAAAAAAATAAAAAGGCTCTTCTTGACCATAGTCATTAGGCCCCAGGGTCTGCTGTCACTTAAGATTTCAGGTTTCATTTCCACATGGGAGGGCATTGGCTCTGGCTTCCTGCAGAGCCCACTGCCTGAAACCTCTGTGTGATGAGAAACTGGCAGGGTAGATCAGGAGAGGGGAGCAAGAACCCCTTCCTTGAAGGAAGACCCTTTTAACTGAGGGCCTGCTGTATGACAAGCCTCCCTCCTCCTCCTCTAGGCGGGATGCAATACTAGGAAGCCGTTTTACAGATGTGGAACCTGAGGCGCAGAGAGGGCAAGCTACTTGCCTAAGGTCGCAGAGCTAGGAAGTGGTGTGGCTGGCTTTTGAACCCAAGTCTGTTAGCCCAGAAGTCCATCCTGTATCTTTCCCTCAGTCGCTCCCCCTCCTCCCTTCCCTCTCTCTCTCTCCTTTCCTCCCTCCTCCCTTCTTCCCCATCACCTCCAGGACCAACCATCCTTTGATCTTTTATATTCCAAGTTGGATATTTCTCTGACCTCCAAGCTGCCACTGTCCTGTGTGTGGACCGTCACCACAGTCTCCTGACACCCCTTCTTGCCTGGTTTTCAAGATCTAAGTCGGATCACATCCTTCCCCTGCTCAGGTCAGATCCTCTATGGGTCCCTCTTCACACAGAGCAAATCCCGAAATGGTCACAATGGCACCAAGGCCAAATATGACCAGGACTCTGATGTCTCACTGACTTCCTCACCTGCCCCTGCATCGCCACCTCTGGCCCAGGCACACTGGCCTTCTCACTGGGCTCCACGCTCACTTTGCACAGTCAGCCTCGGGGCCTTTGCACGACTCTCTCCCCTCCCTGTGCCTGGAGCTCGCTTACCCTGACATCCCTGTGCCGACTCCCTCGTTCCCAGTGCTCTCTGCCCAGCGTCGCCTCATCAGAGAGGCCCACCTTGAGCCCCATTCTAAGTTGGCCCCTGGACCTGGTTTAGTTTTCTTCAGAGTGCTAATCACCACCTGCGACAGAAGGAACCTATCTCTGCGTCCCTGTTCCTCTGTATCCCTATCCGTTTCTACAGCTCTTTCCCCATCTGTGTCTCTACGTCGATCTACCTGGAATTCTAGCTATGTGGATAAGTAGCTTAGGGGGCTTAAAAGATACCTTCAGTTCTGTGACCTGTTTCACTTTGTTTCACCTTATTTCACCTCATTTTTGTGTCCTTGATTGAGGTCAGACCCGTGATTCTCAGCCACAGGCAGCTTCGCCCCCTAGGACATGGTTGACTGGAGACAGTTTTGATGCTCTCAGCTGGAAAGGTGGCGGGTGCTCTATGGCATCCAGTGGGTCCCGGCCTGGACTGTCTGCTCCTTCCCTTCTACCCTCCCAACACCTAGGAGGATGCCGGGGTCTCAGTGGGTGCCTGGTGGATGGGCTTCCTGTCTTTGCCCTGAAGTCTCAGCACTGTGCTGGAAGAAATGTGGGAAACCTTTCAGAGCTTGTGTTGATGAGGATTTCGTGACATAAAAGCTGGGGATGGTTGAGATGGTTTGTATGTCAGCTTCTCCAAAGATCAGCCTGATGATTTCACTAGTTATTTGTACTGAAGTCAAAAGAGTCTTGAACAAACCTGAAAGGAGAGGGTGGGGGATGCAGGGGTAGGGGCTCCAGGTCGGGGGGGAGAGGGCGCAGGTGCTCCCTGTAACAAATGTCCTTCTCAGGGACACTTGGCAGAGACGACCCACTCTTGGGGACCCCTGGCAATGACCACCCCCATCCTGACATATCCAAATGCTCTGGGAGTCCCTGGGAATCTACCCTAAGGATCAAACAAGACAGCTGTTTAGTTTTTCATGATTCACATTTTATTTCAGTTCAAAAAAGCAAAAAGTTAATTCCAGGAGTCGGAGTCGTGGGGTCCTCGGGTTCCCCTCTTAGGCACTGCTCTTGAGCTCTGGTGTCAGGGCGATTTCAGCCTGGGATGACCTGGGCCCCTTGGCCTTCAGGTGCCAGGTGTTGACCCAATGCCCCTATCCTTCATGAGCTGGGAATGGGAGCCCGGCCCTGGGGGTGGGGTCACGCAGCCAGCAGTGATGCAGCCGGCACTTAAAAGGCTGAGTGTCTGACCCCTAAGTCTGCACTGTCTCACATGAAATCAGGTTCCTTTCACCCAGGGGACTTTGAGAATCAGCACACCCACCAAAGTAAGAAAAGTCAAAATGCCCAAAGCATCTGCTCCACCCCTAAGCGTCACTGAGAGGGGCGCTGGGCAGAGAATAGAGGGTCGGGAGCGGCAGTCCTGACTCTGACTCTGGTAGTGCCAGGGACAAGCTGTGTGGCCACGGGGCGGCCCCTCCGCTTCCATGGCTCTCAGTGTCCCCGGGGTTCGGTCAGTCTCCCAGGGCAATTCACGCGGTGATTTAGGGACACCCGGAGGAACAGTCATTCGTGTTAGTCACCGTGTCATGATCAGAAGGTATTAACACGTGCAGCGCCTCCCCGGTTGGCCAGTGGGAAAGAATCCACCTGCCAGTGTAGGAAACACAGTTCAAGCCCTTGTCTGGGAAGATCCCACTTGCTGCGGAACAGCGAAGCCCAAGGGCCCCAACTGCTGAAGCCTTTGAGCACCTGTGCTGAGAGCCTGTGCTCCATGAGAGAAGACACTGTGGCCAGAAGCTGGCGCACCACGCCCAGAGAGCAACCCCTGCTTCAGCGCGCAACAGCAAAGTCCCAGCACAACCAGATAAAATTAAAAACACAGTGCAGAGAGCTAACATGGCCCCCAGGAGTTCTGACACGTGGGCATGCAAAGAAACCCCTGGAGGGCGTGTTAAAGATCCCCAGGCCCACCCCTAGCATTTCTGATCCAGTGGGTCTGGGTGGGACCCAAGAATCTTGAAATTCTCGAAGGCCCCACTTGGTGTCGATTGTGCTCCCATGGGACCGGAACCAGTGTTGACTGCACACCTCAGATGTGCTGGGTGGGTCGTGGGTGTTCACTGCGTACGTTACATGAAAAGGACGGACTGCCCACGGAGGCTCAGGGAAGCTGGGAGTAGAGAAATCACACAGAAAGCCGGAAGTCAACCTCGGGACGCTCCAGCCTCAAATTCCTCCCCATCGACTGTGCTATCACAGGGCCTCTCAGTCAGCTGAAAGCTTTGTGAGTCCGTTCAAAGACAAACTGCCAACTCATCTATTCATGTAACAAACAGTTATTGTGCTCATACTATGTGCCAGGCTGGGTGCTGGGTGCTGGGCTAGCAGAAGCCAATGACACAGAGGCAGAGAGGATGAGAAAACAAAATAGGTAAATACTCTGCGGCATTGCAGTTAGTGCCAGGAAGGAAGGAACCAAGAGGAGGGAGGGGCTACTAAGGGCAGAGCTGTGGATGGGAGAGGTGCCGGAGCCCCTTTCAACAGAGGGATCCTAAAAATACTCCTTTGATTGATACAGTTTAAGCTGAAATCAGAAGGCTGCAGAGGCGTGGCCCAGGGAAGATCTGGGCGTGTTGGGGAGAATGGTGGTTGATGCAAAGAGCCTCCTAAAATGTTGAAATCTTAATCCTTGGAATCTGCAAGCGTTACTTCATGAAGACCAAAGGGACTCTGTGGGTGAGATTAAGACTCTTGACGTGGGGCGCTTGACCCTGGATTATCCAGGTGCGCCAATGTAATCACAAACATTCCTCTCAGAGAGAGGCAGATGGATTTTTGATCACAGAAGAGGTGTGGTGATGGGAGCAAAAGATTGGAGCCATGCAGCCCGGAGCCAAGGAGTGCGAGCTTTTCCGGGGGGTGGGAGCGGCAAGGCATGGATTCTCCCCTGGGGCCTCCAGGAGGAACCCCTCTGCTGACACCTTGATTTTTGCCTGATGAGACTCATCTCGGAACTCTGACCCACTGAACTGTAACAGGATCATTTGCAACGTTTGAAGCCCCTGCCTTTGTGGCGATTTGTTATAACGTTGAGCAGTCAGGGATTAACCTTGCCTGATTTGACTTGTTCTGGGAGTCACCTTTGGAATATCCTGCCCAAAAGTGTTTACCTGGAGCCACAATGAATGGTCTGTGCTGACAATGTGACTTCTGGGGAGGGCCTTGGACTCAGCCTCTGGAGAGGTTGTAGGTTGCAATCAATCTTGTGTGTGGTCAGCCAAGTTCACGTGCCTGAACCCTGACAAAAACTCTGGAAGTCAATGCTGGGTGAGCTTCTTTGCTTGGCAGTATTTCCGAGCATGTGGTCACATCAGTGCTTGGAGAACTAAGTGCTGTCCACCCGACTGCCTTGGGAGGGGCAGTGGGGTGCTTGCGCCTGGTCATGCCTGGTCTCTCCCGGACTCTGCCCTTTGCTGAACACTGCAGAAAATTGTAACCACAAGTAAAATGGCTTTTCTGAATTCTGTGAGTCCTGAATTATGAAACTGAAGGGTGATCTTCAGCTTCTGAAGGACCCCCATGTGCAGTTGGTGTCAGAAGTGAGTTCTTGGGATTCCCAAGCTTTGCACGCAACAGTGGGCACCCACTACAAATGCAGGATCTCTTGGTAGGAAAGTCATGTGATGCACTGGGAGCTTCACTAAAGCTACCTTAGCTGGATATAAAGGATGAGGGAGGTCTGCCAGCCACGGAGACACAGGGACAGCGTCTCCATCACCAACCATGGTGGCGGTTTGTCCACACTCTAAGTGTGCTTTGCTTTGAGTGTGCTTTGAGTGTGGTCCAGCTGTCCACACTTGACGTCTAGCCGTCCCCTGCTGGAGAGTCATAATGTGGGCCTCCAGAGCTGGGCTGTAAAACCTTCACTCCTCTGCCTAGCTCTCTCCCTGATATCTGGAATCTGTCCTGGGATGTTCCATGGGTTCCTCTTATACCTCTGCTTCTGCACTGGCCACAGGGAGGTGTTTACTCTGAGTCAGNCGTCCCCTGCTGGAGAGTCATAATGTGGGCCTCCAGAGCTGGGCTGTAAAACCTTCACTCCTCTGCCTAGCTCTCTCCCTGATATCTGGAATCTGTCCTGGGATGTTCCATGGGTTCCTCTTATACCTCTGCTTCTGCACTGGCCACAGGGAGGTGTTTACTCTGAGTCAGTTCAGACAGCTTGTCCATCAGGCACACTCACTGAAGATGAATCTGGCTCATCCTGGTGTGTCTACATCAGCCTCTTGTGTCCCAAGGTAGCATGAGCCTGAGTGCCTAGGAATCAGTCCCCCAGGGTGCTGACAGCCTCATTACAGGACTGCTTGGGTCCTGTGGGTCGGGGTAGATCGAGACACCAGGAATGCCAATGGGGCACACACCATTGGGTCAGTACCACATTTGGGTAGGAAATGAATGAGATTGTGTAGATATATTTAAAGTAGACAATACTTTCCAGGCATTATAGGATGGTTTTCCTAAAGGACTAGAAGATTCTATACCTTTCTTTTAGGTCCTAATTTATTATTTATCTTATTGTATATTTTACATGAGCAGACTTAATTTCTGTACTTTAAGGCAGGGATTGGCAGACTACAGCCTTGAGTCACATGCGACCACACCCATTCATTTACAGTTGTCTATGAAAATCCCATGGACGGAGGAGCCTGGTAGGCTGCAGTCCATGGGGTCGCTGAGGGTTGGACACGACTGAGCGACTTCACTTTCACTTTTCATTTTCATGCATTGGAGAAAGAAATGGCAACCCACTCCAGTGTTCTTGCCTGGAGAATCCCAGGGATGGGGTAGCCTGGTGGGCTGCCGTCTATGGGGTCGCACAGAGTCGGACACGACTGATGTGACTTAGCAGCAGCATGGTTGGTTTTTGGACTTCCCTGGTGGTTCAGCAGTAAAAGAAATCTGCCTGCAATGCAGGAGATGCAGGGGATGTGGGTTTGATTCCTGGGTCAGGAAAATGCCCTGGAGTGGGAAATGACAACCCGCTCCAGTGTTCCTGCCTGGAGAATCCCATGGACAGAGGAGCCCGGTGGGCTACAGTCCATGGGGTCACAAGGAGTTGGAGCACACAGGCACCTCATGCAGACAGTGCAATGAGTATTCCTGCCTTACCCGGCTCATTCTTATAAGCACCCTTTGGGGTGAGTGGTTATTATCCCCATTTCACAGATGAGGGTACTGAGGTTCAGAGAGGGTAACAAGGGACACAAATGCAACTAGAATCCAGGTCTGACTCAAAGGTCTGCTCTTAGGCCACAATGTGCTGCCTTTCGCACAGTAGGAAGGCTTCACAAGCCCTGGGGAAACTGCTTCTTCTGTGGTTTGTTCAAAAACAGTTTTTGAGCGTCCCTGCTGCTGGACTCTGTGCTGGAGACTCTGTGCCTGGTTTAGTTTGGGTTCCCAAATCAAGAGAACCCGAAGCAAGGATTCAAGTGCAAGGGGGTTCTTCAGGTGGTCTTGAATAGTGATCAGGAGAGTGAGGGTGAGACAGGGAGGGGAAGGAGTCAGTGAGGGGAGGGGTTGTGACCACCTTAGGCCGCCCCCAGGATGCACCCGAGTGTCTTCCCACCCAGGCTCAGGCATTGGCTCNGATTCAAGTGCAAGGGGGTTCTTCAGGTGGTCTTGAATAGTGATCAGGAGAGTGAGGGTGAGACAGGGAGGGGAAGGAGTCAGTGAGGGGAGGGGTTGTGACCACCTTAGGCCGCCCCCAGGATGCACCCGAGTGTCTTCCCACCCAGGCTCAGGCATTGGCTCGGGGTTGCCTTCATTCTATCTGGTGGGCCAGCTTTAAAGGTGGATAAAGTGGGTCCTAGCCAAAGAAACCTGCCAGACAGAGAAACGCAGGTGTTGGTGGTCAAGGACAGGTGAGGACGTCACATGATAAAGGCAAACGGGAGTCAGGGGCTGGAGTGGCAAAAGAAATGGGGGGGGAGCATGTCATTAACATGGATGGGAAAGAATCTGCCTGCAATGCAGGGGGCCTGGGTTCGATACTTGGGCCAGGAAGAGTCTCTGCAGAAGGGAATGGCTACCCACTCCAGTATTCCTGTCTGGAGAATTCCATGGATAGAGGAGTCTGGTGGGCAATAGTTTGTGAAGAGTCGGTCACAAAGAGTCAGACATGACTGAGCGATTAAGACTTTCACTTTTTTCCCCAAGTATATTATTAACAAGGTCTCAAACTATGATGCTGGGGCCAGAGGGATCAAAAGTGAGCAAATGGTCTAGGTGGGGACCACGGTGATCAACCGGCCCCGTTTGCCCCAGGATGGTCCAGGTTTAAAACTGCAAGGCCCATGTTCCAGGCAATTCATTGTCCCCCCTTTGCCCCACGCCCTGTGGGGACTAAGGGGCTGTGCAGAGCCCCACNAATGGTCTAGGTGGGGACCACGGTGATCAACCGGCCCCGTTTGCCCCAGGATGGTCCAGGTTTAAAACTGCAAGGCCCATGTTCCAGGCAATTCATTGTCCCCCCTTTGCCCCACGCCCTGTGGGGACTAAGGGGCTGTGCAGAGCCCCACCTAGTTCAGCGAACTTCGCCATGTTGGGACTGTGGACCACTTCTGCCAGATCATCGAAATATTTCAAGAAGTGTAAAAAAGCTAGATTTTGTGTGAAACTTCTCAGTTTCAATGGTTTGGAATTAATCCACATTTTAAAAGCTCTAGGTTGTCTAGGGAATGATGGGGACAGCTTCCTTCATAAGTGGTCACAGATCATGGGTTTGGTGAGCAAGGGGGATCTTGGGGGCAGGATCCAAGGCAGGGCTCTTTGCCCTTTGGTCCTCCGGCTCTCTGTGAGGGGGTGAGGGCTGCCTGTGGGTGCCCACGAAGAGCCCATTAGTGAGGATGGTCCTCCCTGGGTCTATAGAGCCCATGGGAAGGGAGCTGAGTACCTCTGAGTCCAGTCCCTCATTTCACAAAAGAGGTGCAGAGCCTGAGAACGCCCTCCAGGGTCCCATAGCAAACTGCTGACCACAGTTCACACATCCCGACATCTGTCTGGCCTCCACCTTCTGCCTCACCATCCCTTCCAAGATCTCTATTACAGGGTCTCAGATTCTTCCTGAACATAACCACCTTGAACAAGTAACAAGATCAGCTGGCAAATTGGAGGGGACACAAGGACCCAGCTGCTCTTGAGGTTTTATTAGAGATACCTGCCCAATTAAAGGAAGCTGCTGGTTGGCTTTTCAAAACAAAGAAGCTAATGAAACAAGATCTTCAGAAGGAAGGATAAACCTGCCCTTTCCTAGTTTATTTTTCAAAAATCTTATTTTGAAGAGAAGCCAGATCTCCTCTGATGTTGCTTTAACATATAATTATTTTAATAACAGAAATTTGCGGTTCTATGCAGCCTAGACCATTAGTTCCGAACTCTTTCAAATACAAGCCCCCTGCCTCAGGCAAGTGTAGAAAGTGTGAGTGCAGGTGTTGGAGCTGTTGGGAGCCATCTGGCTCCCAACAGGAAATGAAGGGAATTTATTGGAAGTGACCAAGGGCAGCAGTGCCTCAGGAGAGAGTCGGAAACAGATGCATCCCTTCTCAACCCTCTCACTGCCAATCTACTTACTCTTCTCTGCCCACGTGGCCTATAGCTGCCCCCAGCGCCTGAAATTATGAATTGCAAATCCGAAGCACAATATGGTAAGCATATGCTCAGGGGAAGAACCTGATTGGCCCAAATGAAATCAGGTGACCACTCCTGGTCCAATCACTTACGAGTGATTGAGCAGCTGACTTGCAAAGTGCAAACAGGGCGTCCTGGGTCCGTGCCAGAGGGCCTGGGGGCCAGCTTTGCGGGGATCTGCAGTGCGTGGGTGAGCTCCAGGATAGAGCCTCCTACACATGCCTTCTATCATGAAGTGATACAGAAAATGCCTAAGGACAAAAAGCCACTGCAGATTTAAGACACCAGTGGTAAGGAAGCATGTGTTTTATTCCTTAAAACTTCGTTGACATGACTTTGTGGAAAAGCAAATATACTTTGGAGGCATTTAAAAATTCTGTTCCCTAGTGGATTGCAGACTTCCTGTTAGGACTCCACCCATAGCCTGCAGTTTAGGAGCTTCTTGCCTAAGGATAATGAACCCTTTGCTGATACCCTATCAGCCTTTCTCCCCCTGGGGCTGTCCCACCTGTTGGGCCCAGGAAAGAGCGCCTCCTGTTTGGTTTTTACAAGTTTCCTCTGAGCCAGAACAATCCCCACCAAGCTGAGGGGCACGGAGAGGACCTGCCTGGGTGTTTTCTCTGCATCTTGAACCAAGTGAGGAACCAGGAAGGAAGGAGCCAGAGGCTCAGCAGGTCAGGTTATCAGCTAATCACTCACCTTCTCCTTCACTCTCCTAACTCATTCCATTCATGTATTCATTCCTGGGAGTATTGACTGATGAGAAAACAGGCTGTCATGAGGCTGAGAGTCCACCCTGGTGTGAGGGTGTGAGAGCCCAGGAGCCCAGGGCAGGAACCTGCCAGAGAGGAGAAGGCGTTTGAATTANTGTCCAGAGAAACCAGAGCTTTATATTTTGTCTCATGTTAAGAGTTTACTGTATTTGCTTTTGTCATTTTAAAGTTTTTCACATTAACATACAACATTCGTGCCCCGCAAAAGGTGTTCAAGTGTCCAGCTAGATGGACCTTTGAGCACACAGTTCCGCACACACATCAGAAGCAGGGCGCACCTGCCCTGAAATCCCACTTTCCTCCCAACCCCAACCATCACTGCCTTAGTGTCTGCCCATCCCCCACCCCCAGAGGGGGCCACTGTCCCAGCTTCTAACCCTGGCCCTTGGCTCTGCTGGTTTGCATAGTATCAACACTTTACATCCAGGGTATACTTCCTAGTTTGTTTTTAAAATGTGGACCGGTTTCAAAGTCTTTATTGAACTTGTTCCAATATTGTTTCTTTCATGTGTTGGTGTTTTTGGCTGCTAGGCATGTGGGATTTTGGCTCCCCAACCAGGGCTTGAACCTGCACCCTGGGCATTGGAAACACTGAGTCTTAACCACCGGACTTCCAGGGAAGTCTCTGAGGTGTAGTTCTGTGTCTTGCTTCTTTACTCCACATTATGTGTGAAATCCAGACAAGTTTGGGGCTCAGCTGAAAACCATTCACTCGCAACTTCTGTACCGTATTTCATGATATGAATGTACCACAATCGATTGAGTCATTGTGCTGTGATGGGCATTTGGGTGGGTTTGTGTGTGTGAGGCGAATAATAAGAGAGCTGCTATGAACATTTTAGTTTGAGCCTTTTGGGGTACAGACGAACACATTTCTATCAAATTACAGGGGTGGAATTGCTGTGTCATAGGGAGGCAGACATTCAGAGAAAGCTGAATTTGGTGAGAAACCTCCCTACTTTATAGTGACAGAAAGCAATGAATATTTGTTTAAACAAGGATTCAGCCAAGTAAAACATTCTTCAGGCAGATTAGGCCAGCTGGCAGCCAGTTCATAAACTATGGCTGGGTTGAACTTGACAGTCTGAGTTAGCCCTGATGGTCTGAGATTAGCTTTGTTGGTGTTTTTGTCTTGCTTCTTAAATTTGTATAACACCTTTCATTATAAAAGAGAATTCAGGAAAAGGAGAAAAAAAAATACCTGAGGATTCTCCCCTGAAGCAAGCATGGTGACATCTTTGTGAACCGTGTTCTAGTGCTTTCCTCCGCCTCTGAATATATGTGTGTGTTTGTTTTCTTACAAATGTGCAGAACTGCTCTGCATAAATTATATATTCTGCCTGTTTGACTCAATCATAAGCATTTGCATGTTATTACACGGTGTTCCTTGGGCTTTCCAGGTGGCTTCAGTGNTATCAAATTACAGGGGTGGAATTGCTGTGTCATAGGGAGGCAGACATTCAGAGAAAGCTGAATTTGGTGAGAAACCTCCCTACTTTATAGTGACAGAAAGCAATGAATATTTGTTTAAACAAGGATTCAGCCAAGTAAAACATTCTTCAGGCAGATTAGGCCAGCTGGCAGCCAGTTCATAAACTATGGCTGGGTTGAACTTGACAGTCTGAGTTAGCCCTGATGGTCTGAGATTAGCTTTGTTGGTGTTTTTGTCTTGCTTCTTAAATTTGTATAACACCTTTCATTATAAAAGAGAATTCAGGAAAAGGAGAAAAAAAAATACCTGAGGATTCTCCCCTGAAGCAAGCATGGTGACATCTTTGTGAACCGTGTTCTAGTGCTTTCCTCCGCCTCTGAATATATGTGTGTGTTTGTTTTCTTACAAATGTGCAGAACTGCTCTGCATAAATTATATATTCTGCCTGTTTGACTCAATCATAAGCATTTGCATGTTATTACACGGTGTTCCTTGGGCTTTCCAGGTGGCTTCAGTGCATAAAGAATCCTCCTGCAATGCAGGAGACAGGGAAGACATGAGTTCGATCCCTGGGTCGGGAAGATCCCCTGAAAGAAGGCACGGCAACCCACTCCAGTGTTCTTGCCTGGAGAAGACCATGGACAGAGGAGCCTGGTGGGCTACAGTCCATGGGGTCACAGAGTCGGGCACGACTGAAGCGACAGCACACCGTCCTCCTGTCCAACTGTGGCTGCGTTTAGATTCGTTTAACTTTCCAAGTGGAGAGAAGATAGTTCCTGTCTCTGTTTTTAGATTTATCATTACATCTATGAATACAAGGGCCGCTGCTAAGAGAGCTTTTCCTCTTAATAATAAGCCTTTATTCCAGCCATACAGGAAAGTGGTTTTAAGAGCAGGAAGTCTGTGGCCACTCTACTCAGGTCCAGAATCCTAGTGATACTGATTTCTCACCGTGTGACTTCTCCAGGCCTCAGTTTGCTTTATCTGGCAAGTGGGGACAATAAACAGTGTCTGCCTCACAGTTTGTTGTGAGGATTGAATGAGGCGACGCATGTCATATGCTTAGAACAGGGTTTGGCATTTTGTAAACATATAGCAAGGTCTAGCTGTTTATTTTTAGCTATAAGGACTATTTTTAGGTGTATCTTCCTGCGTATAAGACCAATATTTGTTCATTACAGAAACTTTAAAATAGAGAGGCGCCCTCTGTGAGTATGATATATCGGGGCTTCCCTGGTGGTCCAGTGGCTGAGTCCGTGCTCTCAATGCAGGGGGCTCGGGTTCCACCCCTGGTCAGAGGGCTAGACCCACATGCTGCCACTGAGACTTTGCATGCTACAGCTAAGCTGCTGTGTAACACAGGGAGCCCAGCATGGTGCTCTGTGATGACCTACAGAAGTGGGATGGACAGAGGTCGGGGAGGTTCGGGAGTGAGGGGATATATATATATATATATAATTATGACTGATGGAGCAGAAACCAACACAGCATTGTAAAGCAATTAAAAAAGAAATCCCATGTGCCACAACTAAAAAAAAAAAAGATCCTGCATGCCACAACTAAAGGTCCCATACACTGTACTCTGAGACCTGGCACAGCCAAATAAGTGTGTATGAAAGTCAGTCATATCTGACTCTTTGCAATGCCATGGACTATACAGTCCATGAAATTCTCCAGGTCAGAATACTGGAGTGGGTAGCCTTTCCCTTCTCAAGGGCATCTTCCCAACCCAGAGATCAAACTCGCCAGGTCTCCCGCACTGCAGGCAGATTCTTTACCAGCTGAGCTATCAGGAAATAATTATTAAAGAAACACACACCCCAAAGCCACTTGTGAGTCTATTTTGCCAGTCCACTCTCAGTGCTCTCTAACGTGCATGTGTGTTTACTCAACATCATAACAGAGGGACTGTTTGGTAACCTGTTTCGCAGTGACCTGCATTTTTCTCTGTCACTGGGAGCCGTTCTCTGTGCGCCTCTCAGGTTTCTTCATGTTTTTGGGCAGAAGCATGGACCCTCTGTTTAACGATGTTTGTATAGTGGTGGCTAGACGTGTGCTTCCCCCTCAACAAGAGGGCAAGACTGGTTTCTGCTTGGTGTAATACAGATTCACCCTCTAAGACGAGGTCAGCAGGCTGCCTGCCCCCTCCAGAAGAGACCCTGGTGCCCTAAGTTCAGAGTTCCCCAGCAGGGGAGGACAGGCAGTGTGTGCGGCGCCCTCTAGGGCCCCCTCACGTCACCCCACGGGACCTGGGCCGGGAGGCCAGCTGCAGTAAGAGGTCAAGTCCTTCATCTCTGATCCGGGAGTCTAGGTCTTCTCCAGGCCCACCTATGGGCTTGCACGGTAGGTACAGTCTGTGCTCATCACAGGCCTGGCGAGCACGTCCACGGTCTTCTCCAGTGTGATCTCCAATGGTTCTGTAGTAGTCCCTCATTTTCTTTTTCCCTCTCTGGCCCAGTCTCTCATCATTGGAAACGTAGGTGATATTAAATTTTTCACCATTTTAGCCTTTTAAAACATTTTATTGACGTATCGTTGATTTACAAGGTGGTGTTACTTTCTGCTGTATGGCAGAATGATTCAGTTACATGTGTGTGCACACTCCTTGTCGTAGTCTTTTCCATCATGATTTATCACATGATACAGAATACAGTTCCCTGTGCTTTACCGTAGGACCTTGTTTAATTTTTTTCACTGTTTTAAACAATTAGCAGTGAGCCGTCTTGGAGCTGAGCTTGGCGCTCATGTGACTGTTTCCATATGATAAATAGAAATGACAAGATGCTGATATTGGCATGTCAGTATGCCCATTGTAAGTTGAGGCCCAGCTGATTCTGAGCCCCTGGAATTTTCTATGTTGTAGATCTTGGGCTCTTTTTTTTTTTTTAATTTTATTTAAAAAAAAGTTATTCGTTTTACTTTTTGGCCATGCCTCGAGGCATCCTAGTTTCTGGACCAGGGTTGAACCCTCACCCCCTGTAGTGGAAGGATGGAGTCTTAACCACTGAAGTGCTTGGGAAGTTCCTGGATCCTGAGCTCTTAGAGGACAAGGACATCCTCATCCTTGTCCCCTAATAACACATAGTAGGTTCTCATCCAGTGTTGGAGTCAAACAAGGTCCACCGATAGCACCAAGAGAAAGCCTCAGCACCACATTGAATGGCTGGTTGAACACATTGGGTATCTTTCATCACCACTGTCTTCAAGAGATAGTCTCAATGTCACGAAATCATGTAAGGAGATAGAAGGCAAAGGGAATCTAGGACCTGGGGGGCTGCACTGGGAGGGGCTGCGTCATCCCCTTAACCCCCTAAATCGTCCCCACAGTTATGTCTGAGATCCAGCCCTGTTGTCATACTTGTCATCTGTGTGACTTCCATCACCTGGGAAGACCACATTAGTTTAGGACTCTTACAGCTGGTGGCCATTTGGTTATCATGTTTCCATGCAGGGCTCTTGTGAGCAGCGCTGCAAAGAACAATCTAGCACAAGTTGTCACTCATGTAGGCGTCCCTGTTGGGTATACACAGAGAGAAATTTCTGGCCGTGGTATGCCTACGTGCAGCTTTCGTTGCTGTTCAGTCACTCAGTTGTGACCAACTCTTTGCAACCCCGTGATCTGCAGCATACCAGGCTTCCCTGTCTTTCACTATTTCCCGGAATTTGCTCAAACTCATGTCCATTGAGTCGAAGATGCCACCCAACCATCTCATCCTCTGTCACCCCCTTCTCCTCCTGCCCTCAATCTTGCCCAGCATCCTACTCTTTTCCAAGAGTGGGCTCTTCACATCAGGTGGTCAAAATATTGGAACTTCAGCCTCAGCATCAGTCCTTCCAATGAACATTTGGGGTGGATTTTATTTAGGATTGACTAGTTTGATCTTTTTGTTATCCAAGGGACTCTCAAGAGTCTTCTCCAGCACTGCAGCTTTAGTAGCTACTCCCAAATGGTTAAAAAGTGTTTATTCCACATATGGCTTCTTGAATCCAAGAATCAGGGTGATGTATAAACTGAAGTCATCTCTGCAGTCAGGCCTCCCAGGCAGATGGTCCTGCACTTAGACAGGCCTGGGCTTGGGATTTAGTGCTTGCAAGAGGCTTCTCAAAATTGCTAATAATTTTATCTTGTGTGTATGTGTTGTAAGTGATGTGTGATAGCATAACGGTGCATGTGCTGGGACTTGATGGGTCTGCCTACCACTACCTCCCTGCTTCCCAGAATGAGTTTGAGTCACTGGCTCACTGCCCCCCTCCCCAACTCGCCAGTTACCTCCACTGCCCTCCACCAACTCATCCTGTGGCCATCCTCTGTCTGAGGGAGCCTGTCATTAAATAGCAAATGAAGAGCACCATGACCGATTGAGACAGAAGAAGGGGAAGGATGAAGAAGAGAAAAAATGTTTTTTCTGCCTTTTGAACAAGGGCTCCACATTTTCACAGATTCTGCAGTGGCCCTGGCTGGAGTTTCTCCCCTGCTGCCCGGGGCCAGGCTCTCTGCCAAGCACCTCACACATGCGATCACACTGAGCCTCTCACCGCTCCTGTGAAATCAGCATTATTGTCGTCACCCCCTTTTGCAGACAAGGAGCTGAAGACAGGGAGTAAGGAAGTAGCCTCCTGAGTGGAAGCTGGGAAGCAGGCATCGGGCAGATTTGAAGCCTGCAGCTTCTGTTCCCAAAACCTGTGCCTATTACCCGCTTAGGGTACCCAGCCTCTTGCAGGCCTGGACTCCTGCAGGTCTGGGCCAGCTTATCCAGGAGAAGTGGAAGAGCTTTGTAGAAAAAGGACCCTGCATCCGCAGGCGTCAGCCAGGGAAGCATGAGCAGAAGGCCCGGCTGGCGTTTAGGCTGGGGCTTAGTCCCCAGGAGCCGGTGGGGGGGCAAAGCTGGGGTGGGGGCACAGCCTGCCGGGCCAAGAGGGCTCCGCTTCAGGGTGCTGAGCTTCATGAAATGATCATGAGGTCACAATTCATAATGCATGAGGGGTCAGGTGGGGGGGCCCTCGCCGGACACAGGGCCTTTGTTCCCGCAGGGGACTGCGGGAGCACTTTGCTTGTAATCATCTCAGAGAGGAAGGAAGCCAACAAGATTTATCTCCCCGAGTCTAATCAACTTCCTCTGGGGCGGCCACTATCTGTCCCGCACAGAACTCAGAATGTGCCCCCAGAGAACACTTTTGATGAGTTACTAAGGATCAGACTTTGAAGGGCCCAAGATATATAGCTTGCTCACAGCGTCTTAGAAAATACACGTTCTGTTGTGTGTGTATGAGTGTAGCTTCTTTCCCAGACCAGCCATTTCCCAGATCTGTGTGTCCTTCACACTCCTGGCCTCTTTGTGAAGTTTTGCTTATTTATTTCAGTTTGGTTTGTTTTTAAATGGAAGGAAACAGGAGATGACAAGAGGGGATAGGATTTGCCCCGATCAATAGCTCAGCTGGAGATGGACTTAAGATCAGAGGTCAGCCAATCAATCACCAAATGGGCTTTGAGGCGCTCCAGCCTAGAGGCGAGATTCATGGGAGAGTGAGCACGGTTCTTAAGCTGTGATCCCCAGGCTGAGGCAGCCTGGGGGCTGTGGACCGCCTATCCAGGGAAGTTGCAAGGCACATTTGTTTCTTCCCAACTGCTGACTCTGCTGCTTTCTGGAGGCTGTGTCGGTGGGACCCTGCCCTACCCACCACCCGCAGGCCAGAACTGGTTGCACGAGGGCTGGACATCTGAGCTACGCTGGTTCAGTCGGCGTCTCTGGCCTGTGAGATGTCGTCAGAGCTGATGCTGGAACAGGGGAGGCAGAATCTTGGCCAGCAGTCCTGTGTGTCTTGTTCACAGGCTAAGCAGGGGTGCAGATGGGGAGCTCGAGGGGCCAGCGGGGCCAGGGGTGGAGATAAAGAGGAAGAGATCTCCTGGTTTTCCAGGCCCTGCTTCCAACACCGTGAGACACAACCACGTGCGTGCCTTTGGCCTTCCAGTGATCTTCCCTTTGATGATCCAGTGTTCTAGAATGGCCTTATGCAGGACCAGCCACATAACACAGGGTCTTAGTGTAAGGAAACTGTGGGGCCCCTTGTTCAGATGTTAAGAATTTCAAGGGGACAGCAGCAGAGCAGGAAAGCAAGTGTGAGGCAGTGCTTCTAGGCCAGGCACCGTGACTGTGCAGCTTGTGGGCCCGTGGGAGCCAGCCCTGGGCTCGTGTTACCTGCTACCCAAAGAATGTTGAGCAAGACAGACAGGACCCAGCAGGAAAGGTGGCCTTCCCACCTGCACAAAAGGTGTTAGAAAATCCTTCCCAGAGCTGCCCTGAAGAAGGCAGCCATAGGCTGGGAAACCAGAATGGACAGAAAAAAGCCCAGGAATAAAAAGAAGACGTTCCCAGGGCCAGCNGTGCTTCTGTGCCCTTATGGCAGAGTTGAGTAACTGTGACAGAGGCCGCAGAGCCTGAGAGCTTTGTGTGCAAAAGCCAGCCTATGTTTGCTTTTGTACCAACGGGTTGTGTTTCTACCAGAAAGGGGACTGTGGAAGGATGCCGGAAGAGGAGACAGGGTCTTTAAAAGGAGGGGAGGAAGCCTGGAAGAGAGGGGAGAGCAAGCAGCCCTGGGGAGGGCGGGGTGGGGCTTCGGGAAAGAGATGAGTACAGAGGGCTCTTGTCATGTGGTGGCCCCGAGTGTCTCAAATCCGGGTCCTGGCTGTGGGACCCACCCCCTACTGAGTCTTGAGCTCAATGCCAAGTTGAACTCTGTGTCAGTTCAGATGCCTGGTTGGACTCAGACGCTGCCAGAGACTGTTCGGGTGGGACACTTGTGATGGGTTGGCAGGGAAGGAGCAGAATGGGAGAGCCCCGGTGCGGGCCTGATACCGGAGAAAGGAGAGGGAGAAGGGAGAGGCTAGGCCTGCAGGGCAGTGAAGGTGGGGCGGCAGTGGCTTAGTCCTCCGGCTTTGCCCTTGGCTGGGAGCAAGGGGGCCATTAGGTCCTGTCCTGGAGGACGCCTCCTGCATTGGGAGGCGGTTTCTTTACCACTGAGCCAGGGTGGATGAGCACCTGCCAAAGGAGTTCTTTGAAAACAAAATCCAGCTACCTTGAAAAATCTTATCAGGTGCCTGCTTGGAATTCCCTTCCCCAGCAGGGCAGCTCGCTGGCCCTTCTGCCTGAGAAAGAGGCTCATTTGGCTCTGGAGGTCTCTGGGGCAGCCAGGCAGTGGCCACTAGGGCAGGATGGGGCTCCTAACGGAGCCTCTCCTTACAGAACGATGCCCTTGGGGGTGCTGGGTGAGTGCACGTGTGCAGTCTTGAGTCCCTGCTTCCTTCGAAAGATGGTATTGAAAACCAGCTCAGGAGGGAGGTAACTGCAGGTCTGGAATAACTGAGAAACGCGAGTCTTCTACAAAGCAATGTATGTCGGTTTTTTTGCCTTTTAAAAATATCTTGTCTTTCTAAGATTTCAGTGTTAAAGTGATTTTACTTTATGAAACAGAGGTGATGATAAATGGTATTCCTTTTTTTTTTTTAAACATCCTGGTCAGTAAATAAGAAGCAGACAGCCTCATATCAGCCCCTCGGTGTTTTTAATTGGTTCCCGAAATCCACAAATCAGGAGACCTCAGGGTTTGGCTGTTGGTATAAAGGTACATGCACAAGGGTAAGTGCACCATCACATGTAGAAGCAAAAGATGGGGAGCATCCACGGGGCACTGGCTTCATCTTACACGTCCTCAGACAGTGGCATGTATGAGAACAGAGCCTGGTGGGGCTCCGTGATGAAGTGGAGGATGGAGAGGTACAAAAGTGTAGTTGGCCGCTGGAGGGTGCGTTTAAGGGGACTGGATGGTGGCGAAGATGGATTCATAACAGGAGTTCTGAGAAAATCCACAGCGAGCTTCTGGCCGTACTGGCCTCTGAGGAGCGAGACTGGGCACCATGGTGAGATTTCCTTCCTCTCTCCGACTGTTTGGAATTGTTACTGCGTTCGCGTATTAAGGTTTCAACCAACAAGTTAATTAACAAAGAAACTGGGAGCCAGAGTTGGAGGAGGATGTTGATCAGGAAGGAAGTACCCGGTTTGTGGCCTGTGATGGACTTTTTTTCTTTATGCTGATGGATCTGAAATTCCCACCGGCTGGTACCCTTGGGGGCTGTTAAATGCGCACTGAGCTCAGGGCTCTCATCTCGCTGAGGCCTTGCTCTCAAAACTTGAGGTGTGTGGGAATCCGGAGGCGGGGCGCCTTCAAACACAGCTGGCCGGGCCCCACCCCAGAGTCTCTGAGACAGGTCTGCCTGGGGCATGAGGGTCTGAATTTCTACAAGGCTCCCAGTGACACTGCACTGCTGATCCAGGACTCTGTTGAGGACTCCTGCTTTGAGTGCTCCAGCCCTGGAGTTGGGTGTTCCTTTCCCCAGATAACTCGCTGTTGTAGTGCTTGCCCACAAAGCAGTAGGCAGCCGATGGGGGATGCGCCAGCCACTGTGATGGTTAACTGGGGACGCAGAGCAGTGATCCCAGACTGGCTGAAGCTGGGAACCCCTGGGAGTGTTACAGACTGCCACACCTGAGCCCCCATCGCAGACTGGCTATGTCAGACGCTTTCAATGTGGGCTCAGCTGGGAGGAGCTTTGAATACCGAGTGTCCTGGGGCTGGTGCAGTGGAGTACCACAAGTCCCATGGCATGAACAAGAGAAGTGTATCCTCTCTCAGCTCTGGGAGCCAGAAGTGTGAACTTCTGACTGTGGGGAGATCTGCTTACGAGGTCTTTCTCCTTGGCTTGTAGTCATCTGACTACTGTCTCTCTCTCTCTTCTTTTTTCAATTTTTATTTTATATTGAAGTATAGTGGATTTCCAGTGTTGTTAGTTTCACGTATACAGCCAAGGGAATTTAGTTATACATAAACAAAATATCTATTCTTTTTCAGATTCTATTTCCCATTATAGGTTATTGCAGAGTATCGAGTAAAGTTCCCTGTGCTATATAGTAGGCCCTTGTTTTTGTTTGTTTTTATGAACAGGAGAAAATCAAACTTCTAATAACATGTATACATAGGGTCGGAGGAGGCAATGGCACCCCACTCCAGTACTCTTGCCTGGAAAATCCCCTGGCCAGAGGAGCCTGGTGGGCTGCAGTCCATTGAGTTGCTGAGTTGGATACGACTGAGCGACTTCACTGTCACTTTTCACTCTCATGCATTGGAGAAGGAAATGACAACCCACTCCAGTGTTCTTGCCTGGAGAATCCNCACTCCAGTACTCTTGCCTGGAAAATCCCCTGGCCAGAGGAGCCTGGTGGGCTGCAGTCCATTGAGTTGCTGAGTTGGATACGACTGAGCGACTTCACTGTCACTTTTCACTCTCATGCATTGGAGAAGGAAATGACAACCCACTCCAGTGTTCTTGCCTGGAGAATCCCAGGGACAGGGGAGCTTGATGGGCTACTGTTTATGGGGTCGCACAGAGTCGGACACGATTGAAGTGACTTAGCAGCAGCAGCAGCAGCATACATAGGGTAGACCCATAAAAATTGAGTAACTCCCCCAGAACCCTCACCTTTTAAATAATATCTTCAGCTAAAGACAAAAGAGGGTGTTGGGGGTAGGGCTTTGGGACTTCAAAGCCGAGGCATGCAATTCACCTGGAGATGGAACAGCAAATGTTTGGTAAACATTTACTGGGCCGTGCAGAGACAATAGGGCACAGAGTGGACCCTTATCTGAGAGTCTCCCTCCCATTCCTAGCCCGTCTTCATTGCAGGTATCTGGTGATGAAGGCTCTCTTACAGGAATTTGTTGTTGTTTAGTTGCTAAGTTGCGTCCCGTTGTTTTGCAACCCCATGGACTATAGCCCACTAGGCTCCTCTGTCCAGGCAACCATACTGGAGTGGGTTGCCATTTCCTTCTCCAGGGGATCTTCCTGACCCAAGGATTAAACCTATGTCTCCTGCATTGGCAGGCAGATGCTTTACCACTGAGCCACCTGGGAAGCCCAGGCAGTTAAAGAAAAGTAAAAATTTCTTCCTCCATCTTGTGTGTGTGTGTGTGTGTGTTTTAAGCTCAAAATAATCCACATATCAAAGGTATTTTGGTGTGGCAAATTTTGTTCCTCTAAAGTCCCACCTTTGAAACTTTTAAGTTTCACAGACCAGGAGCTGACTTGGTGGATTGTTGCATCTCATGAAAGAATCTTTGTGCTGACAGTAGGTCAGTCCTGTTAAACTGATTGCAAGAGGGAGTACCGTATTGTTTGGACCACTATATCTTTGTAATATAACTTGAAATCAGAAAGTATGATGGTGAGCTAACTTTCTCAAGGTTGCTTTTGGCTGTTTGGGCTCTTCATGGTATGGGCGTGCTCAGTCATGTCCGACTCTTTGCGACCCCGTGGACTGTAGCCCGCCAAGCTTCTCTGTCCATGGAATTTTCCAGGCAAGGATACTGGAGTGGGTTGCACATTGTATTTGTTACTATGATGTTTGGTCACATTGCATGGCTTATGGGATCCTAGTTCCCTGACCAAGGACTGGACCCAGACCACCACAGTGAAAGCTCCAAGTCCTGACCTATAGTAGGTCCTTCCTGATCGTCTGTTTTGTGTACACTGCTGGGTATATGTTCATCACAACCTCCTAGTTTATTCGCGTCCCTCACCTTTCTCCTTTGGTAAGCGTAAGTTTGTCTTCTATGTCTGTGAGTCAATTTCTGCTTGGTTTTTAAAATGTAATTTTATTGATTGGTTTGTTTTTGGCTGTGCTGGGTGGTCGTTGCTGCACGGGCTTTTCTCCAGCTGCTGTGCGCGGACTTCTCGTTTCTGTGGCTTCTCTGGTTGTGGAGCAGGGGCTCTGCGTGCACAGGCTTCAGGAGTTCTGGCTCCCAGGTTTGATGGTTGTGGCACATGGGCCTAGTTGCTCTGGGCTATATGGGATCTTCCTAGGTCAGGGATCGAACCTGTGTCTCCCGCAATAACAGGGCAAATTCTTTACCACTGAGCCACCAGGGAAGCCCTCAGTTTCTGTTCTTTAAGTAAGTTCATTTGTATTATCTTTTAGATTCCACAAGTAAGTGATATCATATGGTGCTTGTCTTTCTCTTTCTGACTTCCTTCACTTAATAAGATAATCTCTAGGTCCAGCCACGTTGCTGCAAATGGCATTATTTCATTCTTTTTTCTACTCTGTCTCTGCACATCATCCTCCCTTTATGCACGTCTGTCTCTATTTTTTAAAATAAGGGTACCAGTCATGTTGGATTAGGAGCCACTCTATGCCAGTCTGACCTCATCTGAACAAATGTCTGCAGTGACCCTGCTTCCAAATAAGGTCATAGTCTGAAGTCCTGGGGTTAGGACCTGGGTGGGTCTTGAGGGAGACAGTTCCACAGCAGACTGGATATAACGTTTGCTTCTCCAACTAGCATGCAGACACATTCTTGGGGACCATATGAGGATGCAGATTCTGAACGAGCAGGCCTGGGGCAAGGCCCAGGACTCAGCGTTTCTAATCAGAGTCCATGGAGTGAAGACCAGCTTTTATTAAGGAAATATTGTTAATGGCATTGTGGTTAGGTAAGAAAGTATCATTTTTTACAGAGACACAGACAGATTTAAGGCTAAAATGTTAGGATGACTATCATTTTCTTTCAAATACTCCCAAGAACAATAGGAAATAGGGCAAAATGTTGACGACTGTTAAATCTAGATGGTGGGCGTAAGATTTGTTAATCTGCTTTTCCTCATGTTAGAAATTTTTCTTTTTTTTGCATGTGTGAATTTTTTTTGTTGTTATTTTGTTTTTTAAACTGAGGTATAGTTGACTTATAATGCTATTAATTTCTGCTTGTTTAGCAAAGTGATTCAGCTTTACATATATATATATATATATATATATACATTCTTTTAAAAATATTCTTTGTCATTTTGGTTTATCATGTTGTTCGGTTGCTAAGTCACGTCCAACTCTTTGCAACCCCATGGACTGCAGCACACTAGGCTTTTTTGTCCTTCAGTATCTCCTGGAGTTTGCTCAGACTCATGTCCGTCGTGTTGGTGATGCCATCCAACCATCTCATCCTCTGTTATCCCCTTCTCTCGCTCTCAGTCTTTCCCAGCATGAAGGTCTTTTCCAGTGAGCCAGCTCTTCACATCAGGTGGCTGAACTATTGGAGCTTCAGCTTCAGCATCAGTCCTTCCAATGAATATTCCGGGTTGATTTCCTTTCGGAGTGACTGGTTTGATCTCCTTGCTGTCCAGGGGACTCTCAAGAGTCTTCTCCAGCACCACAGTCTAAAAGGCTCACCGCAGGGTACAGAATATAATTGCCTCTGCTCTATACACCAGGACCTTGTTGTTGGTCTATCCTATGCATACTAGTTTGCATCTGGGGACCCCAGCCTCTCACTCAGCCCCTCCCCCAGCCCCTTTTCCCTTGGCAGCCACAGTCTGCCAACTGTGGCTCAAGGACAGTCTGTTCTCCCTGTCCTTGAGTCTGAGATGGGTGGAAGAACAGGTGGACGCATGGGGGCTGGGAGATGCCTGGGAGTTGGGCGCTGGAGTCCAGGGCTGTGCTGAGTTCTCTGCCTGTGAACGGCAGCCGCGTGTTAATATATTCATCGGCATCCTCCGTGTGTTTCTCTCCCACTGCCACTTCCTTCCGCTTGCCTCCCACTGAGTTCTGAGAGGTGGGAATTCAGGAAGAGCCTGGGATTCTGGGATCGCCTGCTGGATTTACGCGCCCGGGGGGCTGGGGACAATTCCTGCTTAACCCAGAGTCTTTGCCTCTGTGTCCCCAGCCTTTAGGATAATGGCTGGCACACAACAGTCACTCAGTAAATGCACTGTTTGAGCGGACAGTTGTACATTTGCTCTGAAAGCCTGGTCTGCTCCAGAGGAGCCAGGCTCAGGGAGGCCGGGTGACCTGTTCTAATGGCCGAGCTGGGTCTGAACTTCTAAGCCAGAGCTGTTCACAGGAAGGGGGCAAGCCCCGTGCATGATTCTAATATAGTGGCACATTTTCAAAGTGAAAAGAAGCAGGGAACATTAATCTTAACGATCTCTTAAAAAAAAAATTTCTTACATTTGACTGTACTGGGTCTTAGTTGTGTTACGTAGGATCTAGTTCCCTGAGCAGGGGTTGAACCCGTCCCCCTGGGACGTGCGGAGTCTCAGCCACTGGACCACTGGGCAAGGCCTTTAAGGATCTGTTTTTTCGTAACCCAACACAGTTGATAATATTTCAACTCATCATCTCTACTTTATAAACAAGGAAAGATAGCACAAGGGGAGCCTTTGTGGTATGGGAAGAGTCCTATATCTTGGTCATGGTGGTGGTTCCATCAATCTACGGATGTGATGAAAGGCATTATACACACATATGTCAGTTACCTGGTTTTGATTCTGTACAGCAATTGTGGTAACTATATAAGATGTCCCCACATGAAATGGAGCAAAGGGTACCAGGACCTCTGGGTACTATCTTTGCAGCTCCCTATGAATCAATACTGATTTCAAAATGAAGCTGAAAAATTTGGAGATATTTTAAAATTAAAATTCCCTTAAAAATTTTAAAAATAGGTACCCAAGACTCTGAACTCCAGTGTGGGTTCCACACTCACTGCCCATCTCGGTTGGAACCAGTTAAAAGGCTTGGTAGCCACACGTGGCCTGTGGCTGCATTGAACAGTGATCCTTCTCAGAGGGGTGTTCCTGGGGGCCTCTGCTGTCTCTCCTGCTTGCCGGTGGTCTGGTAGAAAAGTTACTTTTCTTAACCGTAGATAAGCTGCTGCCCTCCTCTGAGCCTCAGTTTTCCTTCTCTGTAAAGTGGGACTAATAGTGGTTCTTATGCTGTCCCGCTCTCGGAGCATTAAGTGAGAGCTGTGTGTCGGGCTCCCGGTTCAGGCCTGGCCCATCGTTCGCTGGGAGCTGACATGTACTTGTAGTGTCACAGTCGAGAGCCCAAGCTGCAGCTTCATCTGCTTCCCCTAATGTTCTGGCACCCTCCTGCCTGGCTGCCTGCTTTCCTGGCCCGAGCGTCTCTTCTGGTTTTAACTGCTGGGGAGGAGGAAGGCCTGCGTCTCCATGCATCTTTGGCATTTAACTCCTGCTTGTTAGCAGATACCCTGAGACACCCTGTAGTGAGCTGGCTGTGGGCTGGTAGGCCAGACGTGCAGAGACCCCTGCAAAGCTTCTGCAAAACTGAGGACTTCCTCTTTGAGCCTGGGGCTGAACCCGCAGCCCAGGCGCAGCCGGGGTGCCTGCTTTTCACCTTATAAGGCAACCCCTGGAGGCACAGGTGAGCCGGGCTGCAGGGGCCTCGTGGCCCAGCCCCCACAGCGCTCTGACGGAGCCTGTGCAACGGGGATGTGACACCTTTTATGGTTTTCGAGAAGAAGAAGACCGAGCACCACAAAAGCAGGAACCCAGAGCTTTATCGTGATGAGAAGGGCTGGGTTGACCTTCCAGACACTGACTGCAAAACCAGGATGCAACGAACCCCGCAGAGCGCCTGGCTCGCAAAATACCACGAAGGAGGCTGCTGAATGTGCTTGCAGGAGGCCGGAGGTGGCCACAGGAATCAACTGCAGAACTTAAGCCTTGGGGTGGGGGGTGGGGGTCCTGGGATGGGGCTAAACCCCTGAGCCCCAGGGCTCATCCTTGGGGTCTTCCCTGCCAGCCAGCTTAGGTTTTCCCACACGGCCCTTGAACCCTGTTGTGTTTTCAAAGGACACTACCCTCTCAGCTTCCACTTCACCATGGCATCTGGGGCAGAGGGCAGGAAGGTCTCTGGGAGGTGGGCTCTGACCCAAGGCCTGAAGGTGAGGGGATGGAGGAAGTGGGACCCTCGTCCTAGTGATGGAAGGGCCCGTGTGAGCTGGGGAAGTTGGTGTGCTCCAGGCCTGAGGCGTGGAGAGGTGGCTTGGCCCTGCCGTGGGGCCCACAGGGTCTGCCTTGGTTGGTGGGAAGTTGCTGGAGTGTTTTTTAAGTGTTTTAAGAGAGGCATGATCTGGCTTAACTGGTGGAACCTCACTGAGCTACAAGGACACCAGTCCGGATGGAGTCGGGGGCAACCAGCCTCCATCCTGGGCGCCTTCTGTGGGGCTAGGTGTGGGGGCACAAGCATGATGCCAGGCTCTCCGGACCCACATGCCTGGTACTGCTCCTCGGGCAGGGTGGCACGGTCTGCTCTCTCACCGTTCTCCCTGGCTGCCCTCTCCTGGATTTTTCCTTCCTATAATCCCTTCAAGGACACTGATAGTGTTTAACTTGGATCATTGGTGGGACCAGAAGAAGCAAGAACCCCAAGTAGCTGTCTTAGGGACCAGCCTTTGTAAATCCTGGGCTGTGTGTCTCCACTTTGTTCTCCCACCATGTGGCGGGCACCCCTGGGCCCTACTTCTTACCCCACCCCCAGTCTCCTAACTGAACCAGGAGAGACAGGAAATGGTTTAAAAAAGTAAAACCTTTGAGAGGTCCCTGGTGACCTAGTGGTTAGGATTCTGGGCTTTCATTGCTGGGCCCTGGGTTCAATCGCTGGTTGGGGAACTGAGGTCTTGCAAGTCACTCAGCGCAACCCCCTCCCCATACCTGCCCCCCGCAAAAAAAAAAAAAAAGGAAACCTTAAAACACACACACACACACATGATCCAAGGAGCTTATTATGGAAAAGGTGAGCAAATGTACAGAGGATAAACTGGACAGGGCCGACCTTGCTGGGTGATCAAGGTCAACCCCAGCAGTGAGGATTCTCGGGGACCACATGGACCCTTGACATGCTGTGTTACGAAGGGCACTGTACCTCTGGGGTCTTCATCCCTCAAAGTCCAACCCCAGTCTAACCATGAGAAAAAGCTCCGATGAATCCCGTTATAGAGCCACCTTACCAAACACCTCTCCCGGTTATCGGTAACCAGGAAAGTCTGAGAAGCTGTTCCAGCCCAGAGATGTCTAAAGAGACATGATGATTAAGGAGAATGTAAGGAGGGATCAATATTGGTTCATCAGTGGTGATGGATGTTCAGCACTAATGTAAGACGTTAGTCACAGGGGAAACTCAGTCTAGGACTGAGACATACACAGGAACTCTCATTATCGTCTTCTCAACAAGCTTGTAAATCTAAAAACTATTCTGAAATGTTCATTGTGAAAACTGACCCGAGCACATTGTTTTGTGGTGATCATGAGCGCCACCTTGTGGGCACATGGCTACATCAGCTGTGCCGCATCTGGGCTTGGGAAATGGTAAAGTCCTGCTTCTAGCCCCTCGGTGGTGGTTCCTTATTCTGTAGGAAGAGCAAGCACAGGGTTCCTCGTGGCAGCCAGCATCTGTTTGCACCCGACCTTGGGTTGGAGACTGAGCCGATCCATCCCATTATCACTGGTCCAAGCTAGCAGGTGCCATCACAAAGCCAGCTTGATTTCCTGCTGTCCCTCTTACCTGCTCAGTGTGATGGAGGCAGAGAGCCACCTTTCTATCCTTGTATGAAAAACCCAGACGTTCCCTGGGATTTGTTCTCTCCATTCTTAGGAAATTAGGTCCCAGGCTCACTTTAGATGGAAAGTGGTCCCAGTTCATTCATTAAAGCTGTGTCATACCTAGCTAACAGGTGTGGAGCTGGATTTAACATGAAATCTCTCTCCTCCCCTGGAGTGTATGCCCTGGATCTTAGGGGGAGGGTGGTTTTCTTCTCTGCTCTATCCTTCTCCTGCAGCTGCTGTTTCTGACTAGGGTTGTCAGGTAAAACCAGGATGTCCACTTAAATTTGTCTTTCAGATGAAGAACAAATCCTTTCTTTTTATTTAAGTATGTTCCAGGCAACATTTGCTTCCCTGGTAGCTCAGACAGTAAAGAATATGCCTGAGACGAGAGAGACCCAGCTTTGATCCCTGGGTTGGGAAGATCCCCTGGAGAAGCGAATGACAACCCACTCTAATATTCTTGCCTGGAGAATTCCATGGACAGAGGAGACTGGTGGGCTATCATCTGTGGGATCACAAAGAGTTGGACACAACTGAGTGACTAACCCTTTCACTTTCAGGCAGTATTTGAGATTTTTCATACTAAAGAATATTCATTGTCTGAAATTCAAATTCTACAGGGTCTTTCGTAGCTTTATCTGCTACATCTGGTGCTCTTGTTCTGCCCTCTGCAGGCTTGTGGGGGAAGGAGGAGAGGTGGTGACAGGCAGAACATTTTTATTTGACTGATGAGAGTTTATAGTTTCCCGTCGCTGCTGGAGCAAAGGACTGCACATTTAGTGGCTTAAGACGTTCATTTATTTTGTTACAGTTGAGGAAGTCACAAGTCTGAAACCAAGGTGTCTGCAGGGGTGTGTTCTCTCTGAAGGTTCCAGAGGAGAATTCCTTCCCTGCCTTTTCCTTCATCTTCAAACTAGTAGGCATAGCCTCTTCCAGTCCCTCCCTCCTGCCAGTCCTCTCCCCTCCCCACTTCTTCTATCATCACATCTCGTCTGACCCGCACGCTCTCTCTCACGAGGACCCGTGATGACATCGGGCCCACCTGCATAATCCAGGATGATCTCCCAGCTCAAGAGCCTTAACTTAATCAGGTCTGCAAAGTCCCCTTTGCCATGTCAGCTCACATACCCGCAGGTCCTGGGAATTAAGACATGAATGTCACTGGGGGCTGCTGATTGGCCTCCTGGGGGGCAGCCTGGCTTCAGGCCATCT
Organism: Neotragus moschatus; assembly: GCA_006410615.1. Classification (NCBI taxonomy): domain Eukaryota; kingdom Metazoa; phylum Chordata; class Mammalia; order Artiodactyla; family Bovidae; genus Neotragus; species Neotragus moschatus. Next base: position 1,905,329 of record SJYA01002434.1, on the reverse strand, counting down.
GGGTCTGGCTGGTGATTTGAGCTGACTTTGATCCCTTCTGTGCTTCCTTGGGGGGCCTCCTGGGCCACTGCAGCTCCCCTAACCGGGCAGTGTCTTTCCCCGGACTGGCGGCTCCCAGTCTGCCCTGGGCTGGCTGAGCCCCTGTAGCCTGTCACCGTGGGGCCCTGGGGAGAGTCACTGTGATTCTAGGTGGCTGTGCCCAGTGTGTGTCCTGAGTCCGTCCTAGATCTCATACCTCTGACCGTCTGCTGGGCGGCAGGATGGTCACCACCAGGAGCAGACCCCACCCCGCCGCCCCACCCCTCGGCTGTGGCATGTGCGATGTGGCCACTGGCTGGAGCCCTTGGAGGGGCACTGTGGCTCCCACCCCTGAGCCCTGAGGTCAGAGGCCGGCTCTCCACTTGCCTCCTGGGGACAGACTCAGCCCTCCAACACGTCTCTTCTCAGATCCCCCCTCAGCTCCGTGACCGTGACCTTCTGACACCTTCCTCCTTGGAGGTGTTCATTCTCCCTTCCGTGGAGATGTGAGCTCATGGAGAGAGGATAGAAGGTATGCAGGCAGCCGGAAGAGCTGTGCCCGGTGGGGCTGGTGGAGACAGGGGCTGTGCGGAAGGTCCAGGGAAGTACAGACAAGCCTGGGGGTCGAGGGTCCTGCGCCTTAGGCCAGCTTGCAGAGTGGAGAAGCTGCCTTTGCTGGGTCCGTGATGAGCTGAGGACACCCCAGACCAGAGTCACAAAGGGGCTCTCTTGTTAAAGGGGCCTCTTCTGTCCATGAAGTTTATCACCGTTGTTTTTTTTTTAATAATTAATTTATTTGGCTGCACTGGGTCTTAGTTGTGGCATTGCAGCATGCAGGAGTGCCGGGGTCCAGCCCCGGCAGGTCCAGGGAATTAGAAGCCGGGACGGTGTCGGCGAGGAAAAACTCATTTATTCAGAAATATAAGATTTAGATTAGGAAATAATAGTATAGTGGGAANAGGAACATCTGGGTGTGTCCCCTTGACAGAGAACATGATCTATGTAACCTTGCGGGAGACTCAGGCCAGCTCTGGGTGGTTTTATGCACAGCTTGCCAGGAAAAAAAAAAAAAAATCTGTTGCATGTATCAAGGTGCACCCAGGACCATCCTGTGAGAAAACCATTTCAGGGACTGAAAGTTCAGAAATGTGCATTTGGGGAGAAGTAAGGATGCATTGAAGGCCTTCAGTTCCTCCCCAGAGTTAGTTGAAGAGGTTTCAGGCCTGATTCAGGTGATGGCGTCCAGGCAGGATGAACTTGGGAATGCTGTACCACTGCCTTTACTTCATCCTGCCTTTTGGGGGCCTTTTTAGCAGGAGGTGGAGTGTCCTTAAAGCTGTCTTTTCTTTTTAAATTACTTTCACTTATTCAATCATTCAGCCAGTTTTTATTATTAATTTTATTTATTTAATTTTAGCTGTGCTGGGTCTTTGTTGCTGGGTGGGCTTTTCTCTAGTTGTGGCGAGCGGGGGCTGTCCTCTAGTTCTGGTGCTTGGGTTTCTCATATCAGTGGCTTCTCTTGTTGTGGAGCATGGGCTCTAGAGCACGCCGGCTTCAGTAGTTGCGGCTCCCTGGCTCTAGAGCTTGGGCTCAGTAGTTGAGGTGCACAGGCTTAGCTGCTCCGCAGCATGTGGGGTCTTCCCAGATCAGGTATCAAACTCGTGTCTCCTGCATTGGCAGGCAGATTCCTCACCACCAAGCCACCAGGGAAGCCTCCTAGAGCTGTCTTGAGATGCGTCCTCTTCACCGGTGCCCTGTGGACACCCAGACTGGTGGGCCAAGGGGGTGTGACCCGAGAGGCTGCCCTTCTCCCAGCTCTTCTTGACTCCAGACCTGTGGCTCCAGCTCCAGGCTGTCATGCCCTGTTCTCCCTCCTCCTGGAAGGAAAGCCAGTGTTGCTGGCTGCCCGGCTTCTGGGCCTTGCCTGGCATGTCCTCCAGGCGCGGCCCTGAGCTCCCATGCCATGGGCTGCACGTCTCCTTATGTTTCTCCCCACCTCCGCCCTGGTCCTCCCTGCAGGCGCCTCACCCAGCCTCAGTCCTTTCCCATGGGTGTTCAGACCCCCTGGAGGCCAGGCTGCTGTGGAGGAGCCTGTTTCTGGTGGGTCAGGGGAGGGGGCTGGGTAGAGGCAGAGGAGCGCCGGTCTTGCTCTGTAGCCGCCTCAGGCGCCCTCCCCACGCCAGACCTCGCCTGGACGACCCTGGAATCGCCCTGCGCCTCTGTGCACTGTGGGCCACCCCTGGGTGCTGGAAACCCAACCGGAATGTGTCCTTCGAGCACGCTCTCGCCACCCCCCTGTGTGCTGCTCATCCCTTCCCCGCCGATCTCCACAGTGTTTGCTGGACGGGATGCTCCTGCAGGCCCTGGCTGAGGCTTCTGTCTGCTTGCCCTCTGATGGGGCCTGGCCCAGGCGACGCTGTCATCTGTGGAAGGACTTAGATGCCTGTGCCGGTGTCAGGAGGCCAGTGTCCTGGAGGCAGCGGGCCCCATGACCTGAGGGGACAGCCCCCGGCTGCACTGGGTCCTCAGCCGTGGAACACCTGGGGACGTCCGAGAAGAGGCGTTTACGGGGCTGTGGCCTTTCAGCCCCAGCCATCCCCTTTAAAGAGGCTGGTAGCCCCCGAGAGAGCGATTCCTTGGTCCTGAGAAAGAAGGCTGCTCTCCCAGGATGTGGGCCTAGGCACCGTGGGCCGTGGGGTGCAGAGGTGGGGAGGGCCGGTCACGGGTGGTGAACTGAGGGCACTGATCCAAGGGGCCCCTGAGTGCTGGGGCCTCGAGGTGTGTCCCCTGGGAGCCGAATGCGGGGGACCCGGGCCAGGCCGGCCTCCTGGAGTTTGCACCCAGGATCTCATGGTGGTGGGGAGAGAGGTGTCCAACGGAGGGGCGGGCGAGGAATGACAGGCCTTGGACCAGCGTGTCTACGTGTCTGCATGTGCCAGGCTGGCTCGGGTGCCGGCCACCAGGTGGCCGTGGGGCAGAGTCTCCTTTTGATTTTCAGATTCTATGGGTGGGTGAGTCAGGCATGACCCTGGGGGGGGGGTGGGGTCCAAGCAGAGTGAGCAAGGAGGGGTCTGTGTCCCTCAGGGCAACAGTCAGTTCTCTGAAAGTCAAGAACGCTGGGTAGTCTTGGAGCCTGAGGCTGAGGAGATGGTGAGGTGTGCAGAGGTGGACAGGAGGGCCCTCCGAGCCAGACGGGGGGCCCAAGGGAGCTGCTCACGGGGTCTGGCATCTGACGTTCCTAGTGGATCGCACGCATCTGCCAGGTCGGTCTTGGGAGCCCACCGGGGTGGGCACAGCTGTCAGCTAGCCCGGAGGGTCCAGCTCTGAGGTGGAGCTGTGCTCACATCTCAGAAACCCCCCAGGTGTTCAGAAGGCACTCATCTCTCCCAGCATATGAGTCCTGGGCCTTCTCTTGTCACAAACCTTCAGGTTTTCTAGAGGAAGTGAAAAGGCATGATGACCTTTGGTATGAAGACCCTGAGAACAAACTGGAATTCCTAGGGTGTATTTTTATACACTTGCATTTTCAGGATTTCAGCAGGATAACAAGATAGGGATGCAGGGAAGGTTGAGGGCCAAGTTTTCAGTGATTTGACAAATTAACGGAGATCTTGAGAGAAATCTTGAATTTCCCTGCTTGGGGAGGGTATGAATCTGAAAATATTTTTGACTAAAGCTGTTGTGATTCACCAGTAATGTAAGCAAAGCGGGGGTAGCAACAAGCAGAAGCAAAACCCCAGACAGATCTGGTCACCATGTGGGGTCCCAAAATAACCCACAGTCCCACTCCCGGTCAGAACAGTGCAGATGGCTCATCTCTGCAGCACGTCCTATGCAATCAGGTGGTTTCTTGGGCTTTTAGAAGAGTTGACAAAGAGGACGGGTCTGCCTTGGCAAAGCCGCTTGTGCTGTGCCCCCCTGAGGGAGACCAGGCACCAGCTGGCACCGCCCCCTGTATCTCAGAGATAGGAAGCCTCTCACAGACTGGAACCCAAGCCGGGGGTCGAAGGCTTTCCTTTTTGGCTCTTAAGCTGCTGAGAAAGCTGAGCAGTGGAAGCATTTAGGTCAGATGGCCTGTGAGCGACAGTCAGGAGCCCTGTGCTGGAAACTTCCTCTTAAGGGCAGATGCCCTCCCCTGCCCCACAATGGTGGGATTAAAACATGGAAGAATGTTGGAGAGCATGTGGAGAATGGGAACCCTCATGCTTTGCTGCTGGGAATATAAAACGGAAAACAGTTTGGTAATTCTTCAAAAAATAAACATTCGATTATACGACCCCACAATTCCATTCCTAGGTATATCCATCTCCCTCCCAGTTTGAAAATAGGGCCTCGAACAAGTACATGTACACATATGTTCACAGCACCCTCAAGATAGAAAATAGCTCAAATGTCCATCAACAGCTGAATGGAAATGTTCTGGGTCTGATGGAGGCGGCGGTCTCACCACTCTGCGCATATACCCAATGCCACTGAGTCGCTCACTTTGAAATGGGCCATTTTGTGTTGTTATGTGAATCTCACTGCCGTGAGAAGAAAGGCCCCACGTGCACCCCACTTCCTCTTGAGCTCTGTGATCTACGCTCCACCTGGATTGTGGACAGCCTGCCCCCTCCCCGTGACCTAGGGGGAACTTACAGGTTGTTGCCTTGGTGGAGGGTGCCCCTCTCCCCAGCAGTTTGGCCTTGGTGGGTCCCAGATGAAGTCTAAAGACAGGAGTTAGGAAGTTGTGGCACTCTGCCTCCTGCGTGGTTGTTTCATCTCGGATATGCTGTTCTGTCTGAATCCGTGGATCAAATGGCGCTGGACCCCTTTCTGTGATGAGTTCTGGGACCCAATTGCAGCCCCTGGGCCACCTGCCTTTCGGTGCCAGCCTCTCTTAGTATCCCTCCCAGAGATGAGGCCTGGGCTGGGTTCTCACAGCTTTGGCCAGCGTGCGCCATGATCCCATCCATATGAGGTTGGGCTGTGATTATTCCCACTTTACAAACGAGGAGCCTGGGGCACAGAGAGTTTCAGTCACTTGCCCGAGGCTGCCCAGCTACCACGAGAAGCCAGGATTGCAAAGGAAGAACGTGTCCCATGGCACTTCTGCTCTGTAGGTGATACTTGCAAGGTGCTGATTTTATTTAAATACGTGTAATCATCCACCCTTATAGATTATTTTCTCAACTCCGGTTTTTTAAAAAATGAATATTTAGATTAAAATCCTGATTTTTCTGCCTTTTAGTTACATTAGCTTAGAAATTGTTTTGGAACAAAGAAATCCAGATGGTTAGCAGTTATGAGCAGGCTTTGAGAAGTCAGAGGAATCTATTGAGTTTTTGGATTTTATTTGTGTCAACTAATTTGTCCCCTGGAGAAGGAAGTGGCAACCCACTCCAGTATTCTTGCCTGAAGAATCCCCATGGACAGAAGAGCCTGGTGAGCTACAGTCCACGGGGTCACAAAGAGTTGGACACAACTGAGCAACTAAAAAGAATAATAATTTCTACCACATCGAAACACTACATAGGTCTGCATTTTTGCTGCATTTTGCAAGTAAATCAATGTTGCTTACCTTGACCATACAGTTATTGACATTTATTTTCTATGATTGACATATTTTGGGGCTTCCCTGGTAGTCCAGTGGTTAAGATGCCACACTTTCAATGCAGAGGGCATGGGTTCAATCCCTGGTGAGGGAACTAAGATCCCACATGGCATGTGGCAATAAAATAAGATAAAACAGCAAAATAGTTAAAATATATATGTGGTTTAGTCGCTAGGTTGTGTCTGACTCTTGTGACCCCATGGACTGTAGCCCACCAGGCTCCTGTCCGTAGGATTCGCCAGGCAAGGGTACTGGAGTGGGTTGCCATTTCCTTTTCCAGGGGATCTTTCCAACCCAGGGATCAAACCCGGGTCTCCTGCATGCAGGCGGATTCTTTACCAAGTGAGCCACCCATACATATTTGATTTCTGTCTCTAACAGGTGTGAACTTCTCTCCTGCAGAGTCCCGCCAGCTGCAGGGACAGATGGGGAACAGCAAGAGTCGCCCAGGACAGGAGCGCTCCTCACGGTTTCTCCCTGCGGAGCAGGCCGAGGTCAACAGGCTGTTTGATGCCCTGTCATCAGAGAAGCTTGGCTCCAGCACCTCGTCCAGATCCTTCTCTCTGCAGGCACTGAAGGCAAGGGTAACAGCTGGGAGTTCGTGTTTGGTTTGGAGCAGGAGTCAGGCTGCTGCTGTAAGGCAGGTGTGGGAACACAGAGAGATGTGTTTTCTGTGAAGAAACAGATAGTTCCGACTGTCAGCCTTGTGGGCTCCGTGGTCAGAGTGGCAGCTGCTCCACTCCGCCTTCATCTCACATGGTTCAGGGACTTTTCCCACTTGCGGTTGACCAGAGGGGCTGATTGCTTCACGTCTCTTGCACCACCGTCCCCTGATTTCTCCGTGCAATGGGTGACGGGCTGCCCAGGCTGTATTTGTGGGTCTGATAACCGCCAAGTCTCAAGTCCACCTTGGCCTTCAGGATTTGTAAGTGTTTGATGTCCTAGGAATTTTGTTGTTTCCCCCCAAAATAATGACGTGTCAGGGTAAGAGTGCACCTGACAAGGAGTGAAGACTGCCCGCTTCCCCATCTTTTGGCCCGTTCCGTGGGGCTCTTAACCGCGCACGTTTGGGTGCTCAGAGCGCAGCAACATGACAGACACCTTTGGCCCATCTGGTGACTTGACAATCTTGTGTTAGTTTCAGGTGGACAGCAAAGTGAGTCAGTTATACAAATACATGCCCCCACTCCTTTTTAGATTCTTCTCCCACATAAGTCATTACAGAGGACTGAGTAGATAGATCCCTGTGCTATACAGCAGCTCCTTGTTAGTTACCTAGTTTATATATGTGTGTGTGTGTGAGTCGCTCAGTCCTGTCTGACTCATTGCAACCCCAAGGACTGTAGCCCACCAGGCTCCTCTGTCCATGGAATTCTCCAGGCAAGAATACTGGAGTGGGTAGCCATTCCCTTCTCCAGGGGATCTTCCCAGCCCAGGGAGAGAACACAGGTCTCCTGCATTGCAGGCGGATTCTTTACTGTCTGAGCCACCAGGGAAACCCTGTTTTATATATACTAGAGTTTATATGTCAATCCCAGTCTCCCAGTTTATCCCTCCCCCACTTTCTAATTCATATTGAGCACAAAGAACTTGGGATAGTTAATATATCTGGAAGTCCCTAATCTAGAGGAGACCAGTGTAGCGCTACACAGACCGTATGTTCCATGTGAAAATAAATCCAGATATGCAAATGACAGCTGCTGGAACTAGAATGGAGAAGATGTTAGCAGAGTGAAAAGCAGCCGATGGCCAGAGGCAGGAAGGACATGACCAGTCTGGGGAGACTGGGAAGTCTGGAGGGCAGGATGGAAACAGATAACGGAAGAGTTTGATGGCCAAGATGAGCCACAGGCCAGGACACGTTAGGTGTGTGGGTCCTGGGGTGGTATGACATGCTTAGTGGGCAGAGATGGTGCACCGGGGGTCTGGGAAGGTTCTCTGCTGGTAGCCCTGGTTGGTCTTTGTCCCTTAGCTGTTTTCCCGTCACCCTGCCGCGTCTGACTTGCACCCTGTCTGAGCTTTTCACCCACTTGTCCCCGCAGGGCCATGTGGGGGACGCTCTTCCCCCAGAGATGGTCACCAGACTGTTCGAGGGCATGCGGAGGGTGGACGGCAGTGGGAAGGCAAAGGGGCCCAGTGAGCGCGTCTCCCAGGAACAGTTCACAGCATCCATGTCCTACCTGTTGAAAGGAACTGCCGAGGAGAAGAGTCTCATGATCCTGAACGTGATTTCTGCCTCAGGAGGTCCCGTGAAAGCAAGAGATGTCCACAAGGTGAGAGGCCACCGGGCACTTCGCAGTCACCCCAGGCAGTGTTGGTGGCCTTTGGTGGGAGGCTCGGGATGACGCAGCAGCTGATGGAGGCCTTGTGCAGAAGTGCCCCTGGGGGGCCCTGGACTGCATAACCAGTTGAGGTCAGGACTCCCGGGCAGAGAGGTGTCGGCCAACTAGACCAGACGAGGGCATCGTTGGAAAATTGAATAACTACCCAAGTCACGTGGTTCTTCCCACCCCGGGGTCCGCCACGTTGGCCTTAGTGAGGCAAGACGCCCTTCTCCATGTTGGTCTGATGTAGGTCAGAGGTACAATGGTGGTGCAATTAACGGTGAAACTGTGATCTTCCAAGTTTACAGAGGACTTGGTTGGCTCTGTGGTACACGTCCTAACCTACAGACGGCAGCTGCGAGGCTGGAGTCAGAAGCCACCCCCAGGCTCCCCATCCAGGGTGCAGGTGCTGGCTGCCCAGCTGTGCTCCGAGATGAGGCTTCAAGGCAAGTGCCCCGCCCTAGTCCCTAGATCTTGGCGTCGGAGAGTGGCTCTACGCCATCTTGTATTAAAGTCTAAAGTCAGCAAGTGTGCGTCTTCCAAATGTGGAGGACCACTGAGATGATCTCTCCCTTGGCATACAGCTGTTCATAGCATTTCCTCACAATCCTAGTTTCTGCCAGGTCCCTGATGGCGTCCCCACCTTCATTTCTGATGTCAGGCATCTGAGCCTTCTCTTTTTCTGGGTCAGTCTAGCTAAAGGTGTGTTCGCTTCTTGTTATTTTCAAAGAGCCAGCTTTTGGTTTTGTGGACTTTCTCCGCTGTCTAACCTCTGTTTCATTTATCTTCATGTCTTTTGTTCCCTTTCTTCTGCTTCCTTTAGATTTAGTTTGGGTTTTCCTTTTTTTTTTTTTTTTTAAATTGAAGTAGCGTGGATTGCTGTGTTGTGTTGATTTCTGCTGTGCAGCAAAGTGACTCATTTAGACTTAAATATATTCTTTTCCATCATGATTTGTAACAGGATATTGAATATAGTTCCCTGCGCTCTACAGTGGGACACTGTTGTTTATCCCATTCCATATCTAATGGTTTGCGTCTGCTGACCCCAACCTCGGGCTTCCCAGATGGTGCGGTAATGAGGAACCCGCCTGCCAGTGCTGGAGACACAAGAGACGCGGTTCGATCCCCGGGTCAGGAAGATCCCCTGGAATTGGAAATGGCAACCTGCTCCAGTACTCTTGCCTGGGAAATCCCATGGACAGAGGCGCCTGGTGGGCTACAGTCCATGGGGTTGCAAAGAGTCAAACATGACCAAGTGTGCACGCACGCACGCACGCACGCACGCACGCACGCACGCACGCACGCACGCACAGCCTCCGTCGACCCTTCCCCCGTCCTCTCCCCGTCGGCAGCCATGCATGTTTGCTGTGTGCGAATCTGCTTTTGTCTCACAGGTGTATTGGCTTGTGTCGTTTTCTAGATTCCACATGTAAGTAATATCGTACTTTGTCTTTCTCTTTCTGACTCCCTTCACTCAGTATGGTCATCTCTGGGTCCATCCGTGTTACTGCAAATGGCCTTACTTTTTTATTGCGGAGCAGTATTCTGTCGTACGTATGCACCGCGTCGTCTCTATCCACTCCTCTGCCAGTGGGCACTCGGGTTGTCTCCATGTCTTGGCTGTTGTGCTGCAGTGAACCTTGCGGTGCGTGGATCTTTTTGAATTATAGTTTTGTCTGGATGTGTGCGCAGGTGTGGGATTACTGGATCATGTGGTAGCTCTGTTTTTAGTTTTCTGAGGAACCTCCGTACTGTTCTCTGTAGTGGCTGTACCAGTTTACATTCTCACCAACAGAGTAGGGGGGTTCCCTTTTCTCCACACCCTCTCCAGCATTTATAGTTTGTAGATTTTTTTTTTTTTTTTGACGACGGCCTGTAGATGTATTCTTTTTTTCTTACTTGATTCTGGCTGCATTGGGTCTTCCTTGCAGTGTGCAGGCTTTCTCTAATTGTGAGTGGGGCTGCTCTCTAGTTGTGGCACGTGGGCCTCTCATTGTGTTGGCGTCTCTGGTTGCAGAGTGTGGGCTCCAGGCACACGGACTTCCGTAGTTGTGGCACGCGAGCTCAGTAGCTGTGTCACGCGGGCCCTGGAGCACTTGGCTCAGTGCTTGTGGTGCGTGGGCTTGGTTGCTCTGGGTCATGTAGGATCTTCCCCGACCAGGGATCAAACCCATGTCTCCTGCGCTGGCAGGTGGATCCCTAAGCCCTGGGCTACCAGGGGAGTCTTGTAGAAGTGTTCTGGGCGTCTTTGTGGGCAGAGGCGAGCTCTGGGTCCCGTTACGCTGGCATCTTGACTCTGACGTGTAGTTTGGTTTTCTTCCTCTGGTTTCTCAAGATGGGAGGTCAGGTTACTGATCTGCGGTCTCTCTTCTCTCTCATATCGGCGTTTGTGGCTGTGCGTCCCCCTCTAAGCGCTGCTCCAGCTGAATTGCATCAGTTTCCCATGCTGTGCTGTGCTCTTGTTTTGGTCTGGCTCAGTGCTGTCTGACTCCCGCACGATTCTTCTCTGGCCCACTGGTTGTTCAGAGGTGTACTCTTTCATTTCTGCATATTTGTGAATTTCCCAGATTGCCTTCTGAGTTGTGATTGTGTTATGTGTGATTGAAGAACACCCATTGCGTGACTTCAGTTCTTCTCAGTTTATCAAGGCATGCTTTATGGCCTAACATATGGTCTGTTCTGAAGAATATTCCAGACCTGCTGGAGAAGAATGTGTTCTGCTATTGTTGGCAGAGAAACAGTATATATTTCAGTCTACTTGGAATTTAAAAATACCTTGAGGTGAATCTTGTAGCTTTGTTGATGTATAAAACAAAGTTGACTTATTTTGTGAAAGTGTTACTGATTTATTATAAAGCTGGATTGCTAGACACAGTTTGAAACATTAAGTGAGATAGTTGGGACTTGGAGAGAAAAATAAGACAGTCTGCTGTGAATGTATGAGGCCGTCATGCTTGGATGGAGTCCTGTTAGTCTGTCTTCTGGTGCCACTGCTGCGGCACCTCTGTTCTCAGTAGGTAAGAGGTGGAAATCAGAGCCATAGGTGTTGCTCAGAACCATGAAGCATAACTTGTAGTTAACGGAACCTGTTCTCCCTAGACAAATCGAGGGGTTCCCGGGCAGTCACCAACTCTACTCTGATGCAAGGCTTCCCTCATAGCTCAGTCAGTAAAGAACCCGCCTGCCAATGGAGGAGACCAAGGTTCGATCCCTGGGTTGGGAAGATCCCCTGCAGAAGGGAACGGCAACCCACTCCAGTATTCTTGCCTGAGAAATCCCATGGACAGAGGAGCCTGGTGGGCTACAGTCCGCGGGGTCACAAAGAGTCAGGCACGACTTAGCGACTACCCCACCGCCAGCCTGACGTAGCTGGAGGGCAGTGGACGTCTGAGTCCTTCCCAGATGGCTTTGTTAAACTAGTGGCTTTGGTCCAGCCAGCCCTCCCAGGAAAGGGGGCTGGGGAGTTTCACGGCCCCACAGGGAGGGTGTAACTGTTTTCTGGGCCTCTGAAATGCAGCTGGGGACGCAGAGAAGAGATGAGACCATTGGTGTTGAGTTGTTTAGAAGAGCACCGTCCAACAGGGGTAGGATGTGAACTGCAAAGTGAACCACATGTGAGATTTTAAATATTCTAGTAACCACGCAAAAATAGCAAAAAGAAACAAGTGAGATTAATTTTAGGAAAAGTTCTAAAATATACTTTAACCTTGGCAATGTTAAAAAAAAAAAACCACGAGTTATTTTACAATCTTTTTTTTTTCCCCACCAAGTCTTTGAAATGGGGTGTGCATTTGACACTCAGCACGCATCTCGATGCGGACAAACCGCACGTGTGGCTCCCCTGTTGGACAGAGCAGGTTCAGGAAAGCAGACGGAAGGCGACGGCGACGTCACTGTCCCCCCACCCCCACCCCCCAGCGCTGTTTTCTCCTCCACTAGGTGGCGGGAAGCTTCTGGGGCCTCAGTGGCTGGACCGCGACTGTGACCGGGCGGTGCTCGAGGACTGGGTGTTCCGGGCCCACCACGTGGCCACGTTTCTGAACCTGGTCATCCACCAGGGCTTCCTGCTCCTGCGCTCGTCCCTCGAGCTGGCCACCCTGGTCCCCGAGCGCCAGGTGGACCCGCAGCGGGAGTTTGCCAGCATCCTGGACGTCCTATCCGTCATCTACCTCAACTCGCATCTGCCCCAGGAGCGGCGGCTCCGCTGGCGCCTGCTCTTCGCAACCGAGCTCCACGGGAATAGCTTCGCCCAGCTCTGCGGGCGCATCGCACACGGGGGGCCCTGCCTGGTGCTGCTCGAGGACCGCGACGGCCACGTGTTTGGGGGCTTCGCCTCCTGCTCCTGGGAAGTCAAGCCTCAGTTTCAAGGTGAATAGCCCCACGTTGGTAGCGCAGTGCTCCTGGCAAAGTTCTGGTCCCTCGGCCGCCATGTGGGGATCTCTGAGCCTGCCAGCCGTGTGTGCCATTTCTTCTGTCTCCTCCCCCAAGTGTTTTTTTCTAGACGTGTTTGGGAGGATGGGGAAGCATGGTGTTTATGGAGGTTTAACTTCACGCATTTCTGTATAGACTCTGGCTGCTGGGTCAGGGAAGCCGGACAGGTGTCCTCACCCCTGGATTTCAGGTGAGGAAACCGCGGCTCAGCATCATTAAATGGTGCAGTGCTGTCCAGCGGGGCTGTGTTACAGCGTCAGTGCCCAGGGTTTTCATTTTTTTTTTTACTGGGGAGCCGGCCATAGCAGCACCCTCTGCTGATACCCACCCACGCCCCAAACTTGCAGGAGCACCGCAGGAGCCCAGCTCTGGCTCAGCTGTCAGTACACACGGTTTAGGACAGAGAGCTGCTTGCCCACCTTGTCATGGCATCATGGGGAGGGGTCCCTGGCAGTGAATAGCTGGGTCTCTGTGTGATTGGAGGCTCTGCTTGAGGACGTGGAAGAACAGCCCCGAGAGTCATTATTATCTAGACGAAGCTTGCACTTCTACCTCGTCTCGTGTTAACCCAAAGGTCGGCTCTGCTGTGTCTCCAGCTTTCATTTACGAGAGCAGCATTCATTCCTCTGCTTGAAGAACTGCGGGAAGGAGCAGTTACCAGGTTTTCAGACGTGAGCTCTTTCTGCCAGGATTCTGGCAGGGGGCAGCCCAGCCTCGCAGATGCCTTTCACGTCCTGGGCGTTTCTCATCTATTGGTCCCCCAGTCATCTTGAGTATTTGCGCCTTGAGGCGACGTGACACCCACAGGGTCACTTCGTTTCCACTTCTGCCGGCCGAGGGGCAGCCAAAGGCCTGCAGCGCTGGGCAGAGTCCAGCTCCATCCTGGGAGGCATGCTTTACCCTCTCTGGGTCTGGGGTTCCCAGAACCATGGGGAGGGCCGCCTGTAAACTGTGGGGCGAAGGGGGTGGTGTGGTGGCGGGAGTCGGGCGAGGAGCCCCCCATGGGACTGATGCCTTTGTAGGTCATGTGACTCCTTGGTGCTTGCCCTGCACCCTGGAGTGGAGGGTCGTCTTCCCCAGGTGGCCCTTCCCTCTGGGTGTGGATCCCAGGATGGACTAGCATGGGGTCCATGCTCCGGGGCCCCGGCACCTCACTCAGCACCGGGAGCCAGTGACTGAAAGGCAGCCTTGGGATCAGCAGGTGAAGTGATGGTCCCAGGGCTGCAGGTGGGACCAGGCCATTACTTGAGGCGAGACCCATCCTTCTGGGCACATGGACTCAATCCTGAGTCTTTAGCCTGGAGGGCAGCCCTGTGTCTCCCGGTCCCGGTGGCCTCCCCAGACTCACCTTCCTTCCTCCCCAACTCCAGTGCCCACAAACCTCGCTCTACAGCTGAGGGGTCCCGCTGTTCCCTCAGGCCTGCCTCATCCTTGCAGGGGTCCCTCCTCCAAGGAGGGGCCCTCACCCGGCCGTCTCCATCTCAGGCCGTCCTTCCTGGTTTCAGAGGAGCTGAGTCCCCGTGGAGGCCCCCAGGGTCCATCTGGAGGGGAGGCCTGAGCATCGCGGGTCCTGATTCTGCCTGTGCAGGCACGCCTGCCACCCAGGGCTGTCCTCCCTAAGGCCTCCTGGGGCTCCACACCCGCCTCGTGTCCCCCCTCCGCATTCGGGCTCCCCACCTGCTTCCTGGAGCTCCCCTCCCCAGAGCCTGAGCTGGGTCCTTTCTCAGATGCCCTCACACCGTCACCAGGGTGGGGCAGTGCTTCTGGTGAAGGTCCCATGGCTGTGGGGCACGTCCCTGGTTCCCACCTAGTTGGGAGCTCCCCACTCCCAATAGAGGGGGTGTGTGCCCTCCGTCACCACCCCGCAGTGAGTGCATGGGGGTGAAGGAGTCTGAGGTGGAGGGCTTCTCATTTCTAGAGCTCTGATTGTACCTCCGCTGAGTGGAGCATGCCTATGCCTGTGCCCAGGTGAAGGTGGAGGGTCACCTCTCCCTGGGTGCACCCCCCTGCCTAGCCAGCTACATCTGCAGACATCCTCTTTTCTCTGGATGGCATGCCTGAGGCTGTGCGGGCGCCCATCTGGGGCCTGCAGTAACCGCCTTCCCTTTGTGCCCACACAGAGACGAGGCTGCTCTTTTTGACTCTGGGAGGCAGGGCGGCGTCCCCAGCAGGCAGACGCCACGTTCATTTCTGGCAGTCACCCTTGCCTCCCAGCTGCAGCTCATCCTACGGGCCCTGGGCAGCCATGGGTGTGGGATCCGCCCGCTGGTCTGAGGGCTCTGCCCTTACATGTGGGACCCCCCCAACCCCTGCACACCGAGGACCCCAAGAAGCTCCTCCAGCTTGGCCTTCTGAGCGGGCCTGTTGGCGTTTCCTGCTCCTCCCTGTGCCCGGCTGCGGTGGGTGATCCGGCTTCTTTATGCTCTGCTCACTTTCAGGGGACGACAGGTGCTTCCTGTTCTCCGTCTCCCCCAGCATGGCCGTGTACACCTGCACGGGCTACAACAACCACTACATGTACCTGAACCAAGGGCAGCAGACCATCCCCAACGGCCTGGTAAGGATGGGGGCGGGGGTGGGGGCGGGGCACAGCCCCGCGGTGCCATCCACCCTGCAGTGCCAGCCCCGGCCCCGAAGTGCCCCGGGGCACCCGCCCACTCATCAGGCAGTGTGTGGTGTCCAGTCTATCCTGCCCAGATCTCAGGGTGCTGATGCCGGGAGCGACAGCCAGGACCGACCTTCTCCCTCGGAAAAAAACGAGGCCTCTGTTGGGGCGTTTCTGGGCTTTGTGTGCAAATGATGGGTTCTGTCAGTTTCCTAGTCATCAGGTGGTTGGTCTGGGGCCTTTGTGGCTGGAGACGCCACCTGGGCACTCGTGCCAGGGGCAGGGCTAGGCTCCCTGGACCCGTCAGGCTGGACTCAGCCACAGGAAGAAGCGGGCAGGAGTGAAGCCCGCAGGTGATGGTGGGGACAGGGCTGGGCGAGGAGCTGGGATGGGCACCTGCACAGATGCTTACCTCAGGTGCGAGAGGTGTCTCCCGGCAGCCCCAGCCTCCTCCTCTTCCCTGCTGCTTAACGAAAAGCATCTCCTGGGAGATTCCCAGTCCCAACTCTGCAGTGCGGAGGGTTGGGGAAGGTGGGTCAACCTCGGCGGTGTGGAGCGGGCCCCAAGCTCCTCTCCGGTTCTCTCTGGGGCTCCCTCAGGCCCCCTGACGGCCCGAGACACGTTCTGAAAGGGCAGTTTGGTGTTGACGGGGGAGAGGGTCTTGGCCTCAGGGGGTCAGTCGTTGGCCGGCAGGGAGAGGCGGCCCCCGAGTGCGGCTGGTGTCCATCCTGGCCCCTTGCTCAGTGTTAACTCCGGGCCCCAGGGCCCCAGGGCAGAGGCAGCGGTGGAGGTGGCACCCGGAGCAGGGGACCAGCGAGGCTGAACAGCGGTCTGTTCCCACCAGCCTCTCGCCTAGAGCTGGATAGCTTCCTCCTCTGCCCCCTGCATGCCTGCTCCAGCCAGGGGCCTGGGCCTGGGTCCCGGACACAGGTTTCCCGGCCTCGCGCGCTGGGTGGACCTCTCCCCTCACTTTACGGACTGCAGTGTCTGGGTCTGATCGTCTGCATTCTTTTGTCCTCTGTTGTCGCTGGCATTTCCTTTTAAGACATTTTATCTGTTTGGCTGCGCTGGGTCTTCAGTTGTGGTGGGCGAACTGAGCTGTGGTGTGTGGGATCTAGCTCCCTGACCAGGGATGGAACCCGGCCCCTGCCCTGCCTTGGGAGTGCCGAGTCTTAGCCTCTGGACCACCAGAGGGGACCTGACCTGTGTTTCCTGCCAGTGCAGCCCCATGAGAAAGAGCCACTGGGTGGGACTCAGGACACCTGGATGAGGGACTAGGCACCCGCAGTGGGACCCTTCAGTCGTACCAATCCGTATCATTGCACAGTTAAAAAGGAAAAAGCTGCATTCGCTTCCACACGCCCCTGTGGCCTGAGGGCTGGGGTGGGCCTCGGGTCTGATGCGCCTCCCTCCGCAGGGCATGGGCGGACAGCACGGTTACTTTGGACTGTGGATTGATGTCGATTTCGGGAAAGGACACAGCAAGGCCAAGCCCACGTGCACCACGTACGGCAGCCCTCAGCTGTCGGCCCAGGAGGACTTCCAGTTCCAGAGGATGGAGGTGTGGGCGGTGGGAGACGCCCCAGAGGCAGAGCCGGTGAGCGTGGGGGCGCTTCTCCCCTCTCTCGGCTTGATCCCTTGCACACCTTTCACCCCTCCACCTGGAGATGGTTTTTCCCAGACTTGTTTCCAGCAGCCGTCGCTGGTCAGAGGAATGCCTGTGGGTGCACAGCTGGGCGGGGAATCCTACCTGGGATCTGTGGGAGGGTCTCCTAAAAGAAGCACCCAGGGAGGTGGGGTCCCAGATGGACAGGGGCTCCTTTGGAAGCTGAGGAAGGTCTGGGGTCCCTTCCGAATCCAGGGTTCAACAATGAGTTGTTGGCCTCCTTGCACTGTGTCACCTCCCAGTGATGGCCTCACAGGGTCAGGGGGACACAGTGGGGGCGGGGCCAGAGCCCCTGCCTCCTGCATTTCCCTCGTGGCATCAGTAGGGCCCCGAGTCTGCTCTGAGAAGTGTGCCAGCGGCAGGATGTCACTGGCTGGTTTTGATCACTGAACACACCCCTCCTTCCTTCTTCCCAAGGTCAGGAAAACCAGGAGCATTCTGGACATCGACCCCGAGGCCCGGGCCCTGCTGGAAGCCAGTGGGAGGGGCCGCCACAGCGAAGGGCTCCGGGAGGTTCCTGATGAGCAGTGATGACGGCCAGCGCGGGCCACCCTGGAGCCGGAATGCAGCCTGCCGACCCTCCTGCTTCCCTTGGAGGCCTGACTTTGGTCCAGAGCGTGCGGGTCACATCCCGGCGGTCCCGGTGGTGCCCAGTCCACACAGAGTACAGTTCCTCTGTTGCCATATGTCCATCGGCGGGGGTATCTCCCCCCGGAATCCCAAGCATACAGCTAGCAACCTGACCCTTAGACTTGGCTCATGCCCTAGGGATGAGATCCAAAGAGGACGCTGAGATGTTGAGACTGGCTGGAACTGCATTGTTTGGGGACTGGAGTTCTTGCAGTGTTGGTGGTGGTGGCGCGTTTCCACTCACTGGGGGTCACTGGGCCTCTGCTCAGGCCCCCCAGTTAAGAGCCTTGAGGCTCCATTTCTTCTTGTCAAGGGCAGAGGTGCTCAGCTGGGAATCCCTGTGCTTTGGGGAGTAGCTTCCTCTGATATGAAATTTCTATATTTCTAAAAAAAAAAGCGTCAGCAGTGTACTAATAGGGGAAATAGGAGATTTTGAAGGTGACAGTGACCTGGGTCTTCAGTAAGGTTGGATGTTGGCCTTTCTCAGCTTTTTTAGGTGGATGTGTGCTTGGAGCGCATGGGAAACCAGGAGGTGAGCAGGGCAGCAGAGTGGTGGTCCTGTTTCTGATGTGAACGTGGACACACTCAGGACCGAGGGTCGTGCTGATACACGTGCGGCCTGTCGCAGGAGCTGGGGGCGAGTGACTCGTCAGGACCGGCCTGGGCTCCTGGCCTCCAGCGTCACCCCGCGCTGCCCCCCAGGGGATGGTGTGTACCTCGGCCTTGTGGACTTGCCATAAACAGTGACCTTGCCACGCTAGCGGAGATGTGGGTTGGCCGGGCCCCGTCCAGTCCAGCCCCGTCCCTCGGGGGCAGCCCAGAGAACGTCCTGACACACTGAGAATCAAGCTCAGGGGTATTGCAGGCTCAGCCCGAAGACACCTGCCTGTCTTCCCCTGCTCCACACTGTCCTTCTGCAGACCTGACAATAAATGCTGCCTTATTCTCGAGTCGGCCCCGATTATAAGCCAGAGTGAACCGAAGCTGTGTGCACTTGCAGGCTCTGCGCTTTCTACAGGAAGCTCATGAGACCTGCTGCTGAGCCCTGAGTGGAAGGCCTTGCAAACGGGCCTTCACAAGGAAACGCACGCTCGCAACAGTGACACGCTTGCTCTGTCCTGATTGACTTTCCTTATAAAAGGGCCAGTCTTAACAGCTTCTCAGGTGTGTTCTGTGGCTTCCTGACTGATGGGAAGCAGACACAGGATTTTAGGATCCTCAGATATCCATACCATAATCTGAAGAATTAGGCCCCGAGTCTTCAGTCTGTTATAGAATTTTTATAAAAATGCAGTGGAATAATACCTCACAAGTATTAAAAGGTCCATTCAATACGGTTTACTGTCCGTGGCTGTCAGAGAGGCTGGAGGTGTCCCGGCCTGTTTTTTCCCGCTTCGTGCCTCTTCTCACAAGAGTGCAGGTCATGCCCAGGGGCCTGATGGTTTCCCAGGATAGCTCAGCTATGGGATGGGAACAGGTTCCCGGCCCAGGCGCTTGGTAAGCTGGGGGACGTGCCCTTGTGGAGGGGACGTGCCCTTGTGGAGGGGATGTGCCCTTGTGGAGGGCACGTGGGTGTGGAGCAGCCGTGGGACCCTCTGAGCTGAGGGCGTGAGCACACTGACCAGTGACCAGAGGAATCACGCCCCTGCTGGGCCTGGGAAACCTGCAATGCTAGTTTTAACACATGAAGAATTTGTTCTTTGATAAAAGGGAGATAAAAGTTCGGGTTGTAAGGGAGGCAGCCTCCCTCCTTTATCAGGAGACAGATCAGGGTCCCTGAAGGTGCTGGAAGGAAGGGCTGAAAAGCTCTGTGTTAACTTTTTAACACATGGCTTTTAAACAACATAACTTTTTAAACAACTTTTCAAAGCACGGCTGTAGTTAACTTTTTTTCCCACCATAGTTATTTTTCGGAAAATTTTTTTCTTTCTATTGAAGGAAGTATGCTTTAAATTCTCTGCTGCTGTTAAGTCGGTTCAGTCATGTCCGACTGTGCGATCCCACAGACGGCAGCCGCCCACCAGGCTCCGCTGTCCCTGGGATTCTCCAGGCAAGAACACTGGAGTGGGTTGCCATTTGCTTCTCCAGTGCTTAAATTCTCTAGTGCTTTACAGTTTTCAAAAGTCTCACACACATGATTTTGTAACCCCATAATCCTCCCCCAGCCCCCTCTATCACCCCGCTCCACTGGTTACTCCTGGTTTCTTCTTCGTATTTGTGAGTCTGCTGCTTTTTTGTTTGGTTGGGTAGTTTATTTCTTAGATTTCATGTATAAGTGACACCAGACCGTCTTTATCTTTGACTTCACTTGGCAAAATGCCCTCCAAGTCCATCCATGTCACCGCAAATGGCAGAACTTCATGGTGTTTTTATGGCTGAGTAGTATTCCATCTCACACACACACACACACACACACACACACACACACACACACATCCCATCTTCTTTGTCCATTCATCTGTTGATGGACCCACTATATTGATTATAGCTTATGCATACGTGGTGAAAGAGGTCAAAATACACAGGAGTGTAACCTGAAAGCTAATCTAACTCCTGTGCCCTGCTGGCCTTTTCTTCCCAGGGTAAAGTGTTACACACCCTGGTCTGTCCCCCACTTTTTTTGGGTAGAAATGGCTCTGTATCTCCCCCTTTGTTCTCCCCCACTGTGTGACGTCCCGTGAGATGGATGCTCCATTCTATCCGGTGTTCAGCCATCCCCGGCTTGGGAACGATCTGTCTGTAGCTGTTCGCCACTGGAGGGAACATCGTTTATGCTCGTCTTTCTGTGGTTCTGTCTGGAGGATGCACCTTTCGAAGCCAAGTTACTGGATCAAAAGGTACATGCTTTTTTATCTAGATATTATCAAACTAACTCACCTCTTTCAAGCTGTTTATACTTTTGAGACTGTTTGAGTGCCCATTGGCCATATTTTCACCAACTGTTAAAATTTAGCTTCTGTGTACCTGCTGCTCAGAAACCGTTTTCTTCTACTACTGCTGTGCTTTCTAGTCCTTCTCCTAAATCTTTGCTCCATCTGAAATGTATTTCCTTTTTAAAAATTTTTGATTCTAACATTTTTTTTACTTTGTATTGAACTATACTTGATTTAGTGCTGTGTTAGTTTTAGGCGTACAGCAAAGTGATCCACTTTTATGATAAAAAGATGTAAAAGCTATTTCTGTTACTACCTTTTTTTTCCCCCTTCAAATGCTTGATTCTGTCTGACCTTTGGTAGCACTTTGACTACATCTAAAATGTTTGATAGGGGACTTTCCTGGCCGTCCAGTGGTTAAGACTCCATGGTTCCCCTGTAGGAACATAGGTTTGACCCCTGGTCGGGGAAGTAAGATCCCACATGCCAGGAGGCACAGCCAGAATAGTGCCATCTTGAAGGTGTTTTCAAGATGGCACTAAATACTGATGCATATAGGCAGAACTGACACTGGCTGACGCTGCTGCTTCTTCTCGAAGAACAGGAACATCCAAGTCTGCTGTGTAAATTTGTTGTCATTGCTGGCTCTGAGAGTGGGCTCTCCCCTATCCCCGCATGACAGTACTGGGAGGCTCTCAGCCAGTTACCTTGCTGAGTTCTTTTATCCAGTGGTTCTCGACCTTGAGCCCACATCAGGATCAACTCGAGTCCCCCCCACCTTTTTTTTCTTTTTAACAGAATAGTCAAATTTTTATTTTTTCTTAAAAAGACCTGTTTGTGTAGATAGTAAAATGTCTAGAAGGTGTATAAATATAGACCAAGATCGTAATGTGTTACTTCTTCATGATGGGACGAAGTGACAGTTTTCTTCTCTGCATGTGTGCTTGGTCGCTCAGTGGAGTCCAACTCTCGTGTGACCAACTGCACTGTAGCCTGCAAGGCTCCTTTGTCCGTGGAATTCTCCCAGGCAAGAATACTTGAAGGGGTTGCCATTTCCTTCTCCAGGGATCTTCCCAACCCAGGGATGGAACTCGAGTCTCCTGCATTGCAGGCAGATTCTTTACCTGCCGAGCCGTTGGGGATATATCTTCTCTATAATAGTCGATGGTTTCTCCAGAAACTATATAGCCTTTCCTCCTGCCCCCACACCCCAACCCTGATGCCTGGAGAACAGTCCTTTTTTCCTTTGTACCACTTGATAGAATTCTAGGCATACAGTGAGCCACAATACATTTTATTGTTATCATTTTATCAGTTGTAATTTCTACGTCACCAAGAGTTAAGGTACTGTAATGAAGTGACTTGGCCAGAATCACACAGCTAATTAAGGGGTGTGTGTGTGTGTGTGTGTGTGTGTGTGTGTTGTGTGTTAGTAGCTCAGTTGTGTCCAACTCTCTGTGACCCCATGGACTCCTCTGTCCATAGGGTTAATCAGAGTGAAATCTAGGGTTCATAGGGTCCAAGTCTTCTTTTGAAAAAACTTTCATTTACATTTGAACACTTTTATAATAAAAAGAGGGGATATAATTCACCCCCCGAGTTTAGTTTAGTAGTTCTGAGTAGGGATCGAGAGTTGACATCGCTCATAAATTCCCAAGTGATGCTGCCACGGCTGGTGTGGGGAACCACGCATCGAGAGCCACTGCTGGTCACTGCTTCTGATTATCCACGATTCTCTGCAGGCCTGCAGCTATTAGGATCTTTTTGTTGTCTGAAAAAAATATTTTGCCTTAATTTTCAAAGGATTGTTTTTGCTTTTTTTCTTTTAAGACATTTGGACATTTTCCCCCAGCACTGTAAAGCATCTTTCTATTATGTTTTGGCTGTGTGACTTCTGTTTTTTTCCCTCCAGCTTTACTGAGTTGTAATTGACGTACAAGATGGTCCAGTTTAAAGTCTACACACTGTGTTGATTGTACCTAGTATGATGGCATACCTGGAAATAAGGATAATTTCCCTTCCTTTCTGATTTCTAGACCTTTCTTTGTTTCTCTTGTTGTCAGAAAATTCTTTCTGAGTTTTATTAATAATGATGCATCCTTCTCTTTCTTGACTTGACTTGAAGTGACCTCAGGTGACCTCAGCCTGCAGCAGCTTGAAGCAGGGTTTCGGTTCCCAGGCAGCGATGGAGGTCAGGTTGCGGCAGTGAGAAAGTGGAAGCCTAGCCCCCAGACCAGTGGTCAGGGCCAGGGCAGTGCTAATTCCTGCCCAAGTCCCTGGCCTGCCCTGGAGACGTGGGTCTCACCAGCGCCAACAACCAGGTGAGCTGATTATTTACTTACACAAATGTCCTTCTCTCTTTCTCTGCTCTCCTTCTGTGGTTTGATTTCTCTGGAAAGCCCTGAGGGAGGGGAGGTCACAGCTGTGGCCGCATTGCACGGCAGGCGGAGTTCCGTTGCTCGTTCCCCGTGGTCGGTTCTGCCTGGCTGCAGACCTCTCTGCCATCTTTCAGCTGCAAGGGTGGACATGTGTTGAGAGCAGTCTTGGGGGCTCGCCTGGTAGTCCAGTGGTTGGGACTCTGTGCTCCCACTGCAGTGGGCTGGGTTCCATCCCTTTGAGGGAACTAAGATCCTGGGTGCTACACAATGTGGCCAAAAAAAAAAACCCACCACCACCAAAGCCAGTCTTGGGGCTCAGGCTGTGGGAAGTCCTGGTTCTGGGGGGAGAGGCCATGCCCTGCTCAGCTTCAAAAGCCCAGGCCCCTCCGCTGAGGCCACTCAGGCCGTGACTGGCTCTCGCCACATGCTCCAGGGACACGAACACAAGGCTGTATGTTCCCCGCTTGGCCACTTGTAGGTAAGCGCAGATTAAAGCCAACAGAATAATCATTGGGCCCCATGGCATCACCGTTAAAGATAGCCAGAGCCCCCATTTTGTGGATGAGAACATGGGCAGAGTGACCAGAAGCCCAGATCCTGCCCCTGCTCCTCCGTCCCTGCCCCCCACCCCATGCCCCTCCTGCCAGGGGCCGCGAGGTACTGAGCTATGGCACAAATACGGAGCCAGAGGCAGTTCATAAAAATCACCGTCATTTAATAAATAGTGCTGGCTCCTCACAGTTTGTCCTGNAGATGTCTGTCTTACACCGATAAAGCGGACGTTTTAGTGCTGCTTCCAAGAGCTGTATTCTTACGGAACGTTTCTCTGAGGACTTTTCCAGTTGTCCTTAATATTTCTATGCAGTGGAGTGTCCAGTTTTCAAGTCTTAACAGCTACTTCTGGGGCCTTGGCCCCCACCTCTGGGATTTGAATGGGAGTCATGGCCCATCTTCCTGTCTCAGAAGCTTACGGTGATCTCTGCTCCCCTTGGGGACTCCTCTCTTTCTCTCCTTACAGTTTGCCGCTTAGAGTGGAGGCTCAGCAGGCAGGGTGACGGTGCTGCCAGTTCTTTCTGGACCTCTGTCAAAAGGGAGAGAGCAGGGAAGACCACCGCTCCCCCCAAGGCTGGGCGTTCTTGGTGTGTGCTGTCCACAGCCCTCCGCTGTGCTCGGAACCCTTTGCCAGTGCACTAATCTCTTTGGAGATGGACATGTTAATTTTCTTTTGCACAATATTTAGTACAATGTCTGAATTAATTATTAACAGTTAAAATATTTCCTAACTCCCCTATTTGCTTTGCTCACAGCCTATGATGTTCCTTCATTTGGCAGAATTCTGCAACCTCACCCACTACTGAGATTGCTCGGTCCCTAATGTATTGCTATTGATTTGTTTCTGGCGGTAGCTTGTCCTAAAATGTGTGTAACAGGTAGGCGTTTTATGATAAAGTTGTTGTGTAGTGCATGCTCTGTGTGGAATGCAAAGATCCAGATTCTGCATAACAGTGCCAAAAAATGTTAAGTAGCCATTGTTCAGATCACAGTGGTGCTATTTCTCTTTCCTGGCCTTTTAGACTTTCGTTGCCCTAACATTTCATTTTATTGCAAGCCTGCATTTTCCACCTGGTATTTCTTGACAAGATTTTTTTCTACTTTAGTTTCTTAATAAAATTCTGTCTTTCAAGAAAGAAAACACTTTTGCACAGCAAAGGAAGTCATAAGCAAATGAAAAGACAACCCTCAGAATGGGAGAAAATATTTTCAAATGAAGCAACCAGTAAGGGATCAATCTCCAAAATATACAAACAACCCAATAAAAAAATGGACAGAAGAACAAAATAGACAGTTTTCCAAAGACGGCGTACAGGTAGATGGCCAAGAGGCACATGAAAATATGCTCAACATTGCTAATTATTAGAGGAATGTAAATCAAAACTACAATCAGATACCACCTCCCACCAGTCAGAATGCCCGTCATCAAGAAGTCTGTACACACTAGAGAAGGTATGGAGGAGGGCAGCCCTCTTACACTGTTGATGGGAATGTAAATTAGTGCAGCCACTATGGAGAACAGATGGAAGTGCCTTAAAAAACTAAAAATAGAATGGCCTTAAAAAACTAAAAATAGAATGACCTTAAGATCCAGCAGTCCCATTCCTGGGCATATATCTGGAGAAAATCACAATTTGAAAAGATACGTGTGCCCTGATGTTCGTAGCAGCACTATTCACAATAGCCAAGACATGGAGGCAGCCTGGGTCTCCATCAGCAGAGGAATGGATAAGGAAGGTGTGGGGGGGGTGTGCGTATATATTCTATATAACAGGGTATCACTCAGTCATAAAGAATGAAACGCCGTTTGCAGCAACATGGAGGGACCTGGAGATGATCACACTAAGCCGGACAGAGAAAGACAAAAATGATATTGCTGGATGTTGAATCTAAAAAAAACGATTCAAGTGAACTTATTAACGAAACAGACGCACAGACTTCAAAAACAAACTTAATGGTTACCGAAGGAGAAATGTGGAGGGATAAACTGGGACTTTGGGATGAATTTATAGACAAGGACTTACTGTATACAGCACAGGGAACTCTCCTCAATATCATGTAATAAACTGTAAGGTAAAAAAAAATCTGAAAAAGGGTGAATGTATGCATGTATAACCGAGTCACTGTGGTGTACCCCTGAGGGTACACAACTGGTAAATCAGCTATGCTCCAAGATAATATAAAAGTTTTTTTAAAAAGGTAAGATCTCCCAAATAGCCACCTCCTGGGACTAAAACAGGAGTTTCTCTCAGAGCTGAGGTGGTTTCCCGGGGGTAACAGCAAGCGGGAGAGGAACCGGGTCCCCTTCTTTCTCTGCCGCCTCTGCCCACCGCCTGCTGGCCCTCTCCCAACCCCCACAGAACCTGAGCCCCGGGGGCAGGACCGTACTGCCGAGCCTAACCGACCCCGAGAGGACGCCCTCACCTCCTTCCAGAAGATGAAGAGGGTCCCACTGATGATGGTGGTGGCCGAGAGGAGGATCCGCAGGACAAGGGCACGGCTCAGGATCTGGTCCTTGACGTTCCGCGGCGGCTGCCGGAGTGTGTCCCTGTCCACCGGCTCCACACCCAGGCTGCTCAGGACAAAACCGGGCGCTTTGAAATAAACCACTGAAAAGACGTGCAGAGGTCGAATGCACAAGGTCATGGTGAAGTGACACACCAGGGTCCACGTAGAAGGCCTGGACGGGCGTGGGCAGCGCCTCTAGGTCATCTCGGCCCCTCCCATTTCAGTTCTCTGCCCCCTCCCTCATTGCCTGGCTCCCCTCAGTTCCTTCCTGAGTACCCCTCACGGCCTGGCCCCCGAGACCAGCCCTGCAGGTCCTCCATCTGCGGGGCCACAGAAAAGCCCGCCCTCAGCCAACCTGGTGATGCCGAACAGCGCCTGGCCATCCCATCACCTGGGGGGCCCTTCCACCCCAGCTTGGGCCTGGCCTCGTCTCAGTTGGCCTGGAGAAATGGGATCTGCCTTCAGCCAACTCTGAAATAGGATCAGCGAGCAGGGCGGTGTGGGGACACCAAGGAGGTAGCATGCTGGGGAGATCCCTCCAAGGCAGATACGGCTGGGGTCCATCTGTGCTCTCATGCCGTTCCCAGGGGAATGAAGCTGTCACTGGCAATGATTAGATCAGTAATAATAACACTTCAGCGGCCCCACCTACTCTGTGCTCAGACACAGGGAAGCCCCTCGCGTGCTCATGCAGGCCTCCCCGCCTCCAGAGCCCAACCTGCCTCCTGTCTCTGCTGGCCTCACATCCCCTCCTCACTCATCCAGCCACTAATTCCCTAAGTGCCTGCTGTGTGCCGAGCACCACTGCAGAGCCGAGGACCCTGCAGTGAACAAAGCCTTCCCCCACAAAGCTGACATCCTAAAGGGGAGATGGATTATGATCAGATAAACAATGAAATAGTTTCCCCTCTAGGCAAAAATAAAGCAGGGTAAGGTGGCTGGGAGGGAGGAGGCTGCTGCTAATCAGGGAGGACTTCTTGGAGGCAGTGACCAGAATGCAGGTAGCCCAGGGAGACCCTTTGGGGCAGAGTTTGCCATCTCCCGGCCAGCCCACCGGATGCCCCCTCCTGTGCTCGGTGTGTCCCCCGCGCACGTCCCCGCCAGCCCACTGCCTCACCTCTGCGCTGGCGGCCCGTCCATGATGATGTTGATCCACAGGATCTGCATGGCGTTGAGGGGGTTGGGCAGGTTGCACACGGTGGACAGAGTGATGAGGCTCAAGGCCGAGATGCTCCTGCAGAGCACACACAGCCGATCACCAGCTGCCTCCAGACCCGCCCACTAGGGNTGCTGGCGGCCCGTCCATGATGATGTTGATCCACAGGATCTGCATGGCGTTGAGGGGGTTGGGCAGGTTGCACACGGTGGACAGAGTGATGAGGCTCAAGGCCGAGATGCTCCTGCAGAGCACACACAGCCGATCACCAGCTGCCTCCAGACCCGCCCACTAGGGGGCGCCAGCCTGGACTTACGTGCTCAGCTGGAAGCGGACAAAGTTCTTGATGTTATGAAAAATCCCCTTGCCTTCCTCCACCGCATTCCTGCAAGAGAGGAGAAAGTGTTTACTGACAGACGGCAGGGTGGGAAGGGTCAGCCAGCTCCGTCAGTTGCTAAAGGAAGCTATGGTGTCACGAGTGGTGACGTTTCTCCTTGCTGGCATTCTCGGGAATAGTAGAGAAGGGGGATGTCCTAATAGGTGTTACCAGCCCCTGGGGACGGGTCCCTGAGCCACACTCACCCTTCCGTCCGAAGAGTGCACATAGATCATTCTCTCATCCAAGTCCTGGGACCCCAGCCCTCACCCAGGACTCCCAAAGTGCCTCCTGCCCCCCGGCGACTCACCCAGAAGAAGGGGCCCTGACCCTGCTTTCCGTGGTGGGTGGGCCTGAGGACACTGTTCATCCACCACAGCAGAGCAGGGGGCCGCCACCCCAGGCATTTCTGTGACTAAGGAACCACCTGAAGGGCGGCTTACATGATGGCCGAGAAGTGGTCGTCCACCAGGATCATATTGGCGGCCTCCTTGCTGACGTCCGTCCCCGTCTGCCCCATGGCGATGCCGATGTCCGCCGACTTCAGGGCGACCGCGTCGTTCACCCCGTCCCCCGTCATGGCCACAATCGCCCCCGTCTCCTGCAGAGCCTTCAGAAAGAGGAGCCCCGGGGGGTGCAGCCTGAGCACCTGCCTTCCAGACCCTTCTCACCTGTCGCCCCTCATCTCCCTTGGCACCAGGCAAGCCATGACCCTCTCAGCCTCAGCTTTTCCATCTGCAAAGTGGGATTACAGNATGGGATTCTCCAGGCAGGAATACTGGCTTGGATTGCCATTCCCTTCTCCAGGGGATATTCCCGACCCAGGAATTGAACTTGCGTCTCTTGCATCTCCCACACTGCAGGCTGATTCTTTACCCCTGGTGCCACCTGCTATGGTATGTGACCTTAATTCCATCCACAGAACTGGCAACAAAGGCCTTATGATCTCCACTTTAGAGATGAGGAAACTGAGAGGGAGGTGGTTTTCCCAAGGTCACAGGGCAGGTAAGTGCTAAGACTGGACCTGCCATGGGTCTTTCTGTCTGATTCCAGAGTCTGGGATCTTCCCCCAGTGCCGGGCTCCCTCAAGACAAGAGGGGGAAGAAAACCAAGGTGTGACACCCCTCCCAACAGTAATAAATGCAGGAGGAGGAGGAGGGGGGAGCCGGTCCTCTGCCAAGGAAGAGCCTGAGGGTCAGAGTGGCTCACTGGTTTGCTAAGGGCACACGGCTAGTGGCACAAGGCAGACTGGGCCTGTGGAGATGAGGTGTGATCGTGGGTGGACGGACAGCCTGAGCACGCAGACGCTTCTCGGTGTGCACGAGGTCTTTCCCTCTTTGGGAGAACCTGCCGATGTTTGAGAGACAAACAGCCACTCGGGCGGTGGGAGGCAGGTCCTTGAGCCTCAGAAGTCTCTCCCTAGCACGTGGAAGGCAGGCGTGAGCTCTGCTGACCAGGTCCCTCGAGGAATAAGCACTGGTGGTGGCCCATGCCCCCTGCCCCTCCCGGGTACCTATCGCCAAGGCCGTCTCCAGAGCGTCCCCCGTTATCATCTTCACGGACAAGCCCGACTCTGAGAGAACCTGGACTGCTTCTTTCACGCCAGCCCTGGGAGGGTCGATGATTCCGATGAGACCCAGAAACGTCAGCTTCTCCAGCTCGGGCCCGGAGGCCAGGGCCAGCACTGTGGACAGAGCAGAAAGGTTTGGAGAACTTCCGTCCCTAGTCGGCCCAGCCCACACCCCATCTGCGAGGGGCTGGGGCCCGAAGTTCCTGGACCACAGCAGGGAAGATGTTCCCAGGGGTCCGCAGGCCCATGCAGGGCAGCAGCTTTTGACGGCTCACCCACGGTGGGGAGCAGGGCCAGCGACAATGTGCCCCATGAGAAATGGGACCCTGTCCACCGGCGGTGTTGTCCCGCCCAAGGGAAGCAGCCAGGAGAACGTCTGTGGCTGGCCCACGGGACATTCCGACAGCCTGCTGTCTCTCATTGCTCTGCCCTTCTCGGTCACTGCCAGCAGACGTGGGGTAGCAGCTATCAAGTCACAAAAAGTGTGTGGAGGAACACAGGCGAGAGGACCGTATTTCAGCAGCACAGAAGCCAGGCCCCGCTCGGGAGCGATGCTCAGAGGAGGGTGCTGTGAGAACTGACCTTACTGTGTCATCTTACTGATGCTGGAGGGAGGCTGTGGCCAAGGAGTTTCAGCTGTGACCCCTCAGTCATCAAACTGTGCTGGAGATGCAGGGGGCTGTACCAGGGATGCAGGGGGCATGTGCCAGGGATGCAGGGGACATGTACCAGTGATGCAGGGGGCATGTGCCAAGGATGCAGGGGGCATGTACCAGTGATGCTGGGAACATGTGCCAGTGATGCTGGGGGGTGTGTGCAGGGGATACAGGGGGCGTGTACCAGGGATGCAGGGGGCGTGTGCCAGGGATGCAGGGGACATGTACCAGTGATGCAGGGGACATGTACCAGTGATGCAGGGGACATGTACCAGTGATGCAGGGAGCGTGTGCTGGAGATTCAGGGGGTGTGTGCCAGTGATGCTAGGGGGGAGTACTGGTGATGCTGGCGGTGTGTGCCAGAGATGCAGGGGACATGTACCAGTTATGAAGGGGGCGTGTGCCAGGGATGCACGGGGTTTGTGTCAGTGATTTGCGTGCCGTGCCTCCCTTCCTACCTGCCCTGCTAAGCTCTGTCTCAGAGCTGCCACATCCTCACCTTTAATACCTGTCAGCGAGCTACTAGCAATTTATAATTCCTGCCCCTTGCAAAGAAAAACTAAGGCAATTGAAACCAATATAGCAAGCCAACGCTGCTCAGTCTCCCCTGAGGGAGCACACATGCTCCGGAGTGTTTTTAGACACTTTCTCTAGTAACAGACAGGCTGGCACATGACAGCAGGAAGTATAAGGTTTAATGTTCAGCCCATCAGGGAAGGTGTCGACTCTGGTGCAGCAAGCTGGAAATGGCCAAGAAATGAAATGTCTGTTCATTTACAAGAACCCTGGCTTTTCCTGAAAGCAAGCCTTGAGCAAGATGACCAACCAGGAAAATCAACATTTCTGGGGTGGCCTGTTCACGCGTCTTAGAAAACTTAGGACCTCTCCTGCACACACGAGGTACATCTGGGTTAATAGGTGTCATCTGGTGGCTAGGATGTGGAGGGCATCCTATGTTTCATCTGCCCAGGAGGGTCCACCCTGGCTTTGCCCCCATCAGCGCCCCACCTGACGCCCCTCTGATCATTACTGTGCTGACCAGAGACCATGCATCATGACACTTGAGAAGTGAGCATCATGTGCAGACTCAGCATAGGGCTGGGAACACAGTCACCCACCTCGCAGGCCCAGGGATCCCATCTTCTTCTCCTCCTGCTGGCAGAAGGCTCGCTGCTGGGGCGTCAGCGGCAGGGGGATGCCCCCATGGTTGTACGTGGTGCAGTAACGAATGACCTCCTCAAAGGCCCCCTTCATGAAGTATGTATCTTCCCGCTCCTTGGAAAAAACAGAGGGAAAAACATTGGTGGTCACTGCCTGCTTCAGCTCCTGTTGACCATCACCTCATCCACACGGAGGTGTTCACAGTGGGGTCATTGATCTGTTTCAGTTAATGATGATGGTCCGGGATGAATGACCCCACTGGGAAGAGAAGTTAAGGAAATCCACGTGATGGAACCACACGCAGCCCAGAGAGGGCTGATCTGTGACCCGGACACCCGACCCCTGCATCAGGGCCCCTGGTCAGTGTTGCTCAGAGCATCCACATGCTTCATGAACTGGTCATATCCCAGCTTTTACATGTGTAACTGACTCCTAGGTGTCCAGTTCAGGGAGACTTCTGAGCAAGGGAGGCACCATGAACTTGGCTTACGAGGATGAACCGAAAGGAGCAGCTGACCATTTTCTGGTGTATCTGTTAAGCTCCGTCTCCCCTAGACTGTAAGCTCCAGGTGGCGGGTGCCTTGTCAGTATGACCCCTAGCCCTAGCACAGCACCCACTTGCTCATGGTAGACACTGAAGGCGCTTGTGTGNCCTAGGTGTCCAGTTCAGGGAGACTTCTGAGCAAGGGAGGCACCATGAACTTGGCTTACGAGGATGAACCGAAAGGAGCAGCTGACCATTTTCTGGTGTATCTGTTAAGCTCCGTCTCCCCTAGACTGTAAGCTCCAGGTGGCGGGTGCCTTGTCAGTATGACCCCTAGCCCTAGCACAGCACCCACTTGCTCATGGTAGACACTGAAGGCGCTTGTGTGCACTGACATGGAAAGCTGTCCAAGACATCACTTAAGGGCAAAGAACAAACTACACACAGTCTACACAGTATGACCTTTAGAAACGACCACCCCACGTGTTGCCACCTGCACCTGCAGACTCTGGAAGGCTCGATCGCTGACTGCTGAGGGGCACAGTGGGGATGGGGGTGAGCAGAGAGGGAAAAGAGGCAGGATTATCAGAAGCTTCCACTTTTAAAGTCACATTTCTATCATTTTTTTTTCAATGAAAATATNCACGTGTTGCCACCTGCACCTGCAGACTCTGGAAGGCTCGATCGCTGACTGCTGAGGGGCACAGTGGGGATGGGGGTGAGCAGAGAGGGAAAAGAGGCAGGATTATCAGAAGCTTCCACTTTTAAAGTCACATTTCTATCATTTTTTTTTCAATGAAAATATATTATCATTGCCTTTGGGGGAAAATAAGATTTGAAGGTATTACAACATTGAAAAAAGTCCAGAACGCCTCTTAAGTACCGGGAATCTGTATTATACTTGTCCACTCATGGCAAAGACCTGGGATAAGCTGGCTGAGCTGCCTGCCACCGTGAATGAGATGGAAAATCTCCGCATAGACAAGACATGGCAAATTCCAGCAAAAGCAGAAAGTTTGGAGGAAAATGTGGAAGGCAATAAAAATCTTTTTAAAGAGAAACAAAAGTTTTTTGTGGGTTTTTTTTTTTTTTTCCAGTAGAAGATCTGAAAAGCTACAGAAAAATTTTTTTAAAAGGGAAGGGGAAGATACGGTGGGCTCTCTCAACCTATCCCTCACCCAGGGATAGCTGGTAAGAGGTCGGTACATATTGCCCTTGGTGGCTTAGAACATACAGGTGCACACACACGTGAGGTCACCCATCTATGGTGGACACTAGGGGGTGCGTCCTGGATCGTTCCCCCATTGCAACAGCTACATGAGCTCATATGTGTAAAGAACCCAGCACGACAGGAATGTGACAAAAGGAGCCCAAGTTAGCAACGGGGTCAGCGTCATCAGCAGGAACTTGTAGTCACTCTGGCAGGAATTACTGAGTCGCTGCACTGCAGGCCACCGAGTCTCATCTGTGAACTTGCATCAGAACCCCCAGCGAACACAGCCGACTGGATTCCACCCTTGGAATATCTAATTCAGTGAGTCTGGGACACAGCTTGAGAATCTGCATTTCAAATTCCAAGGAGTCACTGCTGCTGGCCTGGGACACCACTTTGAGGACCAGAGATTCAGAAGACAATCTCAAAAGCGGCCCCAAGATACTCAGAGCTTTCATCGNCCAAACGAGCAGCTGACCCTTTTCTGGTGTATCTGTTAAGCTCCGTCTCCCCTAGACCGTAACCTTCAGGAGGCAGGTGCCTTGTCAGTATGACCCCTAGCCCTAGCACAGCGCCCACTTGCTCATGGTAGACACTGAAGGCACTTGTGTGCACTGACACAGAAAGCTGTCCAAGACATCACTTAAGGGCAAAGAACAAACTACACACACTCTACACAGCATGACCTTTAGAAATGACTGCCCCACGTGTTGCCACCTGCACCTGCAGACTCTGGAAGGCTTGATTGCTGACTGCTGAGGGGCACAGTGGGGATGGGGGTGAGCAGAGAGGGAAAAGAGGCAGGATTATCAGAAGCTTCCACTTTTAAAGTCACATTTCTATCATTTTTTTTTCAATGAAAATATATTATCATTGCCTTTGGGGGAAAATAAGATTTGAAGGTATTACAACATTGAAAAAAGTCCAGAACGCCTCTTAAGTACCGGGAATCTGTATTATACTTGTCCACTCATGGCAAAGACCTGGGATAAGCTGGCTGAGCTGCCTGCCACCGTGAATGAGATGGAAAATCTCCGCATAGACAAGACATGGCAAATTCCAGCAAAAGCAGAAAGTTTGGAGGAAAATGTGGAAGGCAATAAAAATCTTTTTAAAGNTGTTAAGTACTGGGAATCTGTATTATACTTGTCCACTCACGGCAAAGACCTGGGATAAGCTGGCTGAGCTGCCTGCCACCGTGAATGAGATGGAAAATCTCTGCATAGACAAGACATGGCAGGTTCCAGCAAAAGCAGAAAGTTTGGAGGAAAACGTGGAAGGCAATAAAAATCTTTTTAAAGAGAAACAAAAGTTTGTTTTGTTTTTTTTTTTAGTAGAAGATCTGAAAAGCTACAGAAAATTTTTTTTAAAAGGGAAGGGGAAGATAGGGTGGGCTCTCTCACCCAGGGATAGCTGGTAAGAGGTTGGTACATTTTCCCCTTGGTGGCTTAGAACATACAGGTGCACACACATGTGAGGTCATCCATCTATGGTGGACACTAGGGGGTGCGTCCCGGATCATTCCCCCATTGCAACAGCTACATGAGCTCATATGTGTAAAGAACCCAGCATGACAGGAATGTGACAAAAGGAGCCCAAGTTAGCAACGGGGTCAGCGTCATCAGCAGGAAACTGTAGTCACTCTGGTAGGAATTACTCAGTCGCTGCACTGCAGGCCACTGAGTCTCATCTGTGAACTTGCATCAGAACCCCCAGCGAACACAGCTGACTGGATTCCCCCCTTGGAATATCTGATTCAGTGAGTCTGGGGCACAGCTTGAGAATCTGCATTTCAAATTCCAAGGAGTCGCTGCTGCTGGCCTGGGACCCCACTTTGAGGACCAGAGATTCAGAAGACAATCTCAAAAGCGGCCCCAAGATACTCAGAGCTTTCATCGCCATCAACTGTATTGTCATGTCTTCCGATGTCATGGAAGCAGCTGGGAACTTGAAACTCATCTCCTGACCTCTGCATTTTGCTTTGCTGGAAGGGGGCAGAGAGGCAACCTCACCTCGTTCTTGGAGCTGCACTGAACCGCCATCCACTTCTGCTCCGAACTGAACGGGATCTCTTTCTTTTGGACGTATGAATCTTTAATATCGCCTAAGTCCATCTGGGGTAATAAATGAGATGTTTTCAGTGAGTCATCCTAAACCAATCTCTATGCAAAGCTCGGTCCATTTAAATTATTCATTATTCAAACTACCTCGGGCAGATGAGAAATCCAAGCGTTTAGCTCATGGAGAAAGGCCATGGGGTTTCTGCCAGGAGGAATGTTTCAGACTTGAAGAGGTGGCAGAAAGGAGCCCCTGGGAGTGGGTGCCGGCAGTCAACCCTGGGGTCCCTGCCAGTGACATTCAATTGATCTCTGATGCCTTTCAGGCCAGTTCCTGGACAGATCTGAGCCTCCACTTCCCCAGATGTAAACCAACCCTAATGCATCCCACTGCCCACTCAAGGGGTGAAAATGGGCCCTAGGGGGTGAACAAAATCTAGTTCTTTTATGTATAAAGCACAGAAAAAAACACATACAGTATAGGAACAGACAAATAGTACATCTGTGATATNGCCTTTCAGGCCAGTTCCTGGACAGATCTGAGCCTCCACTTCCCCAGATGTAAACCAACCCTAATGCATCCCACTGCCCACTCAAGGGGTGAAAATGGGCCCTAGGGGGTGAACAAAATCTAGTTCTTTTATGTATAAAGCACAGAAAAAAACACATACAGTATAGGAACAGACAAATAGTACATCTGTGATATTAAATACCTGTACACCTGCCTGTGTTAGTTGTTCAATCTTGTCCGACTCTTTGTGACCCCATGGACTGTAGCCCTCTAGGCTCCTCTGTCCATGGGATTCTCCAGGCAAGAATACTAGAGTGCGTTGCCATGCCCTCCTCCAGGGAACCTTCCTGACCCAGAGATCGAACCCAGGTCTCTGCGTTGCAGGCAGATTCTTTACTGTCTGAGCCACCAGGGAAGGGTGGTGGGAACCTCCCTGGTGGCTCAGTGGTTAGGCTCTCACCTTTTAAAGAAGGGGGTGTGGGTTCCATCCCTGATTGGGGAGTTAAGAACTCACACACCTCAAGGCCAAAAAACCAAAACATAAAACAGAAGCCATGTTGTAACANCTGGAGCTCAAGAGAAGCCACTGCAATGAGAGGCTCTTGCATTGAAACTGGAGAGCAGGCCCTGCTCGCCCCAACTAGAGGAAGCCCACATGCAGCAAGAAAGACCCAGCACAGCCAAATAAATAAAATTATAAAACAAAAAAACTCTACTATGAGTAAACAAAGCTACTGATCTGCAAAAGGACCAGAGAGAAAATCTGCAGAGTGTTGGTGGCCAGTAGCCTTGAGAAAGTCCTCGAGCTGCCAACGACCAGATACCATCTAATCTGATAGGAGCAGGGCAGGAAGAAAACCAGTTGAAGTAGGAGGGGAGTTATTTGGGGTTTAAAAAATTCTTTCAAGGAACTGTTGTCGAGCCTGGTAATGACAAACAGTTAAATCAATGGCTGATATTCGGGACTCTGTCCCCACCTCGGGGGGCTGCACAAGCAGGCTGATGGTCTTAGCTCAGTTCGGCATTTTGAGAACCCCTCAAATTGGGAATGAACATTAACCCCTCTGACAGATGAGGAAGCTGAGGCACAGAGAGGTTAAGCTACTTGCTCAAGGTCACACAGCTTCTGAAGGATAGGACTTGGCTAATGCCCAGCCCCAGGGCACTAACCACTTCACCGCTCTGCCTTCCTGTAGCGTCCATAGTATACGTGCGTCCTGTTTATCAGCTGCCCAGTATGTGGACACCCCACCCCTGTACCTGGGGACTCCTCCACGTTGCAGGGCAGAGCCCATCCATAGGGAGGCATGGACAGTGTCAGACTGATTTCCCCAGCTTTCTCTGCAGGTAGGGCTTGGCTACTGGACAGCAGCTCCTCTACTGGGAACCACATGCCCTGGATTCAGAGGCTGGATGCTCATGTGGGGAGAAGCAGATAGAGAGGAATTCACCCTGGTGTGGGGTACACTTGCTATGTCCTGCCTGGGGATCTGAAAACAGGGGCAGAGGAGCTGGAAAGCCCAGGTGCCCTCTGGCCCCTGCCTCGCCTCCAAAGACAGGCTCAGGGTGCTGTAAACGCAGGCCCTGGAGGCTGGCTCCCAGTCTCTTTTGTCCCCCTCCACTCCCTACCTCTCTCCAGGCCACCCTTCCAACAGCCTGCTATTGACCCAGAGGACACATCCTCCTCAAATAAATAAATCAGGCCGACAACCTGGGCTTAATCCTTTATCACTAAAAGCTTTGAACAATCCTCAAGCCTTCTTGGCAGGGATCATAAAATAGGCTACTCCCATCAACGGATCTCTCTGAACCTGACTTCACCTTTTCTTTTTTTTTTTTTCTTCCTTTTCTTGAGGATTCAGGGTCATCTTCGAGAGCCTGAGGGAATGTTCTGTGAGGTTGTGACACCCTGAGACCCACAAAGGTTGGGGACGGAGCCCCACACCCGATGTCCCAAACTGCACTCTTAACAAAGGCTTGTGCTACTTTTTACGGCTTGACTGGTTGTTCTCATCCTTGAGATTAAGCAGTCTGACAGTGCTTCTGTCTGCCATCAGTGTGGTTGTTTCTAGAAGCAACTTCTCCCTCATTCCTCGGCCCCACTGTGGTTCAATTCTCTACTGCAATAGGCTACAAGCTAGAAAAGCATATAACCAAAACATGTTAGGCTTATACTTACATGAGAATACATGATTTATGAAATGCCATTGGAGGAGCTTTGCGCTTAAAATTAGCTTGCTCGCTAACTTTTTGCTTGTGTGCACACATGCCTATGTCTGTGTGCATGTGTGTGCAAGAAGGAGAGAATGCCTGCCCCCGAGAAGCCAAGTGTCTGCACGACCCCTGGACAGGGCTCTGGGCCCCTCACCTCTGTGAGACGGATATCGGCAGGGACGCGGTCTCCGATGGAGAGAGACACGATGTCTCCAGGTACCAGATCTCGGGCGAGCAGGTGCTGGGGCTTTCCTTCTCTTATGCTGTGTTTTAAACGGGAAAAAGCAAATGCATCCACGGTGACATCTCAGTTTTAGGCACTTTGATAAACTTGAGCAAAGGTTACAGAAATACATTTTCTCTTTTCAATGTGGATAAACACTTGTGCTTTAATGGTTTTATTATTTTTAAAATTCACATGTCCTAAAAGACTCTTGGGAAAGAGCTTGGCTCCTGGGAGAACTTGGGCTTCATTTGAGAAGTGGGGTGACTACTGTTCACCCTGCTTGGAAACAAGGCAGGACCACACAGCCTCTAGAAGCTTCTGCAGGTCTAGAGAAGTGGTTCCTTAACAAAGCTGGTAGCTGGCAGTGCTTCTGTCCTTGGAGAACACAGCGCTCTGGTGTGCAGAGCCCGGCTCCAACCTCAGGGACAGCAGAACCTTGTTAAAGCCAGGAGGAGCATCTTAAATGCCCAAGAAACCAGGGAGCAACCCCCACCCTCACCCCACGAGGCCTGGGACCGCTCTTCACAGCTGTTTGCTGTTAGACATAGACATGCTTCTGTGTACGGGCTCCCATTGGAACCCACGACATGCTGCTCCTTACCCAACATGGCAGGAGCCCCCCCAGCTGCACCTATGCCCCTCCCTGGGCCTCCTTCCTGTAGCAGCCAGAGAGTTCTTCGAGCACAAAATCAGATCACAACTTCCTCCTGCTCCAAACCCTCTCCAAGAACCTGGGAGTTAGACCCAGACACCTACCTCCTGCCACGCACCCCCTTGAATACACCCAGCTCTTTCCAGTCTCAAGGTCTTTGTGGATCTTGAGTGGTGGAGCAAACACTCCCCTCTTCCCACAGCGGAGTGCTCCAGGGGGTGGGTCCTGACCGGCTGAGATGGTCAGGGTGATCCCACCCCCTGCCTGTGACTGACGGAGACACAGGCATGATCTACAACACTGGCCTAAGAGATGGCAGTGGTATTTGGTGGGGGCACAAGAGAAAGGTTTTCTCATTCTTTACACACACACATGGCCTCTTCTGTTGGACTTTTCATCTCTATCATGTTTGGTTGTGATGTCTAGAGCTGTGGCAGCCATCCTGGGGCCATGAGGGAATCCAGTATAAGAACAAAGCCAGCAAGCTGAGAACGGCAGAGGAAAAGAATAAAAGGACCAGGCCCTTGGTGCCATCTTGGATTAACTAGCCCCACTGGCCCCTCACCTCAGATCCCTTGCCACAAGACAGCACAGTTTCCTTGCGGTTTGTGCAGCTAAATTTTCTGGGGTTTATAGCCAAGAGCACCTATCAGATATATGTCTGCTCTTCTCTTGATTCTTCCCATGGTTGGCCCCTGCCATTTATCAGACCTCAACTTAAAGGTCAGCTCCACCTTAAATGTCAGAGCAGAGTAACCTGCCAGCCAGATATTCAAGATTGTTCTCACACCTCCACCAGTCACTGCACCTCCATGAGGTCCTCTTTAATTTGTGTGTGGCTTTGGCTTTTAGTCTTTTTGGCTTTAATGCACCTGCCTCATTCCAAAATCGTTTCATTCCTTCACTTCATTATCTGCCTCCTCTGTCAGGAGTGTGAGAGGTCCAAAGGCCAGGGCTTTCCTATCTCTTCACCTGGGACATCGCCCTGCANATGAAAGTCATTAAGCAAAAGGTCACGTATAAGAGCCACGTATAAAAGGTCACACAGCGCAGGATTCTGTTTACAAGAACGACCCAGGATAGGTAAATCTGGACACACAGAAAGCAGATGGTGGTTTCCAGAGGCTGGTGGCGGGGAGGGGAATGACTGTTTAATGAGTATGGGGGTTCCTTTCAGGGCAATGAAAACATTTTGGAACCGATACAGCTATGGTTTTTCCAGTAGTCATGTGAGAGTTGGGGAACATAAAGAAGGCTGAGCGCTGACAGACTGATGCTTTCAAACTGTGTGCTGACTTCACCCGAGAAATCGAATTCTTCATTTTATTTAACTTGAATTCAAACAGCCTCACAGGCTAGCAGCTGCCCCTTCTCCTCCTGCCCTCAGTCTTTCCCAGAATCAGGGTCTTTTCCGGTGAGTCAGCGCTTCGTGAGGTGGAAGAGCATGGACACTTCCTGGCCTTTCTTTATGCTGTGTTTTCTACTTTTTCCTTCCTCTGACAGCCTAGCTTTTTCTCCTTGCATAACAAAGATGAACAGAGACCCAGCAGGACCTCGGCAGCCAGGTCTGGGATCAGGGCGGGGGGTGGGGGGCACTGTCCCCCAACTCCCATGGGGTGCACTCACCACGGCGATGCTGACGGCATCCTCATACTCCTTTGTGAGGACGCTCACCAAGGCAGAGGCCAGGAGCAGCAGGATCAGGGGGTTCTTGAACTGAAAAATGGAAACCAGGGCGGTGGGATCTTGTCTAGGCTCACGGACATCAGAGACTGGGCCTGCTCCAGCGGAGCGGCGTCAGCTCCGCACCCAGAGCCTGGCTTCCAGGCCGGCCCTGCAGTGACCTGAGGGCCAGGAGGGGAGGACTGTCGCCGCCCGGTGGTTCTCCTCCGCCTGAAGGCTCACCACTGCGGTCCGCCCGACCCCGCCGTCCTGGGGTCACCTCGACAGTGGCCCTGTCACCAGACGCCAGCCCGGGCCCTGCCTTCCAGTTCTTGGTCTCGCCTTGCCAGGCCTCCTGGTTGTTCCAGGTCAGAACCTGCCCCTCAGGGCCAGCATCCTGCATGCTCCATTCATAACAGGTCCATCTCAGACACTCTGACACAGGCTTCAGGATTTTGTGGGAAGCTCTCCAGTAGGTCTCTGGGGGTTGACTCCCAATAAAGGGTCTCAGACTGGAGCACTGGGGCCCCCAGGCGAGCCAGCTTTGTGAAAGTGTGATGACCCCCGTGTCCCAGCCCAGCCCTGGCAAAGATTGATGGGAAACTTCCCCAAGGGCAGCAGGCCTGTGTCTGCACAAGGGACCCCTCCAGCCACGGGCTCAGGGTTAGCTCTGAGNGGGGTTGACTCCCAATAAAGGGTCTCAGACTGGAGCACTGGGGCCCCCAGGCGAGCCAGCTTTGTGAAAGTGTGATGACCCCCGTGTCCCAGCCCAGCCCTGGCAAAGATTGATGGGAAACTTCCCCAAGGGCAGCAGGCCTGTGTCTGCACAAGGGACCCCTCCAGCCACGGGCTCAGGGTTAGCTCTGAGATCCTTAGTCCTGGCTGGGGCCACTCTGAACAGCTGGGACCAGGCACTGGCCTCACCTTGAGCTCTAATCCCAAGCCCAGAACCTTGCCCTTACCCTTTGGCTGGACCCGAGCCACCCTCCAGACCAGCATGGACACCACCAGCCTCCCTCCGCCCTTCCTGGAGACCATGCCAAACACCTGCCTTGCTCCATCTGATACAGGTGAGTCCCCATGAGACACGGCAAGCAGGCGTCAGGCCCAGTGCAGAGATCCCACCATCGGCCAACAGTGCCGCCCTGGCTGTAGATAATGAGACCCTCCCGGCTCTGATGGGGCCCCTTTTAAGCCCACACATAAAGCAGGACAGGCAGAAAGCGGTCTGCTGAAACCTTACTATGTGGGGAAGGGATGGTCACCAGGGACGTTCATTACAATAAACAGTAACAGCCTCGAAGGCAGAGTTTCCCAAGCACCTCTTCCAAGCCATGCCCTGTGCTCAGCACTTTACTGCATCATTTTATTGGCTCCTCCCAACCCCGTGACACTTGTGGCTCAGCTGGTAAAGAATCTGCCTGCAATGCGGGAGACCTGGGTTCGATCCCTGGGTTGGGAAGATCCCCTGGAGAAGGGAAAGGCTACCCACTCCAATATTCTGGCCTAGAGAATTCCACAGACTGTATAGACCATGGGGTCGCACAGAATCAGAGCCGACTGAGTGACTTTCACTTCACAATCCCATGACACAGGTACTGTTAAGTAGTCCTGGTTAATGATAAATGACCAACCCAAGTTTCTGAAAGAAACTGAACTGCTGAGGATTCATTTAGATCAGGCAACTCCAAAACCTGTGCTCTTAACAGTTATGCTCGAACCAAGGCTAGCTGGCAGACACTGGGGCTGGGGGCAAGGCAACCTTTATTAAGCACGTAATACAGGCTCGGCTTCCTCTTAAGGAAAATTCAGAACAGGAGGGACTTACTAGTCCCATTTCCTAGATGGGGACAATTGAGGCTCAAGACAGATTGGTCGCAGGCTCAAAGTCACAAGACTGGAAAGTAGGATCAAACCCGGCAGCCTGACTAATCTACCTCTGCTTTGTGACTCCAGGGCAGGGATTTGGGGCCATGCTAAGGCAGAATTCCTAGTGGTGAGTCTTTTGAGACAGAGAAGCAGGACCGCCTTGTGAAGTGGTGAGCTCCCTGTCACTGGAGGAGACAGACAGGAGAACCACAGCATCCAGCATGGAGCAACATGGGCTCCTGTGTTTGTTGAGGGCTAGAAAACACGGCCGTCAGGAGATACCTTCCAATCCCACAGGGATACCCTGAGATGGATCCTTGAACCGATGAGGTTAGGATGAATAGGCATGTTTCCTGCTCTTAGAAACTGAAGAGATTTCATTCCTGGAAAGGTCCTGGCTGGAGGCTGGATGACAGCCCTGGGTGTGAGGTGTTAGCAGGGCAGAGGCCAGGTGAGCAGGGCCTAGTGGAAGGGGCAGCCACGGCAGAAGTGACCAAGGCCCGGCCCCAGAAGGGAGAAGGTCCCCTGCAGACCATGTGTCAGCCTCCTTCCCTGAAATCCAACTTCCAGGAGCCTCTGCTGCCTCTTCTCAACACTGGCATTCCAGGAAATTTCTAGGTTGGCCAGAGTCACCTGCATAGCTAGAAGCCTCTTCTGGTGCCAAAATGCATCAATGAATGACATCCCTAGGGCACTGAGAACTAACCAATGAGCAGGGTGGGGACCAGAGGAGAAAGGAGAGTGAGGATGCTACAAGGAGGGCTGTGATTGGTCCCTGATCTGACCAATCAAGGAAGCCTTAAACATGAGCCATGGGAAGGCAGCAGAAGCCTGGGGTATCCCTGAGCTTGACTGAGAGGCAGGTGTCAGGGATGGGAGAGGGTGCAAAAGCCAGGGAGGGGAAACTGAGGCAACGTGCCTTCAGGTGTCTGGAAAATTCTGCCTGTTAACTGGAGCTTTCTGAGCTGGTCCTGGGTGGGAGGTGGGGTGTTGATTTCTACACTGGAACCTGCAGCAGGATCTATTTTCATTTTTTTCCCCTTCTTTCCCGTGGCTTCCAGGCATTTGACTGATACAACATGTAATATTCAGCCCCAGTGGCAAAGGCTAAGAGGGCCAGGGGCTCTGGAGCCAGCTGCCTGGCTTCATTTCCCAGCAGCAACACTTAACACTGCAGGACTCTGGACCCTGGCTGCCAGGTAAACTACAGGACACTCAGTTAAATGTGAACTTCAGAGAAACAAGGAACTTTTTAAAAATTCAAGTTCAAGTAGGTCCCGTGCGACATTTGGAACATACACGAAAAAAACTCTCCTTTGTTTATCTATCTGAATTTCAAATGTAACAGCATCTGTAAGTTTATTGGCTAAATCTGGCAGCCCTACACACCCTGGGAATATTTCAGCTTCTCTGTATTTCACTCTCCTCAGTTGGTATAGAATCTGCCTACAATGCAGGAGACCCGGGTTTGGTCCCTGAGTTGGGAAGATGCCCTGGAGGAGGAAATGGCAGCCTGATCCAGTATTCTGGCCTGGAAAATCCCATGGACAGAGGAGCCTGGTGGGCTACAGTCCATGGGGTTGCAAGAGTCGGATACGACTTAGCTACTAAACCACCACATCTCAGAGTAGGGATCTAGAGGAAGTCAGTTGATGTTTACTTATTTACTCCGAGTGGTGCCTGGCACGTGGGTACCTCTATGAATGGAAAGACTATTATTCGTGACTGTGGCCGCCAGAGTAGTTAGTGAGCCCATGTCTCAGCTAGGAGCAGCCTGGAAGGGGCAGACCTTCTTCGACCTTGTAGTATAGCTGCCCCATGTGCTGGGACTCGTCCACGGACACCCTCAATCCTCAGTTACACGATGAACGGCGGCTCCCTTCCTCACCCCAGGGTTACACTGCTAAATACACAGAATGATGGCATGGTCCCACCTGATCGAGGTATTTCTTCCACACAGGTTCCGTGTTGTCAGCAACAAACTCATTCCAGCCATGGACCAGCCTGCGCTGCGTCACTGAGAACTCTGACAGCCCGTTCTGTAAATCTACCTGGAGGGAGAAGGATGGGCAGGTAAAGTTCAAGGAGCCCAAGTCACAGGATTCCCACTGTAGAAGCCAGCCGCTTCCACGATGATCGAGGAAAATGGGCTGTCCACAGAGGAGAGGGGCCCAGCTCAGAAACCCCAAGCAAATGGGCAGAGACAGGAGGAGACCTACAATCTCATTCTTTTTCAATGAACCCGCACTTCTGCCCTACAGACACTACTGACAAGACAGCCTTGGGTCTACATTTCAGGGTCTGCAATTATAGCATGGACACGTGGAGATGCAGGAACACTTCCATTTCCATCTTTAGGAAGATGAGTCTGGGACGGTCAAATGGTGCAGCTGCCACGTGGACGTACCTCCCAAAGTGAAAAATAGAACCACCACACAATCTGGCAATTCCACTACTGCTTCACCACTTTCTTGATACTGGTATGTATCAAGAGAATTGGAAACCAATCTCAGTGAGATATCTGTCTACCCATGTTTTTAGCAGCATTATTCACAACAGCCAAAGGTGGACGTGACCCAAGTGTCCATCAGTGGGTGAATGCGTAGGGAAAATGTGGTACAGACACACAGACAGACAGACACACGCACAGGAATGTTATTCACCACTAACACGGAAGTTTCAGCTTTGCAAGAGGGAAAGAGTTGTGGAAATGGGTTGTATAACAACGTGAATGTACTTAACACTTTGGAACTGTACACATGAAAGTAGGCAGATGATAATTTTTAGGTTGTGTATTTTGCCTCGAAACAAACAAAAAAGGCCTGCCCTTAGAAACAAAAAAAGCTACATGATTCCGTCATGCATACCTTGTACCAGACACAACTTCAAGCAGTTTATACCAACTAACATTA
Organism: Neotragus moschatus; assembly: GCA_006410615.1. NCBI lineage: Eukaryota > Metazoa > Chordata > Mammalia > Artiodactyla > Bovidae > Neotragus > Neotragus moschatus. The sequence continues at coordinate 1,861,032 of SJYA01002434.1, read as the reverse complement.
AATATAGCTAATTTAAGAGTCAACAACTACGTAAGGCAACTTTGTTGTCCTGGTGGCAACAAAAGCTTCACTGTCTCTAAAAAGTCGATAAGAAGCTCTACCAGGGACTTCCCTGGCGGTCCAGTGGTTAAGAATCCACCTACCAACACAGAGGGCACTAGTTTGATCCTTGGTCGGAAAGCTAGGATTCCACATGCCTCGGGCAACTAAGCCTGGGTGCTGCAACGAGGACCCAGTGCAGCCAAAAATAAATGAATAGAACAAAAACAAAACAGAACAGTTCTACCAGATAGTTGAGGTGATGGAAAGGCTGGGCTGATTTCTAGATTCTTTTGAATAGAGCAAGAAAACCACGCTTTTTCCCTAGGTAGGGGGAAATGTCTTGGCAAGGAAAACATATTTCCTTCCCCTCTCCAAATGCTAACAAGTGGGACTTGAATTTAGATAGGCTTTTGAGTATTCTCAAGAAAGGCTGGCCTGAAACACTGACCTTCAGCCTCTTTGAAATTGTGGCATGTGACCTTTCATTAGCGGACTTTTATTGGCTTTCCCAAAGTGTGGGGGGTTATGAGTGGACACACCCACGCACACACCATGTTCATTTGGCTAAGTAAAGATAACTAAAACCATAAAGCAAGCCAACTCCTTCAGCCTCACGGGGGACCACCATGGGATGGAATTGGTCTTTGGTTTGGCTTTTGTCTTGCCCTGGCCAGGACTCCAAATTCACCAGAAGAAACTGGTGAGAAGCTGGTTTCAGGCACTGGCAACACCATGAATTATAAAACACAAAGGGTGGGAATGGCACGTGGTGAAGAGTTTGAGCTTGAATGTCAAAACACCCGGATTCAACTCTGACTGGGCTGCTATGGAAACCTGGGGGTCCCCTGAGACACTCTCTGTCTCTCACCAAGAAGGAGGGGAGATACTTATAGCTGATTCAGGGTGTTATATGGCAGAAGCTAACACAGCACTGTCAAGTAAAGATCTTTTAACTAAAACTAAAGAAAAGAGAGAGAGTGACACACACAGAAAACTGGGAGGATCGTGGCCACCAAGAAGGGCTTCCAGGGTTTATGCCCACCAACGTGGGTGCCCTTCCTGGTGGGGAGTCAGAATCCTTCAACAGCAGGAGTATTTTCTAACAGGGATGATAACAATGTGTCATAGTTCAGGATTGTGAAGCCATTTTCAGGACCTCGAGCCTCTTTCNAGACACACACAGAAAACTGGGAGGATCGTGGCCACCAAGAAGGGCTTCCAGGGTTTATGCCCACCAACGTGGGTGCCCTTCCTGGTGGGGAGTCAGAACCCTTCAACAGCAGGAGTATTTTCTAACAGGGATGATAACAATGTGTCATAGTTCAGGATTGTGAAGCCATTTTCAGGACCTCGAGCCGCTTTCCTCTTAATCTGAAAACCCCACGGCCCCAGGCCTCAGAGACAGTCTGTTCTTACGTGAAACGCTTTGGCAAGGTCCTCTCTGTGGCATTTGCTTGCTTCCTTGGGTGCCAGGGTCACCACTGTCTTCTCTTTCTCGATGGCTTTCAAGTCATTTTGTCCATCAATCTGTGAGGAAAAAAAAAAAGTAGGATTGCTCCTAGGTGCACTGGTTTCATATGGATGTGTCTTTTTAACGTATAACATACACAGAGAAAGTGTGCAGATCTGAAGTGTATAGCTCAAATGTTCACACACTGACCCATATTACCAGCCTCTAAATCGAGAAACACACAGTAACATGAACAGCCCCCAGGAGATTTATTTTGCTGGGGTTTGAACTCTGTGCAAATGGTAACATGCAATATATATGCTTTTGTGTTTGGTTTCTTTGACTCAAGGTTATTAGTGAGATTCATGCATGATGGTGTGTGTGGTGATGGTTTGCTCATTTTTCGTGGCTGCATAGTATTCCAGAAAATGAGTACAGCACAATTTATTTTTCTGTTTTACTGCTGATGTGCCGGGGTCCAGCCCCAGTGGATCCAGGGTAATTCGAAGGAGAGACGGAATTGGCAAGGAAAAATTTATTTAATTAGAAATATAACCGAGGAAACCAGAATTGAAAGAGACACATGTTCACTGCAGCACTGTTTATAATAGCCAGGACATGGAAGCAACCTAGATGTCCATCAACAGATGAANAGAATTCCACGGACAGAGGAGCCTGGTGGGCTACAGTCCACGGGGTCACAAATTCAGACGTGACTGAGAGACTGAGCAACAGACACTGCCCAGTAGAATCCCCAAGTGGTGGTACCGTTAGCAATAGACTGAGAAGGAAAAAAAAAAGGGCAAAGCATATCATGAGCAATAGGCTAGCCTGTCTATAACCAAGAAGAGAAGAGGATGGGTTTGCTAGCATAATCAGGGCACAGAGACCAGGGGCTGGTTGTTTTCAGGGCTCAAAACCGGGTGGTGGGAAACAGGCAGCGAGCAACTTCTACTGGACCCCCTTTTGCGTCCTGTCAGATCCTGAACCCTGAGTAAGATTTTCTGATTCCAAGGAGGAGAAACCAGTCTTGACTAAGCCTAAGGCAGAGCTGGAGCAGAAGGGGAAGGCCTTCCTAGGCTGGGATGCTCAGGATCAAAGACTGGGCCAAGGTCAACTTGGAAAGGGTGGGCAGAGGCTGCGACAGGAGGGACCCACGAGGAGGGCGGCAGGGCTGGGAGCGCGGAGCAACAGGAGGCAAGAGGGATGCGAATGAACTCAAAGGGCCGATCCACTGCTTTTTAATGTTGGCGGGGGGACCCTAACTGCAGAAACTGGGTGGAGGGAACATCACCAGGCCCATGTCTCACTGATCTGGGCCCTGATCCAGGTTCCCAGCTACCAGCCGAGCAACCCTCAACAAGCCCTTTGACTTCTCCGAGCCTCCGCTTTCTCTTTTGTAAAATGGGAATAACGATATCACACATGGAGCATTGCTGAGGCAGAGGTTCTCAAGGTCCAGCCTCAGGTCAAGACAGGTTTCAGAGAGGTGTTTTCCAGCTCCTGAAATCACACCTAGTTGGTGTTCTCTGTGTGTGAATGATGGTGGTGTGAACCCCCAGACAGCAAAGAACTGCCAATACGACATGAAGTACTCACAGTACAAGTCTTGTGAGGGAAGCAGGTGGCGCAGCTGGGTTAGGAGGAGGCCGCTGGACTGGGGACCAACAGGTTGGTGGCAAGGTGAGGAGCCTGGTTACGCACAGGGAGATTAGGTAATAAGCAAATATATACCAAACATAATGTGAGCTGGCACTCTCCCTGTTGGGGAACAGAGTTACAAATATACACAGAGCTGGCACCAGCCCTGGATTGACAGCTATGATCAGATATATAAAATATACATGTATACACGCACACACAAGTATAAAACTGAATATGGCTCTAACAGTGTACACGTACACACACCTGCCCTGAGAGGGCCCAGAGGCCATGACACCCCAGGAGCATGGGCACACAGTACACGGGCACACAGATCTTGATTTCTAAATATCCTTCTTCTGGAACTTCCCCGGTGGTCCAGCAGCTAAGACTCATCACTCCCAATGCAGGGTCCCCGCATTTGATCCCTGGTCAGGGAACTAGACCCCACACACCACAACTAAGAGTTCGCATGCCACAGCTAAAGAGCCCGTGTGCCACAGCTAAGACCTGGTGCAGCAGAAGAAATTTAAAAAAGAAATACGTATCCTTCTGGCGAAAAGAGCCAAGACCCCTAGAAGAAATGGCTGGCTCCAGGGCTGGCTCAGGGAAGGCACACAATGAGCTTGCAATTTCTTCTTATGCCAGAGAGCAGGCATATGCTCAGGGAATGACGGAAAGATGTCCAGAGGACAGAAAAGTCACCCTGAGAAAAGGCTTCTAATGGCCAAATCTGGGCATAAGGATTAACAAAAAAAAAAAAAAAATGAGGGTAACAAATTTTAACCCACTTAACAGAACAGGAATTTGTGAGTGCATGAATGACGTATGAATGAATACACGAACAACTAGATAAAGGGGAGAAAGGGGCAGCTCCTTTTTCCTTTTAAACTTTTTATTCTGTGTTGGGGCATAGCTGATTAACAATGCTGTGATGGTTTCAGGTGAGCAGGGAAGGGACTCAGCCATACACATACATGTATCCGTTCTCCCCCAAACTCCCCTCCCATCCAGGCTGCCACATAACACTGAGCAGAGCTCCGTGTGCTATTCAGTACGTCCTTGTTCGTTATCGATTAAAATATATATATATATATATATATA